>JARBWK010000010.1:65642332-66087616 GCA_030556195.1 Anolis apletophallus | reverse complement strand
TACCTTTTGGACACTTGCATATTATTGGACTATTTACTCTTTGGAACTGTTTTTATACTCAATAAAGTAGTTAGCCTTCAGTACGTCTCTGTGTGTGTGATTAAGGGGCCCGCTCAGTCCGTGGTCGTGACACCCATACACAAGAGATCATCCACAAACACTAATACACACATTTGATTTTCTCCTGACCCTTTAAGATACATACAAGGATCAACGCTATTTTGAACAAAACCTAGTTTTTTTAAAACACCATCCAGATGATGGTTCCAGTTTTTGGCACTTTGCTTGAGACCATAAAGAGATTTCCGTAACCGGTAGATCCCTGTTCTTAAATGATCCTCAAAACCAGGAGTTGATGTCATAAACACATCTTCTTTGAGATTTGCATGTAAATATGCAGTTTCCACATCGAAATGTCTGAATTTCCAATCTTTCTTACAAGCTAAAACCAAACCAACTTTCAACGTTTCAGCTTTGATAGTGGGACTAAACACTTCATCATAACTCACAAGAAACTCTTGCTCAAAACCTCGAGCAACTAACCGAGCCTTGTATATAAAGCCACCATTTTCAGATTCTTTTATCTTATATACCCATCTACAACTCACAGGTTTTACTTCAGATGGTAGTTCAGATACTTCCATCACATTCAAGCTCCTCAGAGACTTGAATTCCTTATCCATCGCCTCTTTCCAACATTTTTGCTCAGACAATGGTCTCTTTAGCATTTCTTTATAACTAGAAGGTTCCACCCAGTCACTATTTTCAGCTGTTAGACCTACTTGTAACCTCTCTGGAGGTATGCCCTTTGTATATCTTTCTGATCTACGTGGCAATTCTCTCTCAACAGAATCTTCCTCTTTCAACTCTTCAATATCCCCTCCAAAAGTGGTACTTTCTTTCTCAGTTACAACCTCACTTTCTACAGGAACACAAACAACATTTTGAACAAAAGGAAAAACACACTTCACTGTTAGCATGGATTTTATCCCAACCAACATGCTCCTCAAAACGAGCACTCCGAGATATAATCACTCTCCTATTGTCACTAAGAAAACGCCAACCTTTTGTTCCCTCAGCGTATCCAAGAAAAACAAGCTTTCTCCAGCCCTTGTCTCCTTTTCTTCTTTGTTCAGCAGGAATTAGTACATAAGCCTCACTACCAAACCTCCTCTAAAAAGATAAGTCAGGTTTTTTACCATGGAACAAAACATAAGGAATATTACCTACAC
The DNA here is from genome assembly GCA_030556195.1 of Anolis apletophallus. Taxonomy (NCBI): domain Eukaryota; kingdom Metazoa; phylum Chordata; class Lepidosauria; order Squamata; family Anolidae; genus Anolis; species Anolis apletophallus. Next base: position 66,086,384 of record JARBWK010000010.1, on the reverse strand, counting down.
TTTTGGTCCACAACCTATTTGAAACAAAACAGGCATTTTGCACTGCTTCAGCCCAATAACCTTGAGATAACTCAGCATCATCTAGCATGCACCTAGCCATGCTTGAACACTGCCAATCCAACGCTCGACTACGCCATTTTCCTGGTGCACATAAGCATTAGACAATCTATGCTTAATACCTCGCTTTCTAAGCAAATCCACCATTTTAGCATTCACAAACTCTCCTCCTCTGTCAGTTTGTATTGCTTTCACTTTCTGATTAGTAAACTGATTATCCATCAGAATCAACCAATCCTTGACTTTTTCAACAGTCTCTGATTTATCCCTTAGGAAATAAACAAAACAAAAACGTGAAAAATCGTCAACAATCAAAAGAAAGTAACGAGCGCCACCAATGGACTCTTTAAGAGGTCCACAGAGATCCATATGAACTAAAGACAAAATCCCTTCGGATACTCTGTCACTGACTCTAGCCACAGATGCTGCCGTAATCTTGGACTTCATGCACACTCTGCATTCTAAGAACTTTTTACATTTTGGCACTTTTAAATCACACTTATTTGCAGACTTAATAAGCCTTTCCCAGTTACAGTGTCCCAGTCTACGATGCCACACATGTACACATTTGTCATGAAGTTGACTAACATTTCCAGGACATTCCCCTGATTCTACACAAGCTACTTCAACTTGTTTATCTTCAAACCAAATAAACCATTTTATTTATTTATTTATTTATTTATTTATTTATTGCGATTTCTGCGCCGCCGACTCCCGGGGGCTCGCGGCGGCTAACATACTACTGGCACAGCGCCAGGAAGCAATACAAAAGCATAAAGTACAATTAATAGAAACTAGAACAGTAATACAATTAAAACAGTTAAAACAATTAAAACAGATTAAAAGTAGCAGATTAAACAGCAGCTTAGCACAGCAGCAATATATGGGCCTACTCCCCAAAGGCCTGCCTAAACAGATAGGTTTTGCAGGCCCGTCTGAAGGGGAGTAGGTCCCTCAGGGCTCTGGTCTCAGCCGGGAGGGCGTTCCAAAGCGTAGGAGCTATCACTGAGAACGCCCCGCGAGTAGATGTTAACCGGGCTGATTTGGCCGATGGAACTGCCAATAAGTTGGTCTCTTCTGACCGCAGTGATCTCGATGGGCAATATAGGGCAAGACGGTCCCTCAGATACGCTGGCCCCAGGCCGTAAATGGCCTTAAAGGTAAGAACCAGCACTTTGAAGGCGACCCGGTGCTCAATAGGCAGCCAGTGCAGGTCCCGCAAGATTGGAGTTATTCGGCTACCTGCTGGAGCCCCAGACAGGAGCCGGGCGGCGTATTCTGCACCAGCTTGAGCTTCCGGATCGACGACATAGGCAGGCCAACGTAGAGCGCGTTACAGTAGTCGAGCCTTGAGATGACCGTGGCTTGGATCACCGTGGCCAGGTCATTCCGGGAGAGATAGGGGGCCAACCTCCTCGCCTGGCGGAGGTGGAAAAAGGCAGCCTTGCTGGCCATGGAGACCTGAGCCTCCATGGTCAGCTGGGCGTCCAAATGGACGCCGAGGCTTCTCACTGACGGCGCTGGTTGTAGTGCCGCACCGTCCAGGGTCGGAAGCCGGGCACCCATCCCGCCCGTGTGGCCCAGCCACAAGATCTCCGTCTTCGCCGGATTCACCCTCAACCTACTGGCTCGCAGCCATCCAGTGACGGCCTCAAGGCAATGCTGGAAATTATCGGGGACGGACTCCGGCCTGCCCCCCATCCCCAGAATGAGCTGAGTGTCATCGGCATATTGGTGGCAGGTCAGCCCATAACTCCGCACCAGCTGTGCAAGCGGCTGCATGTAGATGTTAAATAACAGAGGGGAGAGGATGGCCCTGAGGGACCCCACAAGTCAGTGGGGAACCTCGGAGACCACCCCACCCCTCCTCACACGCTGAGACCGCTGGCGGAGAAAGGAGGCCAGCCATTCAAGGGCTGTCCCCTCACTCCGGCCATGGCCAGGCGGTGGATCAAGAGATTGTGGTCGACCGTGTCAAACGCTGCCGTGAGGTCCAATAACACGAGCAGCGCAGACCCGCCTTGGTCGAGCTGGCAGCGGAGTTGATCTGTGATGGAGACCAGGACCGTCTCCGTCCCATGCCCCGAACGGAAGCCGGACTGGAAGGGGTCAAGCCATGTTGTATCATCCAAGAAGGACTGCAACTGCTCCATTACTGCCCTCTCAACTACCTTGCCCAGGTACGGAAGATTTGACACCGGGCGGTAGTTGAGGGAACCGCTGGGTCCAATGATGGTTTTTTCAGTAATGGAGCCACCACCGCCTCTTTCAAGCACTCTGAAAAACCCCTTGCTCAAGGGAGCTATTAATGATCTTCAACAGAGGCCCACGTAGCCTCCAAGCAAGATCTAACAAGCCAGGAGGGGCACGGGTCGAGGGAGCAGGTGGTGGGGCGGGCTGCAGTCACTATCTTGTCAACAGCATCTGCGTCCAGTGGCCGGCCGGTCGAGGGTGGGCCCCCGGAGGGCCACGGAGTCTCGAGCTCTTTCACTGTATCAACTGTGGCGGGAGGTCCCGGGCGGAGGCTCAGTATCTTGTCTGCAAAAAGCTCTGAAAAGCACCGGCAGTGAGGGCCTGATCACTATTTTTTGGGACAGTAGGGACCGTCGTCAAGGACCGAATTACCTTAAACAGTTGGGCCGGGCGTGAGCTTGCAGACGCTATCAAGGCAGAAAAGTATTCATTTTTGGTTGCCTTGACAGCCTGCTCATAAGTCTCCTGTAATAGCTTATAAGCTGATGCTGAGGCTTCGTCACGGAGCTTCCGCCACGCGCTCAAGTCGTCTCCTTTCCCGCTTCATGGTCCTGAGGTCCCTGTATACCAGGGGACCGATGATTGCGGGGTCGGAGAGGACGCCTGGGAGCAATCTCGTCGAGGGCTCTCTTTTGTTCCTTTATCACAATTTTAGACATGCCTGGTTTGCTTATGACACATCTGTCTTGTTCAAACAACACATTGAACCCCAATTTTAGCAAACTAGAAACACTCAAAATATTATACTTGAGACTATCAACATAAAGAACATCCTGTAATTCCACTCTCAACCCTCTAACAAAAACAAACCCTGATCCTATAACATTAGCCCACTTGCCATTAGCCAATGTGATGGAAGACACTGAGGCTTCATGTATATTATTGATCAAAGCATTGTCCTTGATTAAATGCCTAGAGGCACCTGAGTCTACTACCCAAAACTACTAGAACATTTAACATTTGACTGTCCATTTGCCATCAAAACAGAAACAGAACTTCTTTCTTCTTCACTCTGATGACCTTTCTTCTTTTTCTTCTGGTTGAGTGGATTTTTACAGTTCTTTGAAATATGTCCATTCTGACCACATCGCCAACAAACTGGCCCTTTAAAACTCTTTCGAGCTTGAGCCATGCAAGCTGTGTCAGCCTCTTTAATTGAAGATTGCTTTTCAGATGAGTGAGATACAGCCTCTCTGGAAATTTTCTGTGCTTGCCACTCATACAGCTTTGCAGATAGAAAATTTATATTCAAATCTGCATCTTGAATATTCACCAGTCCATCCACAAAAGCATCATATTTCTTTCCAAGACTTCCCAGCAGAATTAGACCCTTCTGGGTCTCCTCAAAACTCTGCCCACGCTGTTCCAGGTCAGCAAACAGTGTGACCATTTCATTTATATGCTCTCGAAGACTGCCATTCTCAAGTTGCATTTTAAACAGCTTCCGGCATATGATAACCTTGGAGCAAGCGGACTTTTTCTGGAACATGTTTTGTAAACAATCCCAAATTTCTTTCTCTGTCTCCAAGTGTTTCACAAACACTAGTTGATTATCTTCCAAGGCCAACAAGATATTAGCACAAGCCTTCTGGTTCTTTAAGACCTCATCATCATCGCCAGCAGCTGGAGGAGTTAACACTGTTGACCATAACTCCTGTGTAATCAGCCAACACTTTATCTTCTCAGCCCAACAAAAATAATTTTGTCCATTGAGCTTTTTAAAAATCAAACCAGAAAACTGAGCCATATTCATAGTCCTTTAGCTGTTATATAATTCCACACAGCTTTCAGCTTCTTGCTCACTTAGGAAACACCAAGATACTCCAAGTCCCATCAGTCCTTGCTGGGCACACAGAGACTCAATTCCCATCAGTTCTTTCTGGGCCCATAACCTGTCGGTTGGTGAAGGGATAATGGAACATATAATCCCGTATATCCAGAGTTAGCAGAGTAAAAACAGCAAAAAGTGTCTGATGGGTTATTGGCAAAATAGAAGCAAAAAGAACAAAGTTTGGCTTTATATAAAAAACACAAACTTTTATTTTCAACATATAGCTTTCAATAAACAAAAAAGCAATACCATGCTCTTTTAAATAGTCCATGTAGATATTGAAAAAACAAATCAAACAATGCAGTTCTTCTTCAATATATTCTTCTACACAGTCTTTAGCAACAAGCATCTGTGTTACCATATCAGTGTTGTTGCAGCTCACGAATGCATTTCTTCAAATTACAGCATTCCAGCATTTCAGAAATACAGGATATCATTTACTCCAGGCTTGAGCTTCCAAGCATTTAAATGCATTTCTTCAGTCTATAGTATTCCAGCATTCCAGCATCACAGCAGTATATCAGCCAGGAACCTTCAGTTAGCACAATAGCCAACATAGACATTCAGAATCTGCAAAAGCCTTCTTCAGCATACACACACACAGTATGCACACTCCACAATACTCCCAACGTACTTCTCCTTCACAGCAGCACCACAGCCACCGCCCCAGCCACTACAGCCACAGCCACAGCCCAAAAGCTCAACTGTAACATAGAAGCTTTTATGCAAACACAGCTGCCACACCTTACTTGATTCAAGAAACACTCAGCTGCATCTATTCATTCTTAAAACAAAAGCCTTACTCCTAACATAAACTCAGAGAAACAGTTACACATAACTCAAACAATTGTTTTAAATCTTTACAGTCTGACATTCCCAAACCACTGATGTTTATCATTTTTCATTAAAGAACTGTTACATTCCTTCACTGTTATCTGTGTCCCCCTTGCGTTCAATTACTTCAATGGTATCGTGCCGTGCCTGCATTCCGCAATCTGCGTACTCAAAGCAGCTTTCCGGAAACAGCGTAACACTCGTGACACTGGGTCCCAGCTATCATACTATCACCGATAGTTCCATCTTGGTTAATCTGCGAGCTCATTTTGTTTGATCTTTTTCTCTATAGCTGGTTGCTCCTTGCATCCTCTCTCTTAACAGAGCCTCATCTTCACTCTGCTAGCATCAGCCGACTTTCATACAAACAATCACATTTGTTCTTGCTTCGTGACCTGTCAGCCATTTTCCCCAACAACTGATTTTCAAGAATGTTTGCCGATCCAGAGGATGGATGAAGCAAGCAAGCAGAAAGCACTATGTGTGCTTTCCATGATAAATCACATATGTGGCACATACACAGAGAATTCAGAATAGTTGCCACTATTAAATTTACAAAAAGGACACTCATGGAATTCATTTACATAACTAATAAGCTAAAGTAAATTACAATCTGCTCAGGGGCATGCCACAGGCAGTAAGAGGATTCATTTGTTTAATAAATTGTTGAATTATTTGCTCAGTCCTGGTGAACAATAAATTTTTCTAATAGCACTAATAGCAATTCTCCTCCTTCCATATGTTTCACACTTAATTGAGCTAAGCAAGCAAGACTATGCAATGTTTTCTACTGTGGGACTAGAACTACCCAAAATGTAACACCCCCAAGCCTACATTGGATGTTAATTTTAGCCTCGGGCTAAAATGGGAAACAAACACAAACCAACTTCAAGCCAAAGATGCATAACTGGAGTATGTAATGTACAAAAATAGCTGCGGGTTGTTGTATATGCAATTTCAGCTCCCTCCACCGGGTCTTTAGAAGTTTAATCTCTATGCAAATAAACATTATGGCATATGCACACTAATGCCAAATACATCATACCAGGTGACATTTGTTTGAACTGTCAGTTGCTACACATATCAGTAATTTCCTCTTCCTTCTGCATAGGCTTGCCAGAGTGAAAACCGGAGAGAGCTTCTGTACATTTAATAGTGGTATAGAAGAGACCGGTGTTGTGTGGAGAACAGCACCTACTAACATTTCTGCATATACAACCATTAGAGTTACAGAAGCTCTCTTCAGTTTTCTATCACTAGTTGATGGCTACATATTTTGACACTGTTCCTCCCATTTACAGTTCCTTGTATCTGCTCCATCCTGTTCTAGAGCAGGGCTTCTTAAAACATTTCCACTCACAACCCATGTCTGTCTGAGAAATGTTTATGTGACCCAAGGTATATAAAATAGCTATAAAAGTTAAACATTTACTGATAACCAATCAGCATTTGTAAGGCTTGCTACAGGTTGATTCTCATTTTTATTTATTTATTTATTTATGGCATTTTACCCCACTCTTCTCAACCCCTGAGGGGGGACTCAGAGCGGCTTCCAAAAGGCACAATTTGATGCCTACATCACAATCGCAGTATAAAAACACAATATAAAACCCTCCAGCATTCGACACTAAAATACATTAAAATACATACTATATATATTCACACATCCTATGCATTCACCTATGTTAAAAACAGTGTTCCGTCCATAAAAGCATTGAGCCCTATTCACGAACTTTCCATTAAACTACTAAAGTGCTGTCCTGTGCTACTATGTGAACGCCTGGTCCCACATCCAGGCTTTCACTTTTTTCCTAAATGTCAGGAGGGATGGAATTGATCGTATGTCGCTAGGGAGCGCATTCCACAGATGGGGAGCCACCACCGAGAAGGCCCTCTCCCTCGTCCCCACCAGCCGCACCTGGGAAGCTGGCGGGAGCGAGAGGGGCCTCCCGGATGATCTTAAAGTACAAGGTGGGATGTAGCGGCAGATGCGTTCGGACAAGTAAGCTGGGCCAGAACCATATAGAGCTTTAAAGGTCAAAACCAGCACTTTGAATTGAGCCCGGAATTGGACCGGCAGCCAGTGGAGCTGACACAACAGGGGGGTGGTATGCTCCAGTTAGTAGTCTGGCTGCCGCCCGTTGGACTAGTTGTAATTTCCGAACTGTCTTCAAAGGCAGCCCCACATAGAGCGCGTTGCAGTAATCTATTCGGGATGTGACCAGAGCGTGGACGACCGTAGCCAGATCAGACTTCCCAAGGTACGGGCGCAGCTGGCGCACGAGTCTTAACTGTGCAAAAGCTCCCCGGCCACCACTGAGACCTGGGGTTCCAGGCTCAGCGATGAATCCAGGATCACTCCCAAGCTGCGAACCTGCGTCTTCAGGGGGAGTGTAACCCCATCCAACACAGGCTGTAACCCTATGCCCTGTTCGGCCTTTCGACTGACCAGGAGGACCTCTGTCTTGTCTGGATTAAGTTTCAATTTGCTAGCCCTCATCCAGTCCGAGTACCACTGAAGCATTTTCTTCAGAGTCCACTGTAAACACTGTACATTTGTGTGAATGTGTGGAGTTCGGAACTTTTTACTGTTGCCAATTTTTTGCAATCCCAATATTGAGCTAAGGAGACCCCATTTGAGGTCAGGACCCACAGTTTAAGAAGAGTGTTCTAGAAGAGGAGGAGGAGGAGGAGGAGGAGGAGGAGTTCTCCACAGCATGATTTTGGGTGGCACTAAGGCTTGTAGGAGGAAAGGGAGAGATGGATGGCTATTAAGATGGTGCTGGATTCTGAGTTTTCTTGTCAAAGCTGAATCAGATAAGGCTATGCAACCTATCTGGCCAAAGTTAAAAGTGAATTGGGCCAATTCAAGTACAAGCACAAAACTTTATTACGGTCATCATCCATCTAATTTTAATCAATCATCATCCGTCTAATTTTAAGACCGATTAAAGCTCATGCAGATTGAGTCAGGGTTGGATGTATTTTATGTATCAATGCTGGATTGTTCCAAAGCAATTCATACTGGTTCATTGACAAAACTGACATAAAAGGAAGCCAAACAATGTCTTCCTAATATGACATACAAGGAAGCTGTTCAAGGTATCTCCAAAATATGGCAAAGTGACAGCATATAAGGAAAATTCTGGGTAGAGGGGAAAAAGAGGGGAAGCCGGATTTAGATCATTTACAGTTCTGTTTTTCCCATCTGGGGCAAGGGTTTTAGAAGGATTCTCCAAAGAAGGTGGACTCTCCTTCATTGGAGGACTTAAAACGGATGGCCATCTCTCATGAGTTTTTTAGGTATGTAGTCCTGTCAGGGGTGGTCCTACAAGGTAGGCCTAGGGCGCCATCTGGGAAGGGGGCGCCATCCTGGCCGCATGGGGCGCCATCCTGGCCCTGCTGATGTTCCTCAGACAGCGCCGCAGCTGCCTGTTTTTGGGCCCCGGCCTTGTGTGCTCCGACGCCGCTTCTGGGCATGTGCAGAGGTTTTCATGCAGGCGCAGTTGCTCCAGAGCTGAAGTTGAGCGCAGGAGCAACTGCACATCCGCGAAAACCTCCGCGCATGCCCAGTAGCTCCCTTGTGCAGAAGCCTGTAAGCAAAGCACTCCCTATCAGACGGTTAGGGAGTGCTTCCCCTCTCCTTTTGTCTCCGCCGCGCGCGCGTTTGCAGGGAAGGAGAAAAGAATCAGTGAAGGAAGTGTAAGTGAAGGAATGAATGAAGGGCTTTCCTCCTCCTCCTCTGCGATCTCTTCTCTCCCTCCTTCCTTTCTTCGGCACTATTTCTGTCTAGACCTGAGGGGCCTGAGGCTATGAGGAGTTGTGGGAGTTGGAGTCCAAAACACCTAGAGGGAGGGCCCAAGTTTGTCCAGGCCGCGCTGCCTTTATTCGACCTCATTTGAACATTTTGGCTGCTTTTCTATTTACATTTACACTGGGATCCTAATTTTGGACTTATGGGAGACTCCTATGAATTATGAGACGGGTGGTAGGTAATATATTCTGATTTTGATGCATTTACATTGCATTTCTTGTTGATTATTATACAGTTCTGCTTAATATTGTCATACAATATAATAAAAATACAATATAACAATAGAATAATGATATATCTTATATTACATGTAATATAAACAATATTGAAGTAGTGGTATTGTACAAAATAGTAATATATAATATTTTATTTTACTTTATTTTGGGTTATTTGAGTTTTATAGGAGTAATGAAAATATTTAGTAGAGGATAATTTTATTTAACTAAATAATTTTATTTATTATTTTATAATAATAATAATATATAGAATGTTATATTATATTATAATGAATATATTATATTATATAATATAGTATGAATGTTATATTATATTATAATGTCAATATATTATAATATAATGGATATTGTAAATCTTGATGAGTGCCGGTTGCCTACCCTGGATGGCGAGCAGCTCAGCCCGTCATCCCTCAGAAGTATAATATAATTATGATATAATATTTTACGGCAACTGCACTGGCTTCCCATCGTTGCCTGAGTATGATGTAATATATTGTATATTTTAACTGAATGGAGAAGCTTACTAGTGTCCGAACTTAAGATCGAGGATCTGTAATTAGTGTTGTGCATTTGTATTGTACATTTTATTCTTGTTGTGATACAATATAATACTACTAATGGTATTGTGATATTATAATTGTATATTTGTTTTACATGGGGGGATAATGTTTTTTGGGGGGGCCAAAATAATGTTCGCTTACCATTTAAAATTACCTTAGACCGCCCCTGATTCCTGTATGGCCCTTGTGGCCCCTTTCAAATCTATGATTCTATGAATCATAATGGTTGAAGGGATGGCTTCTGTTGTGCTCATTTTCTAGTTCCCTGTTAGTGGAAGGAACATTTTTGAAACAACTTAGTTGGAGTTTAGTATTCTGTGTTTCACCTTGCATTAGCCTACCAGTGGCTGAGCTTTTAATTTTCCACTAATCATGGATATGGGGTCATACTTATTCATCCTTTTTGGAATTTCAGCACCCAACCAAAAAGGCAAACTACCACCAAGCAAAGTACTATGTTCAAATGAACTATTACAAGCAGCCACCTAAACCTAATTGTAGGTCTTAATTGGAGTAGACACTGAACCAATGAAATTATAGTAAGAGAATAAAGATGACAATTCAATTTATTTAATGGATATTTTACAGTAGGAACAAATAAATAGATTTAGATCAAAGCCATGATCTAGGAGGGTCTAGCTGTATATGCTTATGAGTATACTGTATTGACATTTGAGCCCCTGGTGGTGCAGCAGGTTGAACCGCAGAGCTGTTGAACTTGCTGACTGAAAGGTTGGCAGTTTGAATCTGGGGAACGGGGTGAGCTCCCGCTGTTAGCCCCAGCTTCTGCTAACCTAGCAGTTTAAAAACATGCAAGTATGTGTACATCAATAGGTACCGCTTTGACAGGAAGGTAACAGTGCTCTATGCAATTATGCTGGCCACATGACCTAGGAGGCGTCTATGGACAGCGCTGGCTCTTCAGCTTAGAAATGGAGATGTGCGCCACACCCCAGAGTCGGACACGACTACACTTAATGTGAAGGGGAAACATTTACCTTTTACTGTTGGAATGCATACTATTCTGTACTGAAAATAGTTATGTTTAGTTAGTAAATTAAATAACATCTAGACCATAGCTTTCTTTAACATTGCCCTTATTTTTACACTTACATGCCACCAATGTTGAAACTTGGTAGAGTTAGGCTGCATTCCTACCCCTATTTACATGTAAATTCAATTGCTCTTAAAGACATATATTTCTCTGTTGACATGTAGGATTGCAGCATTAGTAGATTAAGATGCAGAAGCCACTGGCTTATTTTTCACTTTGAAATCTCACTGCTAAAATAAGTGGTGCAAGTAGTATGTTAATTTGGGGGGTTGCATAAGCAAAGCCATCTGTATACAATAATTTTGAAACTTTTTATTTAAGATAAAATGAATGGTGGTGCAATCAATTTTCTTATTCCCTCCAGCAAGCCTGTTATTGGTAATCAGAAAGCCAATGCAGAAGTGCCTACATACATTATTAGGTCCTTAATGCTTTAGGGCACTTTAAAGTGTTATCAAGTTCCTGCATGCAAAATTATTAACACAATTAGCCTGGTGTATTAGCAACCAAGTCTTCCATTCATTACTTCTCAAATTCAATGACCTTGCAGAAGCAATCAATAGCTAAACTGATAAATGGGAAAGCTTCTTACCGATCTATTCCTTGAGTGCTGGGACTGAATGTTTATTCTTGACAAGCACAATTTATAATTTAGTGACTAAGAACATTTGCTCCAGCTGTTCAAACTCCTCTTCAGGACAGTGCACCTATAAAAGCTGGAAAATTCATTTGCTGGTTTATTACGCATGTAACATTAGCTTATTCAAAAACAATCAGGAAATATCATTCTTCTTCTTGTTCATAATTAAAATGCCCATCATGGGAAATGAAAGGAAGGAGGTTTTTAAAAGCCAGAGAAAAGAAAAGAGCAGAAGGCCAAAAGAAGACACGTTTACAAATTTATTATGTCTGGGTCTAATATCACTTAAGTGGATAAGTAGTAATTTCCTTTCCTTAATTGGATTATACAAAACAATCACATTCCAAGATGAATATCTCATCTTAGATATACCAGTTAACTCTTGCAAATCTCATCTCTATTGATTTAGAGAAAGGAGAATGCTAAATAATATATTTGTCTGTTTTCTATTTTCTATGGAATTTCTGTCTTTCTTTGTATGTGTTCATCATTCAGTACTAGTAGCAACAATTATATTAACAATAAAAAGCCAAATAGGTGATTGATATGACTAATATCAAATCAGGATGGCGGCGCGGAGCAGTTGTGAGAATGCCGAGCTCCGTCGGGGCCCGTGCAGTTCTCCCCAAATACTTGCGTCCCCCGTCATCCTAACCACCCCATCTGGAGGGCCGATTTGGTGGAGATTTGGGGGCAACCCCCAGATGCCACCTGAGTCTTCGGGGGGGCCTTCCTTGCTGCTGGAGGCCCTACAGATGGAGGCCGAGGAGATCCTGGAGGCCCAAACACCAACCCGGCATGCCTGGACGATAGAGGCGCTGAGCGTGAGGAGGTCCCTGGAGGCCACAACCGCCATACAGGACCCGCTGCCTCGGTCCCCTGTCCCATGGCCAGAGCTGGAGGAGCTGGACGAGTGGGAGGAATTGGGGATCACCACCACCACCCTGAATCCCGAGAGCATGCAGGGTGCTCCACTGGGCCTCCCCCACCTCCTCCACAGCCTCGCGGAGATGGCTGTGCGTCTGGTCGCCTGCGCGGGAGAATTGAGGAGGCTGAGCCGGGAGTTGGCGTCCCTCGACCGCAGGAGCTCACCTTGCTGCCCCGCCCCCCTGGACTCCCTGGCTCGCCTTACCTGACCCCGGGGTGCTTCGGCCCTGGGACGACATGGAGAGGAGCGGCGGGAGTCGGAGGTGACGGACGAGGCGAGTGCGGCGAGGGGAGGGTGGCTGGGGTGGCTGCGGCTGGTCCCCAGCGCGAGCGGTGCTCGAACGTGCCGGGCCTGCTCGATTCTGGGGCCGCCGGAGCCGCCGCTCGGGTGACCCCACCCCCGAATCCCGCTGAGCGGATCGCTGAGGGGGGCCTCCTCCTCGTAGAGAGGCACCCACCTGGAGCTGAGGCAGTGGCGGGAGCCGCACCGGGACTATGGTGGAGCCCCTGGAGAGCATTGGGGCGCGGGGCTTCCCCCGGCCGGGGGGGAGGGTGGTGGCCGAGTCCACCAAGATGGCGCCGAGCCCGAACTGCTCGGCGTCTCTTGCCCCGCCCCCCTCGCCCATGCTGGGCACTCTGACCCCCCCTTCCTGACTCGGAGCAACCATCGCTGCCGGGGGCTCGGCCAGAGGCACTAGACGACCTCAACATCTCCCAGGTGCTGGCAAAGGCCCCTGGGGACCAGGCTCGTCGCCGAGCTTGTCGCCTGCTGCTAGCGGCCCCCAAAACTCCGTCTGGACCACCACCTGTCCCGTCATCTGCCGGCGACCAGGGTAAGATCGATGGCCCTGTTCACGGAGAGACAATTTTGGGGGCAGCCGACCCAGGGAGCAACACAGCGAGCAGACGCCTCCCCTTAGGGGTCTCAATCCCCGGAGGTGCCTCGCAGGAAAAACCACATGGCCGCCGGAGGAGGCGTCGTCGTAGGCCAGGGAGCACCAGCCCCTTTCCCTCCGACCTCTCCAGAGACCGCCGATGCAGGGGCCGTCGACCCCCTGGACTTCCCACACGCCCGGCCAGCTGCCTGAGAGGGAAGAAGCCCTCCGCCCCTGAGCCCAGGTCCAGGCGTTTTTTCCCCGCTCTAGAACCTTTTGGCACTCAGGTTTCGAGCGTAGTGCCCCTCACCGGTTGCACCTGAGGCCAGCGAGCGACTCCTTTTCAATATGTCTGGCCCCTTCTACCAGACTACGGGACGAAGGAAGCCGGCCCACACTCTTTTCCTGTGGCCAGCTGCGGGAGTTCTCTTCAAGACCCCCAGGCTCCCATCCTTTGATGGCTTGGTGGTGCCAGTTTAGGCCCTGAACACTCTTGCCACATCCCGAGCCTTGTCTCTGCCCCCTTCTTCCCTTCCCCCCTTTGAATGTTGTATTGTCTTGTTCGTCAACTATTGTTATGTTTATTCAGCTTGTTGAACCGCTCCGAGCCTACGGGGAGTGGAGGTTATAGAAGTCCGAATAAAATAAATATCATTCCATGTATTTTGATTCAGCATGGTGTGAATAATTCAGCTTCTTCGCCACATGCTGACTTCCCCCCATTTCTGCACACTTTAAAGTCATTTTAAAGACGGAGTCCCACAGAACCCATCAAACAACACAAGAGTACTTTCTGTGGGTTCCTGTGAGGCTCAGTTTTTGAAGAGTGTAGAAATTGAGCTTTTTGGAGTCAGGGAATAATTGACTTCAAATCTCTTCATTTGCATAGAAATGACTAAAGGTGCTTATTTTAAGGTGGGATTGGATCTGTTGAATTTTTCCATTTTAGATCATTTTAGTGATGTGAAAGTGTGACCATTCTTATGGAGAGTCTGCAAATGCTCCTTCTGTTTCCATTAGTGGTTTAAAGATAATGTGGGTCCCACTGAAATAAGAGTTTTAAAAGGGTGCATTGTATCCCCTCTAGTGTAAGAGCCTTGAGGGCAAACGATCCCATTGCAAGTGTTGTCTCCAAAAGGATGTGTGTTTTAAAAAGTGTGCTGGTATCTTTGAAATGAGATGAGACATCATCTGTCCGTTTGATGGGAATTAAGTGGATGGTTGAGATAGAAGAGGGAGGAAGTGATCTTGTGTAAAGGGGGAGAGTAAATTCTGTCTTCTTTAAAGACAGAACTCCATGAAATCCCACACAAAGAAGACAAATGGGATGAGGTCCATACAGAAATATGGTGGTAGGATTACAGAGAAATGCAATGTCCCCCAATCCCTGTCACTCAGGGGCGGTCCGAGCTCTCCGGGGGGAGTAAGCGAACATTATTTTGGTGCCCCCCCGGCGGCTCCCGGCTGCGCCCGCGCATGCATGGAAATTCGCGCATGCGCACTACCTCCCGAGCATGCCGGCACGGAGGAACGGGGGGGGAGAGGGGACTCACGGGGCGGGGGCCTGGACCCGAGGAGGAGCAGGAGGAGGGGGGAGGCCACGAGGGCGGCCCCCACGGAGACTCCCCGGCAGCGGCAGCAGCAGCAGCGCCCCCGGAGGGCCCGGAGCCAGAGGCGCGTCTTCCTGGTATCACTTTGTCGCCGCCTCTGCCGGGGAGGAAGGCCGTGTCGGCCACGCGCTGCAAGGACGCCCGGAAGGAGAGACGCCAGAGGGAGGGAGGGAAGGAGGAAGAGGCCGCCGCGCTTCCACAGGGCTCCCTCCCTCCGGCGTCTCTCCTTCCGGGCGTCCTTGCAGCACGCGGCCGGTGAGGCCTTCCTCCCCTTCCTCCTCGGCAGAGGCGGCGACAAAGTGACGTCAGGAAGATGCGCCTCTGGCTCCGGGCCATTCCGGGGGCGCTGCTGCTGCTGCCACTGCCGGGGAGTCTCCGTGGGGGCTGCCCTCGTGGCCTCCCCCCTCCTGCTCCTCCTCGGGTCCGGGCCCCCGCCCGTGAGTCCCCTCTTTCCCCCCGTTCCTCCGTGCCGCTGGCTGGCGGCGGCAGCATGGCGGCAGGGCGGGGCGGCGCCCCTCCCAGGTGGCGACGCCCCTCTCCGGGAACGTTGCCCTACGCGACCGCGTAGGTCGCTTAATGGAAAAGGCCGGCCCTGCTGTCACTGAATGATGCTCCAATGTACCACCTCCAATAGACTGCCCCCATTCTAAAAAAAAAAGATCACTTATAAATTCTGGAATTTGTAGTTTGCTGAGGTTCCAGCACTCTTTGGCAGAGGTGGCTAAGGACCTTGTAAAACTACATCTCCCATAATTCTATAACATTAAGACACAGAAGTTACAGTGGTGTCAAAGTGCATAAATTTTACCATATAGGTGCATCCTGAGTGTTATACGGCTCAGACAATTCAAGTCAATCTTCCTACCATGAGGAACCCCACTACTGTGAATTTTCTGTCAGCATTCTAACAGTGAGACAGGTTAGTCCTAAAGTGCTAACCAACACATGACAGAAGTGCTGTAGTGATTATAGTATTGGTGAAGGAATGGCTTTTTAAAATCCCCAAATATCTGAAAGAAATTTACAGTGGTGTCACACTACCTCCTTGTATCTTTCATACAACGCTGAACAATTGGAATGATTTTTGAATGTTAAATCTCCATCTTGAAGGCATGTCAAAAATAGGCTTTGGTGACAATAATTTCATGAGCCTATCCTGACTTCTCATTGCAGCCTCTCGGAAATTTCCTAATAGGTTCTGAGTAGGCTGACAGACTCCCCAGGAGTCATGGGCACCTGCAGTTGGCTCCTCAAATGCCAAATAGCAGCAAACACCAAGAAAAGCAAAGTTTCATTTCCTTTCATTTCTCTGCTTTCGGCACCTACCTGGTATGGCAGTGTAATGCCAAGCAGTGGCTTTGAACATCACTGTTCATTTGTGCATCACTGTGGCATCATTCCGTTTTTGCAAAGATTCATGCTGTAAAGGGCCTTCACTGCTTTTGGTATGGTGCTGTCCCAGTCTTTGTTATTTCCTACCTTCTGAGATACGAATTACACAGTGTCTGGACCATACTTTACTGAACAATCCTCAGATACCTTTTCAAATTGTAACCCTCTATTGTGCTTTTTTTGCATTTCATTCCAAATAGTCCTGATTTTCTAATGAAATGATATATGACTCCTTTGCAGAAACAAGTAAACAAATGACTAAAAATGGTTTGTTTTGCATTCATGGGACTGCAAAAACATGTTTTTTGATCTGTAGGGATGAATTACTCATTTCATTTCATACTGTCAAGGGCTGTAAAGAATTAAGCATTTGTAGGAATCAAGAGTCTTTCTTCTGTAGTTATTAAGAAATAATTCTGTATCTTCTGTCCTTTTCAATTGCTCTATAATCAATAAACTCTGTTTTGGCTAATCTGGCGAGACAAATATTTAAATTTATATACATATAATCCAAATATTCACTGTGCCATGATTGACAGCTCTTTGCTACAGAAAGTGGTTTGTTTAGCATAGATGCTATGCAGTGCCTCACAAAATAAGCCCTTATATAGAGATATTCCTCATTTCAGTTTGAAGTGCTTGTCAGAGGTGCTTCATTTCAATTTTCAAATGTACTTCAAAAGAAAAATGGCTCCCCCAACAAATCTTGAGTTATTTGACATTGAAATCAAGGTTCCACAATCTTGTAATCTGGAGTGCTCCTGTTCAGTGTCCCCACCTTGCCTCGTTCGGAGATATTCCAAGTTAACTTGTCCAAATCCACATTATCTTGTGATAGGTCATCCTAAACACCATTTTGCAGCCTAAAGTGTGTTTGTTTATGTTTCTGCTATAACCTAGGAGCTTTCCCTGAAGAATCTGAAAATCTAGGAGGCTATTTGCGAATGCTCCTCAAGCCATTATAGTCAGCTGAAACATGGAGAAAGTAACTTACTAAATGATGCCATTTTGGTTGCATAAAGACCCATGCTTGGAGAATTAATTTCTATTAGTATGTACTGAAAACATACTACAGTAGCCTTTCAGTTATCTGGCACCTATAGGGATTGGAAGTGCCAGTTTCTAGTTGCTTGAGATTGATATTAAAATAGGCCTAATGTATCACCTCATCATATGGGCTGATTTGCCCATCGTATGCTGCTTCCCCTTCATTTTCAGCAAGGAGCACTTGACACGATGCACAGGCTCTGTGCTGAATAGGGAGAGGAAGTGGTGCACCCTACCACCACAGCAACATGGAAGCCTTCGTGGGTTGTCTTTCCAGTAAAGCTGGGCAATGACGCATGCCCCCATGGGATGTGGGGCAGGGTAAGTGGACGATGTGGGCATGGAACGACCAGGTCTCCACATCCCCTGCTGGAAGCCCATGGATTCACCCCAATGCAGGGATAATCCATGAACCTTTATGTTGTCTGCTGCTCTCGAGGAGATCGCCCCTAAGCGCCCTCTCCAACCCCGCAAGCGCTGCTCTCCGTGGTTTACTGAAGATCTTAGAACCATGAAGCGGGAGAAGAGACAACTAGAGCGCATGTGGAGGAAGCTCCGTGACGGACCCTCACAATCAGCTTATGAGCTCTTTAGAGAGGCTTATGAGCATGCTGTCAAAGAGGCGAAAAATTCCCACTATGCCTCCTTGATAGCGTCTGCAGATTCACGCCCGGCCCAATTGTTCAGGATAATTCGGCAGTTTATTTATTTATTTATTCATTCGACTTAATATACCGCCCTCTCTGGAGCCCAGAGCGGTTTACAGAGTTAAAAACAGATGACCACATAAAATGCAATAAAACCAGATTAAACCCCCAGTTAAAATCAAATTCCAGCAGAACTGCAATGGCAGTAAGAATATGCTGACAGCGACACAACAAGATGCTGATAACACGGTATTGGTTATGGACCAAATGCCTGTCTGAATAGCCAGATCTTTATGGCTCTATGGAACGGCATTAAGTCCCGGATGGCTCGCAGCTCTTCGGGGAGGGTGTTCCACAGGGTTGGCGCAGCTACGGCAAACACCCTCTGCTGGGCATTAAGGTCTATAGACCTTAATGCCTGGCACATCCAATAGATTGAGCCCCTCTGAGCGCAGTGATCTCCTGGGCACATAAGGGGTAAGCCGCTCCCTCAGGTCCCTACCATCCAAACAAGGATGATCGGGCTCTTTCCGCCGAGGCTTTTCAGAATCATTTTGCCGACAAGATTGCGACACTCCGCCGGGACCTCCCTGCTACGGTTGATACAGTACAGGAACTTGAGACTCCGTGGCCCTCCACCGGGCCCACCTTCGACCGGTTTCGGCCACTGGACGCAGAGGATGTTGACAGGATTGTCACAGCTCTTTGACCGACCACCTGCTCCCTCGACCCGTGCCCCTCCGCGCTGATTGAGCTTGCGTGGAGGGGTTACGAGGCCCTCTGTTGAATATAGTCAACTGCTCCCTTGAGCAAGGAGCTTTTCCAGAGGAGTTAAAAGGGCAGTGGTTAGTCCATTGCTGAAGAGGCCCGGGCTAGACCCCGCGGCTCCCTCCAATTACTGCCCAGTGTCCAATTTATCATACCTGGGCAAGGTAATTGAGAGGGCAGCAATGGACCAGCTGCAGACATTCCTGGATGATGCAACCTGGCTAGACCCCTTCCAGTCCGGCTTCCGTTCAGGCCATGGGACAGAGACCATCCTGGTCTCCATCACAGAACTACTCCGTTGCCACTTGGATCGAGGCGGATCGGCGCTGCTTGTGTTATTGGACCTCACGGCAGCGTTTGATACTGTCAATTACCAATTTTTGACACACCGCCTGGCAGTGGCGGGGGTGAGGGGGACAGCCTTAAACTGGCTGTCCTCCTCCTTCCTCCAAAACCGCCTACAGCGAGTGAAGTGGGGAGGGGTGGTCTCCGAGGGCTCCCCCTTACATTGTGGAGTTCCTCAGGGGGCCATCCTCTCCCCGCTGTTATTTAACATCTATATACGACCGCTCGCCCAATTGGTACGGAGTTTTGGGCTGGAGTGCCATCAGTACGCTGATGACACCCAGCTCATTCTGAGGATGGACCCCGGGGTGGAATCTGTACCCGATAATTTCCATCTCTGCCTAGAAGCGGTAACTGGATGGCTGCGAGCCAGTAAGTTGAAGGTGAACCCGGCAAAGACTGAGATCTTGTGGCTGGGCCGCCCGGGGGGGGGGGGGTAGAGACCCAGTTGCCGACATTTGATGGCGTGGCACTTTGCCCACAGCCTCTAGTTAAGAGCTTAGGGGTCCAGCTGGACACCCAGCTGTCTATGGAGGCGCAGATCGCCTGCTCCTGCAAGACAGCGTTCTACCATCTGCGGCAGGCAAAACGTCTGGCTCCTTACCTCTCCCGCTGCGACTGGGCCATGGTGATCCAAGCCACGGTCATCTCGAGGCTCAATTACTGTAATGCGCTGTACATTGGCCTACTCTTGTTGGCGATCTGGAAACTTAAGCTGGTCCAGAACGCAGCAGCGCGCCTGCTCTCAGGAGCCCCAAGATCTGCGCATGTGACCCCACTTCTGCGTGCACTGCATTGGCTTCCTATCGAATTCCGGGTCTCCTTCAAGGTGTTAGTTTTAACTTTCAAGGCCTTATATGGCTTGGGGCCAGTGTACCTGAAGGAGCGGCTTACCCCATACGTGCCCAGAAGATCACTGCGCTCAGAGGGGCTTAATTTACTGGAGGTGCCTAGTATTAAGATCTGCAGGCTGTCAAGCACGCGGCAGAGGGCATTCACAGTGGCCGCTCCGAGCCTCTGGAACTTTCTGCCTGAGGAGACACGAGCACTACGGGGCTTGATGGCATTTCACAAGTCCCATACTTGGCTGTTTACAGGCATTTGGCTCCGACTGATGCCTTATAACTGCCAACATGCCATCTTGCCATTTCTTGCCACCTGCATTATTGTCACCTGGAAGCGCGCATCATGGTGAATCTGGCAGGGCACAGCAAGGGGAACACGATGCCCTGCATCACCTGCCTTCCACCTTTCCTCATTCCATGGAGGCAAGTGTTGCCACCCGGCTTATCCCCATTGTTTTCAATACAACTTTTTTATTTTGTATCAAATTTATTTATTTATTTATTTATTTATTTATGTCATTTTTACCCCGCTCTTCTCACCCCTGCAGGGGGACTCAGAGCGTTGCATAAATTAATATAAAACTGATAAAAATAGAAGGTGTGCAAGCGGCTAAATATTTTTTTAACCAAAAACGGGCAACAGCAATGGCATTGTCTGTAGCCTCCAACAATTCCTCCTCTGTGCATGAGGCAGGGCAATGTGAGCAAGCATACAGATGCTGAGTTGTTTGTTCTGCTCCACAGTCACACAAGGTGTGGGATTCTTTTAGGTAGTGCCATTTTGCCAGGTTGTCTTTTGATCTGCCCATTCCGCTTCTGAGTCTGTTCAAGGACTTCCAAGTTGCCCATTCTTGGTTTGCCCCTGGAGGAAGACCCTCGCAGGGGGCCATCCAGTTGAGATTTCCTGGTTTAGCTGCCCAGCCTCATGTATTCTTGCTGTTGCTGGAGGGATGCCAAGAGGAGTGGTAGTTCTCATAAAGCTTTTCCTTGATTTGAGTTTGCTGGGAGGAGGCTGGTATCCATGTAGTGGATGGCTTTCACAGTGTTCAACCTTATTTCACTCACTCTTGTGAGAGAATACAACTTGAGAAGCCTCCTTTCAATGCCACATGGGAAGTGCCACTGCTGGAGAAACAGTACAGGGGGGGGGGGGGACATGTGAAGAGGTCCTAAGATCATAGTGCTGGTCATATCATCACATAGAATCTTAACAGAGCATATTTCTCATTCATTTGCACTGACCATGTAGAGAGGTTTGCTTTAAATAGTTAAATGTCTTCTGTTGTTGACTGATGCCAATAACAATTACATACTGACTGCTTAGACAATATTTGCCATCTAGCTAATAGCACAAGGGACAAGATTCAGACATTGATTTCTTAGTCAGATTCTAGTTTCAAAGGTTAAATATTGATCTAGAAAACCAAATACTGAAGTCAGCATTCAGTTTTCAGCAGAGACACCAAAACCAAACAATAAAAATTGTTTTAGTAGTATCCATGAAAGAGATTAAATATTGATCAAATGTGATGTCATCAAATGATACTGCCTTATGCTGCTTAGGGATCTCCAGGGCATTGTTAGAACCAGGGCCGTAGCCAGGATTTTGATTCAGGGGGGCTGAGTTTGGTTCAGGGGGGGGGCTGAGACTGGGTGGAAGAGGGTCTACCCTAGCAAACCATTTGTATTGTTATCCCAATAACCCCATTAATGTGGGATATAATGAGCATGGTGATCAGATCATGATATGAATAAACATAACAGTTTAAATAATGTACCAGTAAGGCCTTTTCGCGGACCACCCTGAGAATTTGGGGGGCTGGAGCCCCCTTAGCCCCCCTGGCTACATGCCTGGTTAGAACCTAGAGCCACTTACTGTTGGGAGAAATGCACTTTGTACATGCTCAGCCAGGCTTCCTATTCTGGAAAAACTGGCAATGAGAAAACATAAATGAAATTAATCTTACTACAAGTACAAATCTATGACTGCTCATCTAAAACCAAGTTAGACTATTTGAGAATTATTATTGATTTGAAGGGCTGCTGGAAGATATTGTTTATTAAAAGGCAAATAAAGGGGGCAGGAATCATGCAGACTTCCATACATTATTGGGATGCCACTCTCAGTTGCCCTAGGCAGGAGATTTTTTTTAATTTCACGCATTTGTACTCCGTTCTTTTCACCCCCAAAGGGTGAGAAGGTGACACCTTATTGGGAGGGATAACCCAACACTCCAGAAGACAGGACCAAAATTCAAAACAATCTTAACAGATTAGAGAGATGGGCCAGAAATAACAAAATGAAGTCCAACAGTGACACAAGCAAGATACTCTACTTAGGCAGAAAAAATGAAATGCAAAGATACAGAATGGGGAACGCACAGCTCAAGAGCAGTACACGTGAAAAAGATATTGGACAACAAGTTAAACATGAGCCAACAATGTGACTTTGCAGCTAAAAAAGCCAATAGGATTTTGGCCTGCATCAATAGGAGTATAGTGCCTTGGTTAGACCATGGAATACTGTGTCCAATTCTGGACACCACAGTTGAAGAGAGATATTGACAACAAGCTGGAATGTGTCCAGAGGAGGGCGACTAAAATGATCAAGGGTCTGGAGAACAAGCCACATGGGGAGCGGCTTAAAGAGCAGGGCATGTTTAGCCTGAAGAAGAGAAGACTGAGAGGAGACATGATAGCCATGTATAAATATCTGAGGGGAAGTCATAGGGAGAAGGGAGCAAGCTTGTTTTCTGCTGTCTCGGAGACTAGGACATGGAACAATGGCTTCAAACTACAAGAGTTTCCACCTGAACATTAGGAATAACTTCTTGACTGTGAGAGCTGTTCAGCAGTGGAACTTTCTGCCCTGGAGTGTGGTGGAGGCTCCTTCTTTGGAGGCTTTTAAACAGAGACGGGATGGCCATCTGTTGGGGGTACTTTGAACGTGATTTTCCTGCTTCTTGGTAGGGGGTTGGATTGGATGGCCCACGAGGTCTCTTCCAACTTTATTATTCTATGATTCTATGACTCAGGGCGGCTTCACAACAGGCAGCCATTTGATACCAACACATACATTATAAATAAACAGTTACAGTTAAACCATCAGTTAAAAACAATTATTAGAACATTCATTTAAAAGTTCCACGAGTTCAGAATCACACTCCAAGTTTAGTCCAGGTGTTGGGAATTGTGGGAGTTGAAGTCCAAAACACCTGGAGGGCCAAAGTTTGCCCATGCCTGGGATAAACAAAGGTGAGGAATGCTGGGAGCTGCTAGTCATATAACCATAGCATCGGGAGAAACCATCCTTGCAAGAATACACACTCAAAGCACTCCCAACAGATGGACATCCAGCCACATCTGGATGAACACGTGATCCCCACTGTTAGGGTCTACATCAAATCATGAGCATGTGGGCAGTGGACCTATCAGGCTCACACAAGTTGTCTAGTTAGAGGTTTTTTTATGCCAGCATGAGTTGTATTGTGTTTCTATTGAAATTACAGCTGTTATTTCTAATAACTATTGTTTTAGTACAACAGTTTTGGCAAAGTGTGACTAACCTTTGGGACACAGTGAGATTTCCTTTGGAATGAATGCTTATATCTTCCTACAGCTCCAGAAGGGGGAACCTATTGCTTGAAGCAGCTCCTCCTTCTAAAAGGTAGAACACTGGAAGTGTCTGAGTCTGACTTCAAAGACAGATGGCTGTTTTCTCAAGCTTTCCCTCTCCAAGTGCTTGTTCAGAGCATATTTTCATTACTCAAAGTGATGTAGTGTAGTTACAGATCACAGAACAGCCAAACTGCCAGGAAGAAGAAAAAAATCCTGGACTGACTTCTTTTCATCAAAATTAATCACAACAGGTTCTAAGTCTTTTATAACTCAAGAGCTAAGGTGACCTTGGGGGAGAAGTTGATAAAAACTGTCACACAGAACCCAGGTTTATACTTTACGGCCAACATTGCCAAGTTGATAGAGTGATCAGCTACAGCCTATCTGGGTGCTCATCGTGTGCGGCGTAGTGGGACCGCTCTTAAATAATTTGATACAGATGTCGAGTAAATCTTTTGGCATGACTGTCTCTAGGCTGGTTTATGCAATACACATTCAGTGGTTGTTATCACTTGGTTTATTGTTCCAAGATTTAGCTCTAGTATGCACAAAAAAGAAATTCTGGGGAATTTCACTCTCAATCTTGTGTGGGAATAGGTATGGGACAGTGATTCCTCACTTGAACAATGAAAGCCATCTGCATTCATATTGTTCACTTATGTGAATACTTATGTGGGCCAAAAATGAAAGCAAGGGCTTCTTGATTGCACCCAAAACTGCTAACTTCACCTCAATTTAGTTCAAGAATGTATTCATAGAGGACAACTCTGCTGCTGCTGGGAGCCAATTGACACCTCTACAATCTCAATGGGCCACACAGTTTTTTCAAGGTTGTAGGAAAGAAGAGGCAAACCACTGTTTTTACTGTGATGGGGGGGGGGGGGGGGTGACATTTAAAATAGAAATGTGGGGTAGGTCCTGGTATAAGCAAAACAAAAATCAGCATGGGAGGGCACCATTGTTCTAACTTAACTGATTGTTCAAAAAGAAAATGTCTTTTCTGATATCTTGCAGTACATTTCACTGATGTTAGATGTAGCAACATTGGGGTGCCTTTACTCAGTAACTGTTAGTTAAAGTGTCTCCCCAAGAGTTGAGGCATAGCATGCATTCATATTATTTCCTGTTTTGTGTTCTGCTTTTTGTCTCAGCCATATTTTTCCTCAGCAGGACACTGTACTTTGAAGCTCCACAAAGGGAAAAGAAGGTGCATCATAGTAGTCGATGATGCCTCTTATGTAAAAAAAAAAGTGATGAACAATTAACCACTTCACCTCAGAATTAGCCACCTATAAACTTCCCAGATGATGCTTGATGACTTCGCGCTCACAACCATTCAGTATCTTTGATGGGTAATGTTCTCCATACTTGGGTATTTTTGGGGATTCTTGACTTATGGGCTAGCTACCTTTACAATAGCCTTGACTAACTTTTTCCACTTCAGTTATCAGGACTATAGATTTTCTGTAACAAACTTTGAATTGGCAGAGATCTTGCCTTTGTGTCTTTGTAGTTCATGAACTTCCCAGATTACAAATACATGACCTGGGCTAGTTTGACTAGTTCCCTATGATAACTCCTTCTCCAGTCTTTATGGTTGTTATCTGTAAGCATAGGATGATAAAGGCTCGGTTTTCTTGCATTGGTTGCTTTACTATCGGAAGCACATACGGTCCTTTTCAAATTAATGCCAGTCGTGAAAGGTGACAAGCTTATGTGCTTTCATGTGTGCATTCACTGAATGTCTGAGTTGAGAACATGTACATAGGGATACACATAAAATCCAGCAAATATATACTGTTTTTAGAGGGCTTAATAGTCTTTTAAATTGTTTGTTTATTTATTTATGTTTACACAATTGTGCTATTTTGTTTTTATTAATTGATACATGATTATTGTCTGTGTTATGTCATTTCTTGTATTCATTTGTTTCGTTGTAAGCCACCCCGAGTCCTTTTAGGGAGAGGGGGCGAGATATATATAAAGTTTATCATCATCATCATCATCATCATTATTATCATCACAACAACGTAAGAGACAACCTGGTCATTTGTAGGATTCTGTTGTTTGTGCATTCAAGTTATATGTTTGTGGCCTTCAACCAAGCCTTCAGTGAATTGTAATCTAAAAGTCTGAGAAGGAATTACTGTATATGCTCAAGTATAAGCCTAGTTTTCAGCCCTTTTTAAGGCTGAGAAATCCCCCCTCAGCTTATACATGAGTCAAAATTATTTATTGTTGTTATTATTATTATTACATTTATTATTTTAATCTATTATTATTACAGTTATAATTTAACTTTATTGTTATTATATTTATTATTTTACTCTATTTATTATTGCTATTATTACATTTATTGTTTTAGTCTATTATTATTGGAAGAATATGTAAGCACATTTACATTGAATAAGGTTAGAATACTGGTTTAATCAGAGTTGGACAGTCTTCTCTTAAATTACAGTTTTATGTAAATATTCATAAACATTTAACCTATGGATGCCTCAATTAATGTAATTTTATTGGTATTTATTTTTATTTTGAAATTTACTAGTAGCTGCTGCATTTCCCATCCTCGGCTTATACTCGAGTCAATACATTTTCCCAGTCTTTTGTGCTAACATTAGGTGCCTCACCTTATATTCAGGTTGGCTTATATTCGAGTATATACAGTACTGGATGTTACGCCAGTTTTAGTCTGGCATTCACCTTATGCAAAAACCATGAATGGTTCTGGGCCACAAGACAAGCCTGTAAAAGCATTAGCTGTAGCTAATATCAATATGCCAGTATGGTTTGTATTCATTTTTTTCCTAATGAGAATATATATTAGTGATTTCTCCCCCGCTCTTCATTTTTTGTAAAGATCTAAAAGGTAGGCAACAGGGAGATTTTACACAGTTTATGGACTGAGGTCCAACAGTGAGGCAAGTGTGTCTTCATTGTGTCTGACTGGAGTTCGATAATATTGTATTGATAGAGCCATCAAAAGAAGGGATGTTTTAAACATTTCATGAAGCAAGGCACTCACTGAGATGAAAGACAGCTGCAAGCCTAAAGCCCAGGGAGTATACCATTACAAACAATAGACACACACTCAATGCATTGATCAGTGCTTGTCATTTAACTGGTTTGTCTGAACCTATTAGCCCTTCTGAATTACACTTTTGGAGGAGGGGAGCCACCTTTCACCCTTACATCACAGTAAGAGAGAGAACAGAAGAATCCTCAAAGAAAAAAAGAAAAAAGAAATAACACTTTCCCATAAAAAAACCCACTTTTGAAAAGATACTCCAGAATACACTTAGATGGGAAAAATAAAGATCTACTGATCGAGCCTTGCACAATTTGCAGCTGATGACCAGAGATTTCTGATTTTCAATATTTTAACAACTGTAAAAAATAAAATTAGTTGCTGAGTTGCAGAAATCTTAAGAGTCAATTGAAATGTATTTTTCTGTAAAAGAATGCTGGGTTTGGTTTAATTCTGGTATCAAAAATAAACTGATAGCTCACAGTTATCCTTTTCTTTAATGCATATTTTCCATCTGGCTGTGGTGGCGAATATTGAAGTTCCACTAAAAATAAAGTAGCTCCAAGAAGCCATCAGATTTGTTTATCCATGCTGCAAGTTTTTATTCAAATTGGATACAGGACAGGAAGTCCTGTAACTTTACTCATTAAGAGATCTTGGAGGGGCACAAGGAGCCATAAAGCTCTATAAAATGGGAGAATAATACTTATTGTTGCTCGCTTTCCAAACCCCAAATCTCAGCCAAAGCCATCCCTTGTTCCCAGCAATACAGAAGGAAAGGGAACATGTAGGAATATTTAGTTCAGTTCTATTTTCCATAATAGTTGAATTTTAGCCATTTCGTAATCCAGAGATTTGTACATAAGAACATAAGAAGAGCCATGCTGAATCGGGCCTCAGACCATCTAGTCCAGCATTCTGTGTCACACAGTGGCCCACTAGTTGTACACAGGGATCTCTAGCAGAAAGGAGGGCAAAACCCTCACCTGCTCCCGACCCCCCACAACCAGTACCCGGGGAAATCCTGCCTGCCTCCATCAACACAGAGGTGGCACTTGGATGTCCATTTCAGTAGCTACTGATTCCCTTGGTATCCATGAATCTGTCTAATCCTGCCTTGAAGCTGTCCAGGCTGACCGCTGTCACAACCTCCTCTGGAAGTGAGTTCCATAACCCAATGACCCTCTGGGTGAAGAAATATTTCCCTTTATTAGTCCTAACTTTCCTACCTTGGAGCTTTAGGAGTGCCCCCTAGTCCTAGTGTTGTGTGACAGAGAAAATATTTTTCTCTATTCACCTTTTCTATCCCATGCATGATTTTATACACTTCGATCAAGTCACCTCTTAAACGCCGTCTTTCAAGGCTGAAAAGACCAAGGTGTTGCAACCTGATTTCGTAAGGGAGCTGCTCCATCCCTTGGATCATTTTTGTTGCCCTTTTCTGTACCTTTTCCAGTTCCGTTATATCCTTCTTGAGGTGCGGTGACCAGAATTGTACACAGTACTCCAGATGTGGCCTCACCATAGATTTGTAGAGAGGCAATACAACATTTGACGACCTATTTTCGATTCCCTTCCTGATCATGCCAAGCATAGAATTTGCTTTTTTTTACTGCTGCTGCGCACTGGGTTGACATCTTCATTGAGCTGTCCACCAAAACCCCAAGATCCCTTTCCTGGTTTGTCTCGGAAAGCTTTGACCTCATCAATTGGTAGGTGTAGTTGGGGTTCTTTGCCCCGATGTGCATGACTTTACAATTTAGGTTAAAATGCATTTGCCACTTTGTTGCCCATTCACTCAATTTCGATTCATTGATATGAATCTCTGAATTATGAATCAGAAAGGGGCCTATTCGAAGCAATACGAATTGAAACACAGGCCTCAGAAACCTTTGTTGTTTTGGAGCTTCTTTTTAATGTAACCTAGTAATAAGTTTAAATTGCAGGATTCCGCCCTATCAATCTCTTCAGATGCCCAAACTGTATTTCTGAATGCTCTTTTGTTGTTCATTCGTTCAGTCGCTTCTGACTCTTCGTGACCTCATGGACTATCCCATGCCAGAGCTCCTTGGTGACCATCACCTCCCCCAGCTCCTTCAGAGTCAAGCCAGTCACTTCAAGGATACCATCCATCCATCTTGCCCTTGGTCGGCCCATCTTCCTTTTTCCTTCCACTTTCCCCAGCATAGTTGTCTTCTCTAAGCTTTCCTTTCTTCTCTTGATGTGGCCAAAGTACTTCATCTTTGCCTCTAATATCCTTCCCTCCAATAAGCAGTCAGGTTTTATTTACTGAAGTAAATCTTGGATCTTCTTGTGGTCCAAGGCACTCTTAGAACTTTCCTCCAACACCACAGCTCAAAAGCATCTATCTTCCTTCGCTCAGCCTTCCCAATGGTCCAGCTCTCATATCCATAGGTGACTACAGGGAATACAATTGCTTTGACTATGCGGATCTTTGTTGCCAGTGTAAGGTCTCTACTCTTCACTATTTTATCGAGATTGGACATTGCTCTCATCCCAAGAAGTAAGCGACTTCTAATTTCCTGGCTGCAGTCTGCGTCTGCAGTAATCTTTGCACCTAGAAATACAAAGTCTGTCACTGCCTCCACATTTTCTCCCTCTATTTGCCAGTTATCAACCCAGCTTTTGCACTTTCTTCTTTCACCTTGATTAGAAGACTCCTCAGCTCCTCCTCACTTTCGGCCATCAAAGTGCTATCATCTGCGTATCTAAGGTTGTTGTTTCTTCCAGCAATTTTAATCCCAGCCTTGCATTCATCAAGCCCCGCACATCGCATGATGTGTTCTGCATACAAGTTGAATAGGTTGGGTGAGAGTATACAACCCTGTCATACGCCTTTCCCAATCCTGAACCATTCTGTTGTTCCATGGTCAGTTCTTACTGGTCATTATACAGATTCCTCAGGAGAGAGACAAGGTGATTTGGTATGCCCATACCACCAAGAACTTGCCACATTTATTATGATCCACACAGTCAAAAGCTTTAGACTAGTCAATAAACCAGAAATAGATGTTTTTCTGAAACTCTCTGCCTTTCTCTATTATCCAGTGGATATTTTCAATTTGGTCTCTCATTCCTCTCCCTTTTCTAAACCTAGCTTGTACATCTGGCAACTGTCTCTCTCCATGTATTGCTGGAGTTTTCCTTGCAGGATGTTAAGCATTACCTTACTAGCATGAGAAAAAGAGCCACTGTATGAAAGATTAAGCATACTTTAGCATTTCCCCTTTTTTGGTATGGGGATATAAGTTGATTTTTCCCCCAGTCTGATGGCCATTCTTGTGTTTTCCATATTTGCTGGCATATGGCATGCATCACCTTGACAGCATCATCTTTCAAGATTTTGAACAGTTCCACTGGGATCCCATAATCTCCTGCTGCCTTGTTGTTAGCAATGCTTCTTAAGGCCCATTCAACATCACTTCTCAGAATGTCTGGTTCTAATTCACTCACCACACTGTCAAAACTATCCTCAATATTATTATCCTTCCTATACAGATCTTCTGTATAGTCTCGCCACCTTCTATTGATCTCTTCAGCTTCTGTTAGGTCCCTGCCATCTTTGTTTTTGACCATGCCCATTTTTGCCTGAAATTTACCTCCAATGTTTCTAATTTTCTGGAAGAGGTCTCTTGTTCTTCCTATTCTGTTGTCTTTTTCCACTTCCATGCATTGTTTGTTTAAAATTAGTTCCTTATATCTTCTAGCTAAGCTCTAGAATTGTGCATTTAACTGGGCATATCTCCCCTTATCACTGTTTCCTTTTGCTTTCCTCCTTTCTTGGGCTACTTCCAGTGTCTCAGCAGACAGACATTTTGCCTTCTTTGTTTTCTTTTTCTTTGGGACATACTTTGTTGCCGCCTCCTGAACAATGTCGCAGACTTCTGTTCATGGTTCTTCTGGAACTCTATATTTATTAAATCAAGTCCCTTAAATCTGTTCTTCACTTCCACTGAATATTCACTATGAATGTTAATGAGATCATATCTAACTGGTCTCTGTGTTTTCCCTGATCTCTTTAGTCTTATTCTAAATTGAGCAAAAAGAAGTTCATGATCTGAACTACAGTCAGCCCCAGGCCTTGTTTTAACCGACTCTGTCTGTTTAAAGGATTCAATCTGATTTCGGTTGCCCATCTGGTGAAGTCCATGTATAGAGCTGTCTTTTAGGTTGTTGGAAGAGAGTGTTCATTATGCACAATGAGTTTTCCTGACAAAATTCTATCAGCCTACGTCCCGCTTCATTTTGTTATCCCAGACAATTCTTGCCTGTGATCCCAGTTGTCATTTGACTTCCCACCTTAGCATTCCAATCTCCTGTAATGATAATAATGTCTCTTTTTGGTGTATTATCCAGTGGGTGCTGCAGATCCTCACAGAGCTGATCTACTTCTGCTTTTCAGCAGCTGTGCTTGGGGCACATATTTGGATCACCGTAATGTTAAAATGCTTGCCTTGCACTCGAATTTAGATATTTCTGTCATTTTTTGGGATTGTATCCAAGCACCGCTTTAGCAACTTCCTTATTAATTATAAAGGCTACTCCATTTCACTGTTCCTCTTGTCCACAGTAGTAGATCTGGTAGTCATGTGATTTGAAGAGGCCCATTCCAGTCCATTTCCAGACTGAAATGGACTGGAATGGGCCACTTCACATCAGATGACCATCAGATCTACTACTAAATGCTCTACTGATGTTTTAAGTTATCTCAGTGCTAGAAATTTGGGGACAAAGGAAAATTGCAGGGGAACAAAATTCTCATGAAGGAGCAATGCCCTTACTTTCCTTTTGGAAAACCATTGGTCACATAACCTTTTGGAAAATGAAAATCTCCAGAAACTTTTGAAGATTTTATGATCTTTGGAAAGGGATGATCTTGTTAGAAGTCACAACTTTTTGAAATGATGCCATAACCTCTTGATAAAAGCATGACTTGTTAGAGTCAACCTTTTGGGAAAATGGCATTCACCAGCAACACACACACAGATACAGCAGAGTTTCAGAAGTGTTCTTTTAGTTGTCCAAAAACATCTACTCTCCCTTAAAATATATTTGACATTTAATCATGCTCTTAGGAGACAAAAATAAGCAGACTTCTTTAAAAGTAACATAGTTGTTTACTCACAAACTTCATATATTCATACATGTATTTGGTGTATGAATCCAGTTACAAGTAGATTTAAAGTAATTTCTCTGTGTAGGTAACACAGGGCCATCATTCTTAGAATCAATAGCCCATAGTCAAAAGCATCTCTCTATTCTGAATATCTAATAGAGTCCTTGCCTAGTCTGAAAGCATACAGTTCCTACTGAAGTCAAAAGGATACTTTTTCTGCTGGTGTCTGAACTGAACTGTTCCTGCTGACTTCCCAAAGCAAACATTGTTCTAAAATGGAGTCTGAGTCCTGGACTTGCCCAGTTCTGATCAGAGGTTAAAGAACAATGAAGAGATTAAAGAAAACTGCAAACCAATACACATATATCCCACCCTTCCTTTTTTTAAAAATAGATTTTTATTGTGAAAGTTTTTTCAATATTGCAGTGAAACATGGACGACAGTACAAGTGAGGGGGAGAAACAGGGGAGGGGAGGGGAAGGGAAAGGGGTGGGAGATGAGAGTTAGGGAAAGGAACATCAAAACAACACAAACATACTAAAAACAAAATCACTTCCCGTATTTGTACAATCTATCAAGTTCCCTTGAGTTTCTTTAAGTAAATAGTCTATTCACAATAAATGGTTACATAATGAAAAGTTATTTCTTTAAAGGTTACATTTAGTATTGCTGCTGCAATTCTTTCAGCTTACTTAGTAGCCTTCCCTTCTTCCAGGGGCTATACAAGTTTACTGTGCCATAATGTTACATTAGTCAGACTTCAAATAGTCTTCAAATGGGGACCAATCCGTAATTCTGATTGGTTTCCCACTACTCTGTTTTAAGTAAAAAGTCAACTTGTCCATGTTTCTAATTTCCCAGATTTTTTCCTGCCATGCGTCCATGTTTGGCGTCTTCTCCAGCTTCCAAACTGCCACGTAGATATATCCCACCCTTCCTTACCCTGGATACCCACTTCCAACTAGACAGCAAGGAGCATAACTGAATGGATTTCCTTTGGTCCTATACAAAATGCAGTGACCCTGAACTAACAAAAGTGCAGTGATATATGAGGGAGCACATGGAGGATTTGTTTAAATTTTTCTTTGCCTGCAACTCTGCTCCGGAAATACCATGTTGCCATTGTCAGCTTTGCTGTGAAATTTCATTCACTAAGAAGGGCCTGGTATTGCCACCTCTGAGGTGCAGAGAGCTTAATAGATTTACTAGAATAGGGAAGTTGTGGGGTTTTTTTGGGCATGTCAGGAGTGACTTGAGAAACTGCAAGTCGCTTCTGGTGTGAGAAAATTGGCTGTCTGCAAGGATGTTGCCCAGGGGATGCCCGGATGTTTTGATGCTTTACCACCCTTGTGGGAGGCTTCTCTCATTTCCCTGCATGGAGAGCTGGAGCTGATAGAGGGAGCTCATCCGCACTCTCCCTGGATTCGAACCTGTGACCTGTCGGTCTTCAGTCCTGCCAGCACAGGGGTTTAACCCACTGCGCCATTGGGGACTCCAGCGCAGGGCAATGAGTGATAGTATCTCTTCCAGTTTGCAGCTTCGCTCTCTAGCTCTTGGAATTTTGGTACTTCTGCAGCATAGAGTCAAAAACTGTCTTCCAGTCTAAGTGGATTGCATAGACACATGAACAGACAAGAGGTATTGTGAGTCTAGAAATGATCTGCAAAATGCTCTGAGATTCTTGAAGGTGTTTTTTTAAAAAGAAAACACACACGTGCACACACATATAAGAGAAAAAAACTTTAAAAATCATTTGGGGATCTAGAAAGATCAGAGAGTCAAAGCGAAGGCATTGTTCAACTTGCACCCTGTAAAATAGTCTTCAAAAACCCACAAAAGCAGGGTAGTTTACATCCTCTTCCAGTCTTCCCACCTCAATGGTGATCAATAAATCATGCAATTAGTGTTTATTTCTGAACTCTAGCTCTGTAGCTTTTTTGGTCAAGGTGTGTATTTACCTTGATTGCTTTTTTTAAAAAAATGCAACTATATCTATTACTTTTGTTTGTCAGTGCAGCAAAGTATTTGAATAAAGAGTGGCTTGGGCAAGCATAGAAATTTTAATCTAAACGCATCTTATATGGAGTAGACTAGAATTACAGGTGTGATTAGTGTATTTATTTAATGGAATTGGCATATAAATTTATAATAATGAACATGACCCTTTCCAAGTAATCAAAGGTTTTAGTGTTTAGCTTATTTTTTAACTGAGCCCTGCAAAACTGTGAAGATTTTTTTTAAAAAAAAATAAATCGTAAACTTGCCAATCTATGGAACTGTGGGAAGATGGAGTTACCTCCCTGACAGAAAGTCCAGCCATGGGATCATGCAATATAGCTGTGGCTTCACAAATATACAGAATGGGGGATGCCTGGCTCAACAGCAGTATGTGTGAAAAAAGATCTTGGAGTCCTCATGGACAAAAAGTTAAACATGAACCAACAATGTGATACAGCAGTTAGAAAAGCCAATGGGATTTTGGCCTGCATAAATAGGAGTATAGTATCTAGATCCAGGGAAGTCAGGCTACCCCTCTATTCCACCTTGGTCAGACCACACCTGGAATACTGTGTCCAATTCTGGGCACAGCAATTTAAGGGAGATGTTGACAAGCTGGGGGGTTGGACTCGATGGGCCATGAGGTCTCTTCCAACTCTATAATTCTGTCATGAAAACATGATATCAAAGGTCACAATTCTGATAAATGTCTGGGATCATGGGTCATGCAAATACTGTGGGATGGTGGCTTCCTGTGATAATGTCCCTAAATGAATGAAAGGGAAGGAAGAACTGGGAAAATTCACAAAATTCTCCTACAAGAAAGATATCAACAACCCAGAACAAGAAAAATCAAAAAGGAAAGGAAATTACAATAACAAACTAGAATTTTCTAAATCCCAAGAGATTGCCAAACACTCACTTGCCCTCTGTAACATGTTGCTGTTTCCATTCTTATGCAGTTTACCTATTGGGTCAAACTGAAGGGAATGTCTATCCTGATTGATTAACCCATTTTGCCTACAAAGTGGTTGCCTCAGAGATATGTGACTCAGTAAATGAAGCTCGATCACCTTTTAATTAATAGGGATGTGTGACTTGTAGATTGAGCTGTATTTATTTACCTGTTGATGAACAATCACAAAACTGGAGGTTAATAAAATCATATAGTATGACAAAGGAATGTCTATCACCTGAATATGTGATAAAGGTATCATGAATTCTAGCCTGGAAACAAGCCCTTTTGTTTTCAATTGTGAAGACATCCAGGTATGTGTATATGGGACTGAAGTTTTATTCATTTGAATAACAGCACTTCAATTTATTTTAATGGCAAAAGCTCACTTATGGTCTAATGCAATTCCATGGAAATACTCTTAGGGTCCCAGATTCAATTTGCCTCAAAGTAAGCATTAATAGGCCACCATATTTTCTAAAGTTTTATAGAAACATCAGGTGACCTCTTTTATTGGACCAGCAGCAAAAACTGTCTAGACCTAAGTGTTTTAATATCTTGGCACAGAAAATCTGTCTGCTTTGGCACAGTTTTCACATTATCACATTTCCCACCAACTTTACATAGTAGAAAAGGCATAATTTCATTTCCAAATGGGAGTTTTGATCTGATAGAGCTATTTAATTATGCTGCGGAAAGTAAGACTATGGAAATATTTGGCGGTGTGCTGGGCGATTCTTGACTTTTTAAACATAATTATCCTACCTTGGGGTCATATCAAGTCACTCCCACAAAGGCTAACTTCCTCTGAAGGGCTATTTGTCACGGCTTCTTGGTTCTTAATCACCTTGTCAGATCAATTGCTGCTCTGCCTGTTCCTTTGATCATTATGAAAGTTTAAGGCCCCTCCTCCTCGTTTGCTTCATTAAATCTGCTTTGGGGAAAAGAATCAAAGGAAAAAATTAGAGTGCTGCAGTAAATAAACATTTAAAAAATTGCAAAGTAGGGGAATGTTTAAAATGGAGGAGAAAGCTATGCTAGGGCAAGATTCTCTCCACTGACTTAAATACAGAGAAAGAATGTGATCCAAGGCTGCAATTTACAACTGCCTCTTAAGACTGATTTGTTTGAGAAACATATATCTGGGTTCAATAGGTTCTACCTTATGGGCCACTATCTCTAAAGCATGGGTTAGCCATCGCTACTCTTCCAACTGTAATGGGAATACAATTCCCTCTGCCTCTCGGTAATATAGATCAAGGTGAAAATATTTGCAGTCATGTCAGTGGGGTGGTGAATCTACTCCAGGTTTTCATTTGAAAGGTAATGGACCTATTTAAGGTGATGAATGTTACTCCCAAAATGGGTTCAGCACTGTAGATAGCTCCTAACAAGTGCAAACTAAACCCAAGAGCATGTTCACAACTTCATTGACATGGGAATTGCCAATTATCCTTGGACTCCAGAAGAGAAGGGCTCAAATCCTGACTCAGCCATGGAAGATCTCTAGGTGATTTTGGGTAAGTCACATTCTTTCAACCTCAAAGGAAGACAATGGTAAGTCCCCTCTGAATAAATCTTGACAAGAAAAGATAGGTTTGTCTTAAGGTTGTCATGCGTTGAAAAGGAATTAAAGGCGCACATCAACAAAAGAGACAAAAATACCACAATTACCTGACAATACACTTCCATACAGTTCAATGTATGCTTTAGCAGTCTATCAGATTGCAGGCTGTGATTGCTATGGAATTAGCAATTGTCTGTGAGCACTAGAGGGAAGATGTACCCACCACCCAGAGCAGCCTTCCTATGCCTGATTTCTTCCAGTCAAGGTTAGAAAGAGCAGCTTTTAAAAACAGATCCAGGGCTGCTTCAGAGCTCTGGAAATCTTTACCAAAGGAGACCATGGCCCCTTCTACACTGCCATATAATCAAGATTATCAAATCAGATAATCCCTATTATCTGCTTTGAACTGCATTATATGAGTCTATAATCGAGTTCAAAGCAGGCAATTTAGATTTTATATGGCCGTGTAGAAAGTGCCTATGATGCTGTCCTTCTGACAAGTAAAGATGGGTATTTGGAAAATATCTGGTTTCTAAAAATGGAGCTTATTCTGAGTGGGATGCTTTATTTAATGATATAGTCTGATATCCTGTTAATCAGTTACATGATCATAAGTTAGATGGCAACCCCATAAATCATATAATTTTCTTAGGCAAGGAATACTCAAGTGGTGGTCTTGCCAGTTCATTGCTCCGAAGAATAGCCTGGGATTCATTGATGGTCTCCCATCCAAGCACTAACTAGGGCTAACTCGGCTGTGTCAAGCTTATACAGGTTCACATTTATAACTGTAATACAATTGCCATTATCATAAATGCCCACAAATTACCTTAAAATCCAGCCACCAACACTGAGGGATGGAGTAATGTGATGCTGTTGACCAGGGTGCTGAAGGATAGCATTTCAAGCTTCCTCCTACTATCAAATGGTGATACCCTGATCACTCCATCACATTAGGCAGGGAAGTGTGTGGCAGAGGAGGGCAGGGAAGCGCTCAGTCTTACTCAGTTTTTAAAAATGAAATGGTTGTTTTCCCTACCTTCTATCACACTGCTAAATGTCTCTGTTTCTTTTCAGTATTCTTTCACTGCAGTTGCCTTCATGGGGCAGAGATTTGGCCCTGACTACCATCCCTGCTCATTGTTGAAAACTGAGAGAGAAAGCATCGATGCTGGATGCTCATGCCCCCCGGCTGCTCCACAGAGAAAACTATAACACCCAGGACTGCATAGTATGGAGCTATGGTGGGATCCAAGAGCATTTATTCCATAGTGTAAATGCACCAAGAGAAGGCTATGGACTTTGGGAAACTGTAACTTCCAGGACTGCACAGCATGGAGACATGGTATAACAATAATAGTAATGACAACAATAATAACAACAACTCTTCTCTCCTGGCTTTCCCATGCAACTCAAGGCACAGACATATCATGAAGAAAGAGAAGGAAAGGGAAGGACCCGGAAAGGCTTTTTTTTTTTAAAAAAAAGAAATTGTTCTGGCAAAGTAAAACCCGGTGAGCACAAGGTAATGCTTTCCCTAACAGGAGTACTTTTAGCTCCTCTCACAATTTCCCCTCCAATAAATTGGGGAAACGTTTCCTTACAAACCTGGAAGCAACAAATGCCACCACATTACAGAAATGGCCAAACACCCAGACGATTTCAAAACATCCACTTCCTCACCACCTCCTGAAACGTTTTAAAAGAATGCTGGCCCTCATGCTTAAAATGCACAAAGAATGCTCTATCCTCCACCTGAAGTCATACTAATGTGATGACAAAAGTGGCTTCCTGGATTTTAAGTGTAGCACTTAGTGGAATTTAGTAAATATGATGAAGTGAGAGCTACAATAGAAGCAGATCTCTGCTTCTGACATTGCAACACACTTCATTGGGAGGAGGGAGCTTGAGGCATTATCCTTCAGTACCTCCTCACCAGAAACACAGACCTTTATTCCTCAATGTTGGTGGCTGGATTTTAAGGTAGCTCTCAGCTATCGGATTGGAAGGCAGATCATTGCCATGATAGCATGATTGTGTCTGATGCAACATCTCAGCCATTGTCTCAATTGTACCTATAATTTAACTTCCTTTAATCTCTCATCACATTTTTGTTTTAATTGTATTCTTCCATCTAACTTAGATGTTACCTTGATTCCCATTGGGTGGGGGGAGGCAGTCCAACAAATAAATAGTACAAAAGGGAAAATTAAGTCATTGTGTGGAGTTCCTGGTGAACTATATTAAATATACTGCAATTGCCCACATGCCAGCTCATGCTGGAATTATTAGAGAGATGGGAAAAATAATAATGAAAAAAACACATTTCTATATGGGTTGATAGTGCAGCTACACCTTGACTAATATGTGCTATTTTGCTTGCCGTGTGTATGTATTTTTAAATGTATGTTGTACAAATGAGGGGAAAATACAGTTGAGTAATATCAAAAATATAGATCACCAGCAGCTAAAGAAGGTAAAAAGAAACCTGGAGAGAAAACACAGGAACCTTTATGCTCTCATCTTTCTACTGGCTTTTACAACCACAAGCACATATTATTGTTAGCTTTATTATGACTATTCTTGTCATAAATCTCTCTGCATTCTGCACAAAAGTTATCCCTCCCAGGAAATCTTCATTCTTGACCTTGTGAAAGCTCTGCTGGAATTCTTCTCATGCCTATTTATTGTGCGGACGCAGGTGCAGTGTGAACCACAGGAGTTAGATGCTCATCTGACCCCTGAAAAATGGTCAGAACAGATACGCTCTTCCATGTCTCCTTGCTTTAAAGTTACTTCGATGAGTCATCCAAGGCTATTGCCTTGTCAGACTTTAATTGCTATGGTTATCTCTCTGCTGAGTAATAATAATAAGAGGGGGGACCTTTTAACATTTCACTTTCCATTTTCTGGAATAACATGTATCATGGTCACCAAAATCCAGCTGTCAGCATCTTTCATGACACACAAAGCAATATACTGACTGAAGCTGGAAGTAAGAAAGTTTTTTATTAACTTCTTCTAACTACATCATCGGACTATTGACATAATGCCACTGTGCTGCAGAGATAGCTAATAATCTTTGTGGGGTTTTATTTTCTATCATTTTGTCCAGTTTATCATTCCTTCCCAGCATGGTAATGATCTTTTTCCAAATAGTTTAGTAATACCCTGTTCTCAATATTTGATATTTAGCTTCCTTATTTTTTCCTTCTTTCTTTAGTGAGGCTTCAGTATTTAATTATTGGAGAGCATCATTGTCATCATCATCAATTTATATTGTCAGTGAATATTGCACTGTATAATTAAAACAGCAACAGAAAAAGTAAACAGCATACAACTACATGGTGTTTTCTTAGAACAGATGAGCTAAGGTCAGAGTTTAGATATGTTGCCTTATTGGACTACAACTCTCAAAGTCCCCAACCCAGCAAGAATAAAGAATTCTGGGTCAAAAATAGTACAAAAATAACATTTCCTAACTTTGCATTCAAATCTGTCTGTTCCTCCAAGACTTTTTGAAGGAAAATAAGTTTGTAGTAACTTGTGAAAGCAAATACATGAGTACCAGTACTACCAGTATATTCTTCTATGTTTGCATAAAGTTTCTAGGGGAAAGTAGGGAAAGGGTAAAAAAGTGACAGGAAAACACAGACAGGCTATACATTATAACCCTCATATTTGTGGAGGATATGTTCCAAGATCCCCTGTGAATACCTGAAATCTTGGGTGATAGTGAACCCTATATTTTGACTATACTTGGCATGGAAGAATACCGTAGAATCACACTGGAGGACTTAGAGGGACCCACAAATACTTCCAAGGGGTAATTTTTTTGGATTGTGGGTAAGTGAAAAAGTGAATATTGAACAAGTGGGTATTATATGAAAGCCAATACCATCTAGATCTCCTGTAAATTCCATAAATGAAGTAGAGATGACACAATCAAAGTCTTGTCTGAAAGCACTAGTAAATACTAACAGATTTAAACTTTTTGTAGAAGAAAGCCCATGTCATGAGATAAATTAAAGTTCTTTTGAACGACCATAAATCTATTATAAATCAAACTACAAGAAAGGAGATTCCATCTGAACATTAGGAAGAACTTCCTTCCTGACTGTGAGAGCTGTTCAGCAGTGGAACTCTCTGCCTCGGAGTGTGGTGGAGGCTCCTTCTTTGGAAGCTTTTAAACAGAGGCTGTATGGCCATCTGTTGGTGTGCTTTGAATGCAATTTTCCTGCTTCTTGGCAGAGGGTTGGACTGGATGGCCCATGAGGTCTCTTTCAACTCTATGATTCTATCATTCTATATAACTGAGCATAAGTAGCCATCCATATGGAAGTGGAGAGGAATTTTAACCATTATGGGGCATATAGAATGAACTGCAGTTCATCTAAGGGATTGTTCTCTTACATCTGAAATGTGTTCCCTGATCCCAAAAGCAAGAGAAAGGAACCAATTCTACCTCAGATTTTGAAAGTTTAGTTCTAGTGTTTATACCAGCATTTGCACACATTCTGCATAGATCATAGTGCTAGTAAAGTGAGGCTCAAAGGCTGTGAAATATCATATCCGCCTACATTTCATACATGACAATATATGTGACCAAGCACCATCAAAGTATGGTCAGAAGAGTGTGGCTTGGCAACAAGAAGGGATTATGAAAAAGAGAGACTGAAAGAGAGGTTGGTGCACATTTCCATGCTGTAATTCTAATTCTCCACATGGAGAGTCCCCATTAACCAACAGGGCTCTTGCCTTTCCCTGCTTTTTGCAAATGGTGTTTATTCTTTTTCCTTATTTTGAGAAATAAAATCTTGTGCTGTGTGACTCCAAGTTATGTTCACCATCTTAAATCCACTGTAGCTGCTTCCTTTTGCATGAGCCTGCTGAGAAGGGCGAGACTCCATACACTCCTATCCTTTCCTTCCTGCTAAGTTAACTGAGTGCAAACCACTCATTTGTAGCAATTGAAGTAAGCACAGAACAAAGAAGGAAAATGGGGAAAGGAGAGAAATATGAGATGTTTGAAAAGAAACCAATAAAATGGGTACTTTCAGCCACTCAGTCTCCTGACAGACATTCATTTGGAAGGTATGCAATTCTCTTGCCAACCCTACTGGATAGTAGGTTTAGTAGCAATTTGAGAGAGGTCTTTTCTGTAAGGGTCAACTTAGGACCTCTTCACACAGCCCTTTTGGGTCATGCCATTACACCAGCAATTACTATAGAAAGAAATGTGATGCACCTTGTATATAACAATTCACAGGTAATGGGAATAACACCAGTAGATATATTGAATGTACAATACCACAATGGTTATGTATTTATCACATAAATGACATCATATGTACAAAATGTTAAAGCAAATAGCAGAAGACAGATGTGGTAAATTGAGTGCGTACACAATATAGAAGTACTCACGTAGCCAGCATATAATGATTAACAAAATCAGAATAGAATCATTCACTAATATTCAATATCAATATTCAATATCAACAGAATATAATTCAATGCCAAAGGGTCCCCAATGTTCAAAATTCAAGTTCCATGAGATTTGTAATCCAAAAAGCACAATTGCTTATAATGAAGAATATGAGTTCCCAGGCAAAATAAATTTTTGTAATCCACAATGTATAACAGAAATGAACGCTGACGGCAGATGTTTGTCCACACTGTTGTAGCTATACGATTGATGATCCACCTATGGGTTAGGTTTCACAGATCCGCCCCATTTCAAAGCAATCTCATCAGGGTGGTCATAACTCAGTAGTTCAAATATGGTAAGATAATCTAAAAACATATAAACAAAATAGGACATGTAAATCCCAATTATACAAGGATAGCATAAGGGTTGGAGATAAATGAATCCCTCTTACCAATGGAGGGGATGGAAGAGGGTACATTGACACCCTTTCCTTCCCTGCATCAGATGACAGAAAGGGAAGCAATGCATTTTACCCGTTGCCATTTCTGCCATCACACAGGGATTTGGGGAGGAAAGTGCCGGTAGCTCTGTTGGAGCTACCTGAACAACACTTTCCTCCTTGTGGTGGAGGACAAAGCAGCTTTCGGTGCTTCACCTCCAGTTTGGGAGGAAAGTTGGCAGGGCCTGCTGTGCATCATGTAATGGTGCAGGGCAGGCCCCGTCCAAGCCATGAAATATGCCCCATGTAAAAAAGTCCTATGGGTGACTCTATACTGCAGAATGAATGTAGTTTGACACCATTGTAAATGCTGTTGGTGCAATGCAATGGAATCCTGGGAGTTGTAGTTTTATAAGGGGTTTAACCTTCTGTGCCAATGAATGCTGTGCATTACCAGACTACAGCTTCTAGGGTTCCATAGCATTGAGCCATGGCACTATCAAATTCATAAAATGTATAGATGCAACGGTTTTTGGTGCTGTTTTCTTCCAGTAATTTTGGATAGCTTCATAATATTTTTTCAGTTCAAAGAGGCGACAGATTCAGAGGAGTAACAAATATCTACACATACATTGCAAATTTTATGTATCAGCATGAGAAAGATATTGTGATTATGAAGATTTCCATGTATACTGCCAAGTCATAAAAATTTCATTGACGTGCAAAAAAGTGGTTTGCAGATTGAACAAGACAAGGATTCAAATCCCTGCTTGGCTATGAATACTCATTGGGTGACCTTGGAAAGCCATACTCATTCAGCTTCCGAGGAAATCAAAGGCACCCCCCCCCCTAGACAAATCTTATGATAAGTTTACCTTAAGTCAAAAAACTTCTTGGAACCCCCAACAACAACACTGAGGCAAATTTCTAAGAAATATAAGGAAGCAAATAAATAAATAAATAAATATAGCCAAGCCACATCATTGATTCATCTAGCCAGGCTCGGATTACCCATAAGGCCACCCTAGGCCAACAGCCATTGGGGGGGGGGGCAGCAGATCTGCTGCCCCCCAATTTATTAAAAAATATTTTTTTTAAAAAAAGTTCCATCCTCGGGTGCTCCTGCGCCTGCGCGCGGAGCACCATAGGCCCTAAAGAAGCCTGGCCACGCCGCCCCCTCCTCGCGCCACCCCTCGGCGTCGGCCCCACCTGTCTTTCCTTAAGACGGGCAGGGCCAGCGCCGAGGACGCGGCGTGAGAGAGGAAGAGGCGGAGAGAAACCCCGCCGTGCCACCCCTCCTCGCGCCGCCCCCTTGGCGTTGGCCCCGCCCATCTTAAGGAAAGATGGGCGGGGCCGAGGATGTGGCGTGAGGAGGGGGCGGCGTGGTGGGGCTTCTCTCCTCCTCTTCCTCCTCTCTCGCGCCGCATCCTCAGTGTCAGCCCCGCCCGTCTTAAGGAAAGACGGGCGGGGCCGAGGACACGGCGTGAGGAGGGGGCAGTGAGGCGGCGCTTCTCTCCTCCTCTTCCTCCTCTCTTGCGCCGCGTCCTCGGCTTCGGCCCCGCCCGTCTTAAGGAAAGATGCTGAGGATGCGGCGCGAGAGAGGAGGAAGAGGAG
The DNA here is from genome assembly GCA_030556195.1 of Anolis apletophallus. Classification (NCBI taxonomy): domain Eukaryota; kingdom Metazoa; phylum Chordata; class Lepidosauria; order Squamata; family Anolidae; genus Anolis; species Anolis apletophallus. Next base: position 66,042,862 of record JARBWK010000010.1, on the reverse strand, counting down.
GAGAGAAGCACCGCTGCGCTGCCCCCTCCTCTTAAGGAAAGACGGGCGGGCCCGACGCTAAGGATGCGGCACGAGGACCACGTGGCCGCGGACACCCCGCCCCCTCCGCTCTTTCTGCGCAGGGGCATGGGGAGGGGGCGGAGCCAGGGGCGACAGAAAAGCCCGTGGCCTAGGATGCCAAAAGGGCATGATCCGGGCCTGCATCTAGCTCAGTTTTCTACATATTGACTGCTGATGTGTCTTCTGGGTTTCAGGCTTGGTCTTCTCTAGACTTACCTGGATTTAGCCTACTAGGAATTCATTCTTTTCAGTTCAGTAACTTTTGCATGCAAAGCATCAGTTCTGCTTAAGCTATTTCCCCTAGGCTGCCTGAAGTTAGGTCCATCCTTTCATTTTAAGTGAATTGCACCTGAAACCGAGAAGTGGACTACTTGAATGAGATACATTCCTGCAGGCATCAGTTTCTGAGCATAACATAACTCCAAACTGTGAGATAGGCGCAGAGACAATTTTGGAATAAAACCAAGCTGAAATCATTCTGGTTTCCTTTTGCACAGAGACAAGCCCTAAGGTAACGGGTATCATGTAAAGAAGGCTTCTTTTGCTTTAATATCAGTGCCCTGTTAAAGTAATGTTTTCCCATTGAAGTGTGCTCAGGAGCAGAATAGAGAGCTGATGAACTGAGACACAATTTTGTCCAAGGGCTGCAATCCCATAAACTATCTGATGCGAAATACTTGGATTTAAGCTGATGAGGTCCATTGACTTCAGTCCATTGGTTTAAATCCAATTACGCTGTTATCTCATGTATGAACTGGATGGATAGGAAATCTATAGCAGAGACAGAAATTCAGCCTAGATCTTCTGACCCTTACCCTCTTATGATTAAAAATATACATTGAAGATATCTAAGGAAATACTTTTACACACATCTAAAGAAAATGAAGAAAAATAACCTGCGCTGTAAATCCCCAGTATTTACAGTACAAGCTCAGGGAAAGAAAATTCTGGTAACTTCAAACTATACATTATTATAATACAAGGTGGATATACTTATATTACTGATTGATTCCCTGGCTATGCTCTCAAAATACAATGATAAACACAGACTTATCTATTGGGTATTCTTACCAAAGGTACAAATACTTTTATTTAAACACACACACATTTACTCATTCTATGGTTGCATTTGTATATAATGCTAAGCCATTGCTAAATGGGAATGATGCAGCCCTGTAGAAGATATCAAATTGCAGCTCCCAGCAACCAGAACTAGCACAGTAAATGGTGAGGCATGCTGGAAGTTCAGCAATTCAGCAATGTTTGAAGGCTGGGCCAAAGCTAACAAAATGAATTTCAACAAAGAGAAATGTAGGCAGACAAAACGAAATGCACAGATACAGAATGACTGGCTTGACAACAGCCCATGTGAAAAAATCTTGGAGTCTAAGTGGACAACAAGTTGAACATTGATTTAGTCTGAACTGATGTTTTTATATGTGCAGGTGTTTTATTTTATTGTATTTTATATTGTGTTCACTTTTATGATTGTTTTTAGGCACTTTGTGCTGTCTGTAAACCGCTCCGAGTCCCTTCAGGGAAATGGTGGTGGGATATAAGAATAAAGTTGTTCTTCCTCTTCTTCTTAACATGAGCAAACAGTGTGAAGCACCAGCTAAAAAAGCCAATAAGATTTTAAGATTTTGGGCTGAATCAAAAAGAGCATAGTGTCTAGATCAAGAGAAGTAATGGTGCCCCTCTATTGTGCTTTGGTCAGACCTCACATGGAATACTGTGCCCAGTTCTGAGAACCACATTTTAAGAGAGATATTGACAAGCTGGAAGATGTCAAGATGAAAGTGACGTAATGATCAAAGATCAGGAAACCATGAATTCCTGTGTGGAGCATCTTAAAGATCTGTATATGTTTAGCCTTCAGAAGAGAAGGTTGAGAGGAGACATGATCACCATGTTTAAATATATGAAAATATGTCATAAGGAAGAGGGAGCAGGCTTGCCATGGAGACTAGGACTCAAAGCAATGGATGCAAATGACAGGAAAGGAGATTCCACCTGAACATTAGGAAGAATTTCCTGACCGTGAGAACTGTTCAGCAGTGGAACTCTCTGCTTTGGTGTGGTGGAAGCTCCTTCCTGGATGCTTTTAAATAGAGGCTGGATGGACAAATTTCGGGGCTGCTTTCCCTGCATGGCAGGAGGTTGGACTAGATGGCTCATGTGACCTCCTCCAATGCTATTATTCTGTAACTCCCACCCATGGTTTAGTTCTAGGGGAATGAGGCTGTATTCATTTGGAGATCATTAATAACTCTTTCATTGAAACTACAAAAAAGAGACTGCATATCCATTCATTTGCTGTTTATATACAAATCTGGATAAATAGTGGTTGATGTTAACTATAGTTAAGAGAGGAATGGGAACAATATAGCCATTGTTCACACATACCAGAGTTTCCTAGCATATGCAAGACTCTTCTAGGCATTTTAAAAACAACAACCACAACAAATAAAGATAAAGTCTCTGTTATTTCATTTTTAAATTTAAAACGCATACACATTCCAAAAATATTTTCTACAACAATATGGCTGTGGTAGGTTAAAAATTCATCTCAGACCTGCAATCCTGCCCACTCTTGGTTTAAGGAATGCGCTTCAAATCATGTTCCTGGTTTGTTTTCCTAAATCATTGTTAACTCTAATCATATTCTCATTTTGGATATAAAAAGCAACCACAGTTAATTGAAAACCACAGAAAACAGAGACCAAAGCTTCTGATCTCCTCTTGGCCACATCAGAGGATGAAAGGGAAACATATGAGGCTAAGCTTTGGGATATAATTTGCACAAACACCTATAATTTGGAAAAACCTGTTCAAAAAGTGCTTGTTTATCTTGTGCTGATAGCATTGTTGTTATTATTAGAAGGCATTAAATGCAGAGCTATTTCTTATAATTATTGGTCTAAATGCATACCAGTACAGTTCATTGCATTTTGCTGCATCTTGTCCTTACCCAAAACAAAATATGATAGCTAGCTACCTTTAAATATCTGAAGGGCTGTCATATAGAAGAGGAATTGGTATTTGTTTTCTGTTGCTTGAGACTAGGACTTGAACCAGCAGATACAAAAGGGAATAAAAGTGCTTCTGATAAAACATTAAGATTAAGGAATTAAGATCTTCCATGGAGGCCCTACTCTTGGTCCCACCACCATCACAGGTGTTATTGGTGGGGACGAGAGAGGGGGCCTTCTCAGCGATTGTCCCTCGATTATGGAACTCCCTCCCTGGCGAGATTCAATCAGGCCCCTCCCTCCCGTCCTTCAGAAAGATGGTAAAAACTTGGCTGTGGGACCAAGCCTTTGGAACAGTGCAATAAGGTAACAATAGGAAACTCTACCCTGCTGACCGGATAAAGTATGGATAAAGTAGTGTTTGTGTATATTTATAGATTATTTATTGCTGTATATATGTTGTGCTCTGCCCTGAGTCCCCCTCGGGGTGAGAAGGGCAGAATATAAATGCTTTAAATAAATAAATAAATAATAAACATTAGGAAGAAGGGTCTTATTGTAACAGCACCCAACCGTGGAATAACCTCCTTTGAAAAGCTGTGGAAACAGTAGTAGGGGATGTGCTAGATGCCCCTTAACTCCATCTCCTCATCTCTGTAGTTTTATGGTGCAAATACACCTGGGAAGAAGAAGAGGAATGTATTAAAAGCTGAGACATTGAAGATATGGGTTTCCATTCCATTTTATGATCTCTTTTTCAATGAATATATTTGCCACAAACAGAAGCAAACTTTGCAGAGGTTTACAGCAGATAGCCTTTTTTGTTTTTGGTGTGGCATATTTTCACTGGTGTAATCAGTTAAAAGAAAGCTTCATTAAACTAATGATGATATTTTCAAAGTAGAGGTTAGAATTGTACCTGCTGGTCCTGCTCCTGACCTCTGCACAATGGTTAGATATTATACACACAATATCTGCATATAAAAAATTGTCTATGCATTGGTAGTGTCCTCTAGTCTCTTGTGTCAAGTAGCATAGTTCCCAAAACCAGTCAAGTCATTTGCCACAGAGGCTGGTAAATTGAAACACTGGACCTCATCAGTGTGATGGGCCACTTAATCAAGCATCTGGCTCTATAAAACACTAAATACAAATTTCATGAACCAGGAACTGGTGGATGGTTCAGGAATCAAAGGAAGAAAGAGCAAGTAATCAAGGATTCTTTGCAAACTCAATATTGTTTTGGTCTGGTGTCAATCCTATGAGCACTGTCTGAAGGAGTGTCAGGTTCTGCATGTGACAACTGGCAACTGGGAAGCAGGTTGTAGAGAAAGATGAAGGAATGACCAAGGACATTACACCAACATATGATTTCTGCCGGAATCCCTCTCCATGAAAAGTCCCTATTGTGGAAAATTTTAGCTCTGTGGCAGAGAAGGATGGAACTTAGTTTTGAACTGGACTAAGGTTGCAGCTGTGCTCATGCCATACAACTACCTGCATTATTAAAATTCTTGCTAATTTTGAAAGAGTTGTGCTACAGCTGCTTTCCCCATTAGATTTCCTTGCATGTAATAAAAGAGCTGTATTAGATAATCATCAGCCACTGTGGACTGCGCAAATTAGTCATACAGCAGTTATGCCATAATAGATAATTTGGCCCGATTAGCTATTCTCAGTGGAAACACTTATCTGAGTCAACTCTGCTTGCGAGAAACTGTTTGTGATTTTGTGCTGAACAAGCACGCCTATGTCCCCAGAAGCCTCTGTTGGTTGCCATTACCGTTCATGCTATTTTTGTGCTCTGATCACATATAGATTAGTATCTATTAATCATATCTGCAAATTTTCTTACCATTTTATTCTTTCTGGAGTTCAAGACAGTAAAATATAATTGGCATCAACCTGGTTCAATTCATCATGTCACAGGCACCATCCATCATTATTACTGCTGGTGATCACAAGGCAAGAATGTTATTGCTTTTCCTAAACAAGAACATTACTGCAGTGGTTCTCAACCTGTGGGTCCCCAGATGTTTTCACCTTCAACTCCCAGAAATTCCAACAGCTGGTGAACTGGATGTGATTTCTGGGAGTTGTACGCTAAAACACCTGGGGACCCACAGGTTGAGAACGACTGAATTACAGGAAACGTCTGACTTCACTCAGATACAATTAAGTATAGTGTCACCTGGTGATAAATCTATGCATTGACACTATCCACACACTAATACAGAGGTGGTAATTATACAACTGTCCAACAACAACCTTTCTTGGCATACACTAACAAAATCACACAACAGGAGATGCAGTTCTAATACAGAGGTGTTGTAATTATACAACAAAAGATTATTATCCAACAACAAAAACATAGGAGTTCACCTAAATTTAGCCCCTAATTTTAAAAAGTTGTTCTTAATTTAATATCAATATGTGATGTCTGCTTTCAGGTTAATAAGAAAATAGAAAGGCAAAAAACCTATTTAATTTCATTGATTACAGATATGGCATATTTGAATAAACTACTATAGATGGTTTGAGCTATACATTGTGTCTCTTACATAGGCCCCTTCTACACTGTTTGAAACTGCATTTTATAGTCAGTGTAGGCCCATTCTATACTGTTCCATATCCCAAGATCTGATCCCAGATTACCTGCTTTGAACTGGATTATATGAGTCTACACTGCCAGATAATCTGGGAAAGCAGGTAATCTGGCATCAGATCCTGGGATATAGGGCAGTGTGGAAGGGGCCGTAGATTGATATAATGCATTAAACTGCATTATATGAGTCAGCACTGACCATACAATGAAGCTTCAAACTGCATTACTTGGCAGTGTAGATGGGGTCATTGTCATGCAATGTATTCCTAATTATGGAAATTTCCTTATGGTTAACTTCATACCATTTACAGCTATAATAAAGTTTTTTATGTGTTGCCTGTAGAATCTGGTTGATTCCAGCTTTATGTAAGGTAAGAGATTTGTTAACAGATTTATATGCAGCTCCAGGGCATGACTCTTGATGCAGGGCTGAAGCAGGATTTCTCTTAGGGCCCTTACCCGCAGCCCTATATCCCAGAATATCAAGGCAGAAACATCCCACAATATCTGCTTTGAACTAGGTTATCTGAGTACACACTCAAGTAATGTGAGATTTTCTGCCTTGATATTATGGGATATAGGGCTGTGTGAAAGGACCCTTAGTTTAAAAAAAGACATGTGAAGTTGGAGGTTGATTGTGATAGTACACAATTAATTTATTATGCCTAACAACATCTTGAATGAAGTAACTGAAAAGTCCCAACAGCTGGAGGAATTACAAAAATATAAAATTGGAAATGTGCTACTCTCAATTGCACATTTCTAGGGAAAGGTCAGAATGTTCTTTAATTGAAAAGTAAAAGGGAATGAGATGGGGCCAGATAAATTATTCCAGACCCTACCACAGTCAGATCTCTGTATTTATGGGTTTTGGATCCACAGATTCAACCAAGCACAGCATGAAAATATTTGGGAAAGTATTCCAAAAAGCATATGTTCCTGTTCACCATTTTATATGAGTATTAATTAATTTTGATATCCATGAGGGATCCTGGAATCAAACCCCAGTGGATACTTGGGACCTACTGTAGATCTTAATCAGTTTTTGAAAATGTGGCATACTTTGCTTGAAGGCTGAATATTTTGGCTGGTGATTTTTTAATTTCTAAATTCTATAATTGATTCTACTGCAAAGTGGTTTAGACTTGAAAGAATATTACGAGGTACACAACAATCGTTTGTTCAAGCAGGAATAAACAGCAAGCTCCATTCCCAGGAAAGGTCAGTCTTGTGGCTGAGTCTGTAATGTCCCAAGGAAAATGATTTGGCAGGCAATTCACTCCCAGTTCAAAAAAGGGCAAATCAAAGACAAAGTCATGCTTGCAATAAGTCAAAGTCAAATCCTAAGAACCAGCAAGGTATTACAAAGGAGGCAAGGTCAAAGCACATATAGTGAAAGAAGCCAGCAGAGGAGAATGAAACAACACAAAGAAAATCTCACATCCTAACAAGATAGAATCCAAGGTCACCCATGGCACAATACTTGGGAGGACTGTGGGCTTCTGCTAGCAAAGATCAAAGCAGAATTAGATAGCTGCTCACAATACATAAGCATTAAGCACACATGAGGCTCATATGTTGCTACTGCTTGAAATAATACCCAAGTCTCATGTATAAGCCATCCAACCTTATTTATTCATTAAAACACTTCCAGGCTGGCATTTGTCATGGGATCTTAGGGTGATGTGCAATATAAGCAATTTAAGACACTTCCAGAGTAAAACCATAAAGAATTTAAACAAGGTAAACATATATTAAACATAGCGACAGTTAAAACCACTTTAAAAGCTACAATAATTTTAAACCATGCACTTGCATAAATTAATGCTGGAAGTTTTTAAAGAAAAAGCTATATTTTGGCTTGTCACCATGAAAATACCCACACTGGCATCAGCCAGACTGCAAAGGAGAAGGCATCCCACCATCAGGGTGCCATAGCTGAGAGTGATTTCAATCTGAAATGAGTGACCACTTTTATAGACCGAGTTGAATGTGGTTTTAATGGCAATGTGGTGTTTATGTATTTCTATTTTTATGTATTTTAATATGCTGTTTTAAGATGTTTTAAATTTGTATAGCATTGAATTTTGCTGTAAGCCGGTCTGAGTCCTTCCATGGAGGTGAGAAGGTCGGGGTACAAAATTTTTAAATAAATAAGTCTTCTCTTATGCCTTAGCCTTCCCTGTGACAACATCTCATCTCACAAGGCATTCTTTTGTTCAGCAGGATGCTACTCATAAGGAACATTTTCTTAGGAATTAAGTATGCCTTCTGATGGTTTCAAGCCCCGTGCTCTATGTCAGTCTTGCAGACTAAGGCCCCTTCTACACTGCCATATAATCAAGATTATCAAATCAGATAATCCAGATAATCTGCTTTGAACTTGATTATGTGAGTCTACACTACTATAGAATCTACTTAAAAGTAGATAATCTGGATTTTATATGGCAGTATAGAACGGGCCTGAGGGCATTTCCACACATAACTAAAACCTGTGCTGAAACAGTTTAAATTACCCATTTGGTTGTGGGTTATAGTCCCCACCCCCACTCATAACTCACGTTTTCCTGGGGGGGGGGGGGGTCAGCTACATGCCATCCCAAGTCAAATTAGGATGGCATGAAGCCACCCTGAACCCCCCCCCCCCCCAATTTGGATCTCCAGACTTATTGGAGATAGCACAGGCCTCTCCCTACAGTCCTCCTGGTGCAAGAAAATGGCATGTCAGGAGGTGTGGGGAGGGAGGAGAGAAATCATGTGAGAAATCAAGCTGGTAGTCCTCCAGTAAGTTTGGGACCCAAATGGGGGGCTGCAGGGGAAGGGGTGGGCTTTTCAAAGCCCAAAGAAGTGGGATGGCTGCAGAAGCAGTCTTGAGAATCAGTCCCCACAGGCCCCATAGGGGGATCTTTCATAAATATCCAGATCTAATGAGCTGTTTAATTAATGTGGAGTAAACCAAGGAAACGGCGCTCCATGCAGTCATGTCGGCCACATGATCTTGGAGGTGTCTACGGACAACGCTGGCTCTTTGGCTCAGAACTGGAGATGAGCACCACATCCCAGAGTTGGACACGACTGGACTTAATGTCGGGAAAATCTTTACCTACCTAAATTAGGGAAAGCACCCGTTAACTTCGCATTATTCACTTTTCCTGGAGGCATCATTTGGTGAAATCCAGACAGGTCCCATGTTTTGGACCTGTCTGGATAGGCCTTGAGAAAGGATGCAGCCTCCAGTACCCCCTGAGGGACCCACATCTGCAAGATAGCTGGTTCATTGCTATTCTAAGGTCTTGGTCCCCAAACTATTCACTGAAGGAGTCTTTCAGTTGGGACCTGACACTTGATGAAGTTCCTAGATGCCTTAACTCTTGGCTTAAATTGAATTTTTTGTAGAGATGGATGGATCATTCCATTTTTAGTCTGTGTGATGTTAAGTATGTTCTTTTATAAGTCCATTCTACCTGCATCTAAATGGGCCTGCAATTTTTTTTAAAACAATTAAATACTTCTGAACACTTTTTACAAAACAAAATGGTTTTCACAAAACAGAAATGCAGATGTTTGCATTTTGACCTATAATACGTTTTTGTAATCCTCTTGTGCTACAAATATGTGCCAGAATTCAGGACATTCTTGTTGGCCATAATCATGGCCCTGTTGCCATAGCTGAACTGCCCTCCCCAACGTATTTTATCAGGTATTTGCTGCATTAAGATGATAGGGATCATTCTTCTGGCAATCAGAGGATGGGCAGATGGTGTTCCCATCCCCTTTCCACCTATTGGTACATCTGCAATTATCAGAAGCTGGATTCTTCTGGCATTGTTGTGACATAGACTTGGTTACTGGTGAAAGAGCAATAGCGTCATCATCCTTCACTTCTCAGTCATCAGCATAACAGATCCCCTTTTCAGAGCCCCATCAAACTACATTGTTATAGCAGTATATGCAATGCTAAGTGTCACTACAATATTTTATGAAATTTTGTGGTTTGTAGTTTAATAAGGCCTAAGTAATCTCTGGTTGAAAGTTCTAATGACCCCCTTATAAACTGTAAATCCCAGGATTCCTTACAATGTTGGCAGTTAAAGTGGGATATACAGGCAGTCCCCAAGTTATTAACCATAGGTTCTGTAGGTTTGTTCTTAAACTGAATTTGTATGTAACTCAGAACAGGCACGTCTTTTAAGTCTCTCTCTCTCTGTATGTATGTATATATATATACACAGTATATATATATATATATATATAGGATAGCATAGGGAAACAACCTCTGGTACTTGTTTTGCTGTCTGTTGACCTCATCACACTAGAGAATGAATCCACTTTTAATCTGGAGTTTGTAGTGGATTCATTCTTTAGTGTGTGATGCAGCCCTGTGCCACTGTTCAGAAGATTTCACTTCACTTTCTGTCCCTGAGGTGATTGGATTTTGAAAAAAAAGAGGCTTGTTGTGGAAACAAGAATTGATAACTTCAGTGGAGATACCTTTTCCCCATGATAACTTTTCAGGAGTGAATTTCCCTTCCTAGAGGTAGATTTCTCTCACTTCAGGTTATCTCATCCCTGTTCTTAACTAAAAGTTGTTTGTGAGTCAGATGTTTGTAACTCAGGGACTGCTTATAGTGCTATAACAGTATATATGATTGGCTACTTATTGCAGCTGACATCTAGTAAAGTAGGGTTTGGGGATGTTGGGCCAGGTAATGGTATTTAATTACACAGCTAAGTTATTTATGTAAATATGTAGTACTTGTAGAATTCCAGCCAAGGATTTCTGTACATAGTTCAATCCACAGTGTGCATACATCTATTTTTAATATATTTTTTCAAGCTGAGAACTGCATTATTGGAGAAGTGTGAAAACAGGACAGCTATGTTCCAATTGGCATGTTAGTCTGGATACTGCAAATAAGGTTGGCTCAGTTATAATGCAGACTGAATAGAATTCTCAAGCACCAGTGTCTTTTGGCCATTGCTAGCTTGTCTTGACATCAGTGGAAATGTCTTATGAATTAATCAAAATGATGATAGGTTTTGGTATGCCTATCAAAAATTCCAGATTTGAACGTGGAGGAAGAAACTGCCACTCCGAAATTGTAGTCTGTTACTCTCAGAGACACAGTATAGCCAAAGGTGAGCAGAATCAGATATGTATTTTCTCTCCCCCCGCCTTTGTTATAGAAGCCTAGTCTATGCAGGCTGTCATAGTTAAGAGTCTGTCAGCATTTTTATTAGCGACACTCCTCCAGGGGTTTATAACTCAGCATTAAAAATTCTCTCCAGCATAAAACTAATCATGCAAGGGAACACTTCTTTAAAATTAAACATTAGAGAACTGTATTTAGGTTTTTGTTTTTTTTTTTTTAAAGTTACTTTAAAAGCACCTGAAAATTACTTAAGCATTCCAACTTTGCCTTCTCAGACTTTGCATGTCCTTCAGTTTATACCTGTGAGGGTCATAGAGGGTCAGAATAGAAAATTATCATACAAGCTGTGTTTTTCAGCAGCATTTCTCTGAATTTTGAAAAAGGACCTGCATGTGATTTAAAAAAATGTACAGTGGTAGTTGGGCCCTTGGTTTGTTACAAAGTTGAATGGGTGGGTTGAACGGTCACACAAGGGTTGAACAGACAAAAGCAGACAAAATTCCTCAGTGACAGTTTATACTGCCACCTTTTTCCTGTGTGGTGTCTCATTATCCTTTGGTTTGCTCATGTACTATCCAAGGTGAAGTCACAAATGCTTGTTGATCACGTAATGAGTGTAATATCAAGTGACCAACATTACAGGCTAAACTCCACAGGCAGAGCTTTCACAATGACAAAACAGCACTAGTGCTATTAGTAAAACTCAGCCACAGAATTTGCTGGCAATATAGTTTTCCTGCCACAAAAGGGCACTTCCTTACAATGATGGAATGCTTCGTCTTATCAGATTATGTGGCCGGGCAGGAAGGATCTGTAGCCACTCATATTTACAAATATATTTATGTATACCCTTGTAGAAAATACTGTGTCAGTTTTGAGATTTCCTGTATGCAGACAGTGAGTCAGGATAGTAATTTTAATATGTATACTTAAAAAAATGCCTAATGTAAATTAATGCATAAAACAACCCATAGCCTGTATATGCATAGAAGCATAAAAAACAGAAACAAAACAAGGTGTCAGTATCCCATTTAGTCATGTGGACAATTATGGATTTCCAGATAGGGGATGTTCAATCTGTACTATGTGACAAATGAGCATTCATAGTTTCTACATCACTTCTTCTTCTTCCTTAGCAAGCCAGTATTCTTTCTATTCTTCCTGTCACATAGAATGGATATGTGTGTGTGTGTGTGTGTGTGTGTGTGTGTATATATATATATATATATATATATATATATATATATATGAGAGAGAGAGATTGAGAGAGATAATATTGCCATTCACAGCCCTAGATATGTCTTTGTAGATTAAAAAAAAATCTGTAGATTGTAAAAGTGTATTATTTATACTTTCTGCCCCAAATCCACCAACATGGGAAAAATACCGGAAACATACTCTGGATGATGAAACACAGAAGAGCCCCTGGTGTACTAACCATATGTGCAGTAGCTTATGTTTGATTCATACATCATTAATCACCACTAACATAAAATTTCTTTGTGGAAGCCAATCAGATTTTTAGCTATGAATCACCAAGTGTCAAGTAATCACGTTATGTGCATGCATGTGTAAATTAACTCATAGGGTGCATAGAATGCATCTACACAGTAGAGTTAATTGAGTTTTATGCCACATTATCCGCAATGGCTCAATACTGTGGAATCTTGGGATTTTTAGTTTGGTGAGGCACTAGCACCCTTCATCAGAGGGCACTTCCAGACAGCATCAAAATGCGGGATAAATAAATGGGGCAAAAAATTGTGGGACCTTACAACAAGTCCAAACATAGACCTCTGAGTCCTGGTAAATGGTCCCCTGCCATTGTGACAGATTTGTTTGTAGTGGATGTTAGAAATTAGCAGGATGGATGGGTGATATTTGGCGGATATGTAAATGTACACACAAGCAGATTTCTTATCTCTCCTCACCCTACTGTAAATTCAAGCTCTATTTAATTTCATAAAGATCAGAACAAAGGAATGCTTGCAAAGAATTCTCATTGTAATTGCTTTCCATTTGTGCTTCCTTTTAGCCACCTGTGTGTCTGTGGCTCCATTTTTTATAGCCCAGATCAGCTGTTTTAAGATTTTAAAAATATGCATATATGCTGGAGCAGTCCACACCAGGGTATAGGAATGAAATCACAAGTTTTCTTTGATTGCAGGGATATACAATCATGTGAATATGTACATTTTCAAGCTGGAATCAGGTTTTAAATGGGTGTTTTTCAGCTGTCAATCCAAATCAGAATGCATTATTGTGAAATGTCATTTAGCCACACACACCCTTTATTCTGCCCCCCCCCAGTTTTAGGGCACGGGTAGGAGAGCCCAGAGACCCCTAACCAGTGTAACCACCTTGCAAAATGACAACCCAAATAATTGTCAGAGTGTGATTTTCAAATGTTTCAGCAATTCAACCATTGTAGAAGATGCTGTGTTGTGTAACCAGGCATGTACAGGGTTAAAACGGCACAAGTGGTGTCCAGCACTGTTTTGACCTTCAGCTGTGTAAACATACTGATAAGGGAGATGCTGAGCTTTTTAAGTCAGTCACCATGCTGATTCCTCTGTGAGATGCAAGCTGCTGAATTGCTCTGTGTGAGAATGCTTTACTTTACTCACTTAATCAATAAAAGAACTTTCTAAGTTCAGACCTGGCTTCGCTTCATCACTGGTGCGCGGACAAAAGGGTTATGGGCCCAGCATGCTTCCGCTGCGCCAGAGTTAGGACTGCTGCCCGTAATGGAACAAAGAAGTGCCTGGAAAGCTGTGCGGAGGTGAGAGATGGATGGATGGCTGGAGTAGTCAAAGCTCACCAATGCAAGCCAGTGAAGCAAGGCTGAGAGAGGATGATGAATAAAAAGTGAGTAAAAGCAAACAGACGCTCTGCCCGGGTTCTTTACAAAGGAGGCTGCATTTCATCCTGAAAGTGACTGTCAGAAAGCCAAACAGACGTGGCTAGACGTAATCTCGGGGGCCGAGAGTCACACAGAAGGAAGTGCATAATAATCCTCTGGAACTTTGTGTTGTTCCTGTGTATCCAGTGTTTGACCCAAGAAGGGGGCAGAGCAGAGAGGAAAGGAGAGCAGCATGGCTGGAATTAACCTAACTAGCATGATTGAGAAGTTAAATGATACTAACTACTCTGAATGGACTGTGTTTATGGAGAATCTACTAGCCCGGGAGGGTCTGCAGAAGATGATACTTTGGACGGAGGCTGATGCAAGAAAGAATTTACGAGGCAAGTCTACTTTGATCCTTTGCCTGACTCCTGACCAGCTGGTTCATGTCCAGGGTTTGCAGACAGCCAAAGAAGTTTGGGACTCGTTGCGGGCTGTTCATCAAAGAGAAAGCACGTTAAGCAAAATGATTTGGAACAAGAGATTGTATGGTGCTAAACTATCAGAGGAAGGAGATGTTAAGCAGCACATAGACATGATGAAAAAACTATTTGTGGAGTGTCGAGTGAGAGGTGTGGAGATCACTGATGAAAATCGAGCCTACATCATGTTATCTAGTATGCCATTGAGTTGGGATTTTCTGCTGCATTCTCTACAGTCTGTGAGACCCCAGGATTTGTCATTGGATTTGGTTACTAGCAGAATTCTGAAGGAGTTGGACAGACGGCGCTTTGAGAAGGAACAAAGCAGATGCTGCAAACCTGAGGTGGCACGTTTTCCACAGGAGATGGAGGAGGAAGATTACCATGAGGCGCCGACCTTGGCTGCTGCACACATAGTCAAAACACGGCGATGGTGTTTCAGGTGCAACAGACAGGCACCTGTTAAGGAACTGCACAGCAGTAAATAGGCAACAGCCCAGAGGGGGCGCCAGAGGAACTGGAACTTATCATGGGAGAGGCCGTGCTGATGGGACTACAACCACCACACCCAGTATCCTGATTGCTGATGCAGAGACTAGTAGATACAATAAAGTAAAGTGGGTTTTAGATTCGGGAGCAACCCACCACATTGTGAACAATATTGGTTTGTTGAAAAATGTTCAATCAACCCAGGGTTCGAGTTTGACCCTTGCAGATGGATCAGCGAGAGAGTTTTCAAATTATGGAATTTGTTATATTTCTTGTTTACAAGTGAATTGGGAAGATGTTTTGTTTGTACCTGGGATCAAAACCAATTTGTTGAGTGTTGCCACATTAACTGAACATGATTTCAAAGTAGTGTTTAAAGGCATTTACTGTTTTGTGTATAATGCAGAAAAGAAATTGGTTGGCAAGGGGGTGAGAAGAAACAAATTATATGAGATGTTTGAAAAAATCAATGAAAACAGAGATGAGAATGTAGAAGTTTGTTGTGTAAGTAGCCAGATACAGCATGACAGATGTATACACCAGTTACACAGAATTTTGGGTCATGCTGATATGGACATTCTTAAGAAAACATTTAATTTGGATCCTAATTTTCAGTTAGAGAGCTGCACCATTGAATTGGATTGTTCTGTTTGTGCAGCTGTGAAAAGGACACCCATCAAAGTCCACAAGAGAACTAAAATAAGGGCAAATGATTTGTTTGAGAAAGCACATATGTATGTTGCTGGACCCTTTGAAGAGAGTTGGGGCAGTTCCAAATATTCTTTACTTTTTGTTGACAGATTTACTAGGTATGTGTTCATTTATTTTTTGAAAGATGTACCAGAAATAGTGGACAAGACCAGGAGATGGTTAGACATGGTTGAGGTGGTATATCAAAAGAAAATAAGCACATTGTTTGGGGGTAGAAGCATGTACCTCAGAAGTAGAACAACTTCTAAGTTCAAGGGATATAGAATGGGTGAGGACTGAAAAACTCAAGGGAGAAGAGGGCATCGCACAGACACGAATGAGAATACTTCAAAAAATGGACGCTGATGGGCAGGATCGCAACAATAAAAATGAATGTGTTACCAAAACTCCTTTTTCTTTTCCAAAACCTCCCGATATTAAGGACAAATAAATCTTTTAAAGATTGGAACAAGGCGCTGCTAAAATTCATCTGGCAGGGCAAAAAACCAAGGATCAAATATGACCATCTAATAAGTGACCAGATAACAAGGGAGGATTCGGGTTGCCAGATCTAAGACTCTATTACGAGGCAGCAAGTCTGACTTGGATTAAGGACTGGATCTCACTTAAAAGGGAAAATATATTGGCCTTGGAAGGATTCGACCTAAGGGTCGGATGGCACGCCTACTTGTGGTATGGCCAAGAAAAAAAAGAAAAAAATTTCAATAATCATTTTATAAGGGCTGCCCTGCTAAAAACATGGCAGAAATACAAAGAAAGATTATATATGAAAACACCACTATGGCTATCACCACTAGAGGCGGAGCAGAGAAGATTGTTAGGATGGACCCGATGGCCCACCTATAAGGATATTTTAAGCAAAGAAAAGGAGAACTTTATCTTAAAACCAAGGAAGAAATTACAAATAAATTTAAATCATTCTCTTGGTTACAGATGATGCAGGTCAAAGAACACTTCAAAAAAGATAAGGCTGTGGGCTTTGTAGTAAAAGATGAATTTTTTGAAAAAATTGTGAACAAAGATAAGAAGAATATAACAAATATATATAATATATTATTAAAATGGGCAACAGAAAAAGAGACAGTAAAAGACTGTATGATTAAGTGGGCACAAAATATTGGCAGGTCAATTGTTTTGAAAGAGTGGGAAGAAATATGGCAGCGAAAAATTAAATATACTTACGCAATAGACTTAAAGGAAAATTGGTTTAAAATGTTTTATAGGTGGTATATTACACCACATAAAATAGGGTTAATGTATAAGACAGCGAATAGTCACTGCTGGAAGTGTGAGAAAGAAGTGGGCACATTCTACCACATGTGGTGGACTTGCCCAAGAGCGGTGGCATATTGGAAGGAAATACAAAGGGGGTGTGAAAAGATATTACAAAGAAAGATAAGTAGGAAGCCAGAATACTTCCTACTAGGGATCACCGACGAGGAATTAGATTTGGATGTAAATCAGGATATCCTATTCACCTACCTGAGTACAGCAGCCAGAATGACTTATGCAAAAAAATGGAAACAAAAGGAAATACCCACAATTGAAGAATGGTTAAATAAGACCGACGAGATAAAAGATATGGACAAATTAACATATGCCATGAAAACATCTTATGGTAGACCCATTAAAAAGACAGGTTGGATTACTTATGAAACATATAGAGAAAGTTTTGTAAAGGATGAAGGGGAGACAACGCTGGAGTAACCGATCAACCACTAGTGTAAATAGAAGAAAAAATAAGAGAGGTAATAAAGGAGAAGCCAAGGACAAGAAAGTATTAAGAAGAAACAAACAAAGATAACAATCGAAGAAGGAAGATTTGGAAGTCAGATATCCCCAACCCCAGCTGTGTTACCCTTGTTGAACCTTCCCCAATTCCATTACCCCTTTCCCCTTACCGAATTATCCCACCTCCTAACCATTACCCAAATCCAGTAGTTAGATAGTATGTCGATTTTATGTTTATGATGTGGAAAACCTTTAATAAAAATTATTTTTTTAAAAAAATAGACGCTTGTGTCTTAAAAGATGGTCAATTGGGTGACAAGCTTTGGGGCGAAGTTTTGTCTACGTGTAACTACATTGTAAATAGGTTGTGGGACGTTGGTCTTGATGATGTACCATTCTGTAAGATGTATGGCAGGATGCCCGGTTACCGACATATGGGCATCATAGGGCATTTTGCCAACGTTCTGATACCCACAAAAGAGAGAAAGAAAAATGAGTCCAAGTTCAGGCGTTTGATACTACTGGGGTATCAGAGAGGAGGTTACCGGTTTCTAGAAACACCACACACAATTAGATTTTCAAGATTGGCATATTTTGAAAAACCTAAAGATTGGAAGCGTTTGCACCTTAACTTTGGAGAATTGTCTGTGTTTCCAAAAGTTAGAGAAAATGTAAGTAAAAGGGATGAGGGGGCATCCAGTACTGTTAGTCAACAAGAACAGGTGGTGAAAGGGGAAACTAGAACTCCCAATAAGCAGTATGGACAGGAAGGCGCAAGGCCAAAACAAAAGGAAGTGATTAGAAGAATAAAACAAGATAAACCAGAATCCAACACACCAAAACAAAAGGAGGTGATTAGGAGAATAAAACAGGACAAACAAGAATCCATCACACCAAAGGAGAAAGAAGTGATTAAGAGAGTGAAACAGGAGCCAGAAGAAGAAGAAGTAATAGTAGATACAGTCCTTGCAGAAGGAGTAGAACGAAAGGCTCGTGTGATTCCTTGTTTGGAACAGAGAAATAAAGGGATAGTTAACAGAGCATTAATTAGAGAGAAAAAGGAAGATTCCTAAGTGCTTGAGGAATACATGTGTTGCTATGTACCTAAGGTTTTTCATATGTGTATGATTAATGTGTAAAGATTTAATATTTGCTTAGGAATGCTTTATATGGTGATGGATGTAGAATGAGTATGTTTAGGATTGGTAGTATTTGTGAATAGACAGAAATATTTGAAATTCAAAAGGGGGATTGTCAGAGTGTGATTTTCAAATGTTTCAGCAATTCAACCATTGTAGAAGATGCTGTGTTGTGTAACCAGGCATGTACAGGGTTAAAACAGCACAAGTGGTGTCCAGCACTGTTTTGACCTTCAGCTGTGTAAACATACTGATAAGGGAGACGCTGAGCTTTTAAAGTCAGTCACCATGCTGATTCCTCTGTGAGATGCAAGCTGCTGAATTGCTCTGTGTGAGAATGCTTTACTTTACTCACTTAATCAATAAAAGAACTTTCTAAGTTCAGACCTGGCTTCGCTTCATCACTGGTGCGCGGACAATAATTCCATAGCCCTGAGCCCTGGCAGTTAAAATTATGTTGAATTGCATTAATTCTAGTGTAGATGTAACCTTAATTAAGGATACATGTGTTTAGATGAGATTGAAACAAAACTGTTTGATACTGTACAGGACCACTGGCCCATCTAGCCTTCTCCTGTGAACCCTAACAGTAAGCATCAACTCTCCATGTTCTTTATTGGGGAATTTTTCTACCTTTACTTCTAGCTTCAATTGGCTTTCAGACTTTGTTTCATGTTACTTAATCTGCCCCATCCCTGTTTCCTGTTTTAAGTAAAGTGTTTATGTGATAGCATACCTAAGGTTTTGTATTTCAATGGAGGAACAAATGGTTGTGTTTTTAATCAGTTATACAGAACTTAATGGACTTGAACACAAGCTTTCAATGTAACCTGTTACTATACAGTGTGGTGATATGTCATACAATGCTATGCCAGAAGCTTCTTAGGAAGTAACAGAACATATGGAACTTGTAATCTTGTCTATATATTATCATTTATTTGTTACTTGTTTTCAATATTACTTTCAGCATCCCAAAAATGTTCTCGGAACTATGCCAATAAAATTACAGCCTAGAACAGTTAACAGAAATAATCTGGAAACAATACCAAAAATTGTAAATTAAATTAACACGCATCAAACCTTTTATTTAACCTTGGAATATCCAAGCTGATCTCATATGTAAGTTAAGGCAAGTTTTGAGGCCAAAATTATGGATAGGTCAAGGGTCATTCTGCAAAGAGGGCATAAGCTGCTTCAAGGGACCAGCTGATTCTAGCTGACACCATTGCCATTTTCCCACCCAGGCATTCAAAAGGTCATAAATGGCACTGCAGCAGAGACAGAAGAAAGGACTGGAGCTTCTATTAGGTCCTTTAGGGACAGACTAAGCTTTCACCTTTTGCTACTTTACTCAGAGATGGTTTCTTTTTTTATAAGAGTTAAGGTACAGTACTTACATTGACCTGTGAATAAGTCATCCCAGGTTTTTTGGGGTTGATTTTTTAAAACTAAAATGTCCAGACCAATGTTTCTCAAACTATGCTCCTCCAGATGTTTTGGACTTCAGCTCCCAGAATTCCTAACAGCTGGCAAGCTGGCTAGCATTTCTGGGAGCTGAAATCCAAAACACCTGGGGAGCACAGTTTGAGAAACACTGGTCTAGACTTATACGTGAGTACTAGGCATGGTTTAGAACCCAAAAATAGGAAATTGAAAATCTAATGGGGGGTTATTAGTAATAGAAAGACTTACAAAAAAATTTCCCAAAATTTCTAAAATGTAAATTACTAACGAAATTCGTTAGTAGTTCGTATGCCAGCGCATGCGGATGAGTTTGGCCTACCACTCCCAGAAAGCATAACAGCTGGTAAATTGGCTTGGATTTCTGGGAGTTGTAGGCAAAAACTTGAATAAATCACACTGACTTCTAGATGGGACTCTCCAAATAGGAAGGAGGGAGGGAGGGGGGTATTCTATTCTTGGAAGAAGCAAAAATAGGAGGAGCCCCCCCTCGCTCCTCGCTGCCCCTCTCTCTCACCCCGATCGGGAGTGAGCGAGGGCCCAAGTTTGCCCAGGCGGAGAGGAAAAGGAAGAGGCCGGTGGCTGTGAGGAATGGTGTGAGTTGAAGTCCAAAACACCTGAGGGCTGAAGTTGGCCCGTGCGATGGGGCAAGACAGAGCAACGGGGAAGAGAAGGGAGGGGGGGAGAAGCCACCAGGAAAGAGGAGGGGGCAGAGAAGCATGTGAGAGAGTGCAGGGAGAGAAAGGAGAAGAAGTGTGTGTGTGTGTCTGTGTGTGAAGTTGGCCCTGCGGTGGGGCAAGACAGAGCAACGGGAAGAGGGAGGGGGGGGAGACGCCCCCAGGCAAGAGAGGGGGCAGAGAAGCATGTGAGAGAGTGCAGGGAGAGAAAGGAGGAGAAGCGTGTGTGTGTGTGTGTGAAGTTGGCCCGTTGGTGGGGCAAGACAGAGCAACGGGGAAGAGAAGGGGGGGGGGGAGAAGCCACCAGGAAAGGGGAGGGGGCAGAGAAGCATGTGAGAGAGTGCAGGGAGAGAAAGGAGGAGAAGCATGTGTGTGTGTGTGTGTGTGTGAAGGAGCAACGGGAAGAGAAGGAGGGGGGAGAAGCCACCAGGAAAGAGGGGCAGAGAAACATGTGAGAGAGTGCAGGGAGACAAAGGAGGAGAAGCGTGTGTGTGTGTGTGTGTGGTGTGAAGTTGGCCCATGGGGTGGGGCAAGACAGAGAGTCCCCCAAGAGCATGCTATTGCAGCCACCGCCATTTTTTCCATTTTAGAAATGCGGGAACTGGAATCATACTGTTCTCCCAATTGGGGCCCAAGGCATAAATTAAAACTAGGTGCATGAATTAAAATGAATTTTAACTGTGCAAATGTACTCCGTGCTGCTGAAATTGAGCATGCAGTTCAGGGTTCAATCCAGAAGTGTGCCAAGGTACAAACCCGATATTTCCAGGGAGTGTAACCTCATGCAGTACAAGCTGTTTTCCTCTTCCATTATGTGCCTTTTGATTGATCTGGAGCACCCGTGTCTTGGTTGGATTAAATTTCAATGTGCCTTATGCCATTCAGTCCATTAATGATTGCAGACACAAGATGAGCACTTCAACAGCTTCCTTACAGAGGAGGACGAGAGATATGGTTGAGTGGCATCTGCATACAAGTGAGGTAGAACCCAAAATTCCTTTCCCAGTAATTTCATGTATATAATATCACGGGGTAGAGCACCATCATTAAAAGATTCCACAGGTCAAAGACGAAGTTGTCGAGCAGGCATTGCCAAGCATCACCTTCTGATTCATCTCTCCAAGAATGACCAGAGCCACTTAGAATCCCATTTGGCATGCCAGGAAGATAGCATAGTCAATGCTATTAAAAGACAGCAAGAGGTCTAGCAGTACCAATAGTGACAACCACTTCCTGTCCGGTTCCAGCATGGGAAGGGCAAACAAAGCTGTTTCTCCCCATAAGCCAAGTGTGAAATAGATCTGGATAATCAGTTTCATTCAGGAGACCACAGAGTTAGTAGAAGCCATTGGCATAACATCATTTTGGTAAATTTTGCCAAGTAGCACATAACAAAATAGAGTAAATGTAGCTCAGGGCATATCTACAGTGACTACTTAATGCAATTTGAAAGCAACTTTAGAGTGCAGTGTTTATATGAAACACACTGTGAATGTGAAGTGCAGCACATTTTAACAGTTTTAAACCTAAACAAAGTTAGAGAACACTCCAAAAGGAAGTCCTTAATAGGCATCATCATGCTTTAGTGTGTAAACTATATTGCACATCAAACACAGTTAAAGGACAGGGTGCTCCGGTGCTCCATACATTCACATTAGGGCAAGGGGAGTTGAAACAAAACTGCATTTTAATGGTTATTAAATCGTGGATAGTGTGGATCCTGGAACCAATTTTTGGCCAGCCTCTGCAGTGCATGGAAACACCAGCAAGGACTTGAACCAAACCAGGACTTCCCATCTAATCACCTGCATACCAAACCTGCTTCTTTCTGTGCTAGTTTCACACCAATCTACTGGTAAGTGGAGATGTATCCTCAATGTTATAGGGCAAGATGATAATTCCGATCCCCTCCCATGATTTTCCCCCTTAGTTCCTCAAATTTCCAGCACTGCAGAAAATGAGACACTGAAAATTGTTCACACTTAGAGATTTTTATATCTTATATGTTTGTATCCCCAAGTTGGCTTTACTCATCCTCTTTTCTCTGGGTGTCTGAACTGTTTTTCTATATGTTTTAAGTCATTGCAATTCTAAAACTTTGGAGACTGAGTGCAAATTTAAGTTGTGGAGTGAAAATATTATTTCAGTGTGCTGTCTCTGGTCAGAGCTACATTCTGATACAATTGTTTTGTCAGAGCAGAATAGGCCCATTAAGTCAATAGAAGTTTGTTAAGTTGTCATAAGATTCATTTATTCAATGGGCCAACTATCAACCGAATATAGAAAAAGCTAACTGACCCTAAGTTAGCCCTTGGTTTGTAAAGTTCAGTATCTTCTGCTCCATGACTGGTGGCCCCTCTCCCAGATTACAGAATTGCATCTTTTCCTGGAGATGCCATGAATTGAACCTGGGTTTCTACTACAGCAATACAGCCTATTTCTGCTGTAAAACCTATATCTATTTGTCTTTAAAAAGAAGAACAACTTTAATTTTCCAAATAGTTTGAGAAGAGAACACACAAAAAATTATTAATGGTAACTGCAATCCAGACAAAATGTGTATTTCCTTATTCAATTGTTAAAAAGGAAGAGGGAAACAGACAGTGAGACAGAAAGAAAGATCAAAATGGAAATGTGGAAGCATAAAACCCATTTGGGCATGTGCCTTCTGTGTCTTTTATTGTTGTGGTAGAGCGAAGCAGCACATAACAAGTCAGGTATGTATTTGGGTAGGAAGTATGATAAAAATAGCCAAGGGAAGAAATGGAAGAGTGATTTATGGGTCCGAATAAAATCAAAGTGAAGTCAGTGATAAGTATTACAGTTACCCAGCTGTGTAAATCAAGTTTGATATTCAAAATGTAAATACCTTAGCCTTAGATCTAAGGCAAAAAAACATTGCTTAGAACTGGCATTTGCAAAACTTCCCTCTATTTTGATCTGGGGCATATTAAACCAATCTTCCTCAGCCTGGTGGCAAACCTGATTCAACACACCTGGGGGGTAGCTGTTCATAGTAGGCGGCATCAGGTGAACCCACACTGCCCTCTGTGCTATTTTTCTTAGACCCAACGTGGTTTCTAACTGGGCTGATTTTACACTGGAAGAGGGATAGAAAATTACAAAACAGCTCCATTTTCATAAACATTAGTTCAATCAAGGTCAAGCTGATGCATTTATTTCCTTGAATGATGCCTGCTTTTTAATACTAGGGGAGATAAAGTGCTTTTTTGTTGAAAAAAGCAATCTCTTTGCTGTTATCAAAAATGAATTCCTGTAGCCTTTACCACCTATGGCTTAATTAACTGACTTTGTTATAAGTTGAGATAAACATCTGGCTATAGTAAATGAAAAAGAAGTCTTTCCCTTCTTTTCACAGGAAACGTGAGCATGCATGTGTGCGTTATATTAGAGCAATTCCAAAATTTGTGTTTGGCTGAGACTTTTTCTCAGGCAGTCATAATCTACAGTAACTGTAGGCCTGACAAGAGCCTTTTAACTGAAATTGCTCTTGTTACTGCCGTAATAAAATCAGTTCAAAAGATGAAAAGGCTGCCTTCATGGTTTTTCCTCTCGTCTTCCCCTCAACACTTTTTAAGGGGAAATTCCTACTGCTTACAATGCTGTAGGATACATTAAAAAGCTTAAAATTATTAAATGCTTTCATTTTTAATATCCAAGGCAGCTATAGAGGAACCAAGTGGAATCTCTGAAATGGAGAGAGGCCTGCGACGAAAGCATCCCAGTTTGATAAGGACTGGCTCTGTGATGACGGTTTTCCTGGGGCAGAATATATGTGCGTGGAGCACTAGCATGGAGGGAGTGTAAGGCTTCCTAGGAGAAGCCAGCTTAACTCTTAAACATTTTTAAGAGAGCCACACACGTAATGTTTTGAGCAAAGTTCAAAACTTTATGCAGTCTTTCATGGTAACCGTGCATCACCACCATCACTGTTATTTGCCCAGGAAGAGGACAACTCTCTGGAAGTGCAAGTGATTTCCCAGAGTAATAGGTAACTTACAGCATCTAGATCGAGGAAAATTATAATATCACTCTATTCTGCTTTGGTCAGCCTTCAACAAGAATACTGTGTGCAGTTTTAAGCACCACCATTCAAAGAGGAGATTGGCAAGCTGGAATGTGTCCAGAGAGGGACGAGAATGGTAAAAGATCTGGAAGCTAAGCTCTATGAGAAGTGGTTTAGGGAGTTGGATATATTTAGCTTGGAGTAGAGAAGGTTGAGAGGGGACATTATTGCCATGTTTAAATATTTGGAAGGATGCCATATTTGAGAAGGCACAGGCTTGGTTTCTACTGCTCTTGGATATGGAGCAATGAATTCAAATCTCAGAAAATGAGATCCACTGCTGTAAGGACTCACCTGCCTTAAGCAGAGCCGAGGCCTGCTTGGAAGAGGTTTAGAAATCCTGTTTTGGTTGTGCTGGCATCCATCTTAGAGAGGTGGCTGCAGCCAGCCACCATTAAGGGAAGGGAAAGCCAGAGCAAGGGGGCGTGCCCTTGCAGGCTTGCGCCTAGCTACAGTGAAGAGGCTGTGATTGGCTAGAGTTTAGAGGGGGAGGAGTTGGAGTTGACAGAGAAGAAAATCCTGTCAGAGAATGTTTCAGTCGAGAGTCTGGAGTTTAGAGCAGGGCTGTGCAGACGCACATCTCCAGCCTCTGCTGTTTAGAGTCAGGCTGTAGATTCGACATCTAAGCCTGAGGCAGTCTTGAGCAAGGTTCTGGGGGAGTATCACCAGAGCCTTGGCAATAGAGACTGACAGTCTGTCCTAAGCAATTCACCACGTAGGAAAAGGGTGGACTAGTGGGAGTCAAGACTTAGATCTGACCGCCCTTAGGGCCAGTAGTGATTCTAGTGGGAACGCTTGTGGAAGAGTGCCTTTAGAACTGTTCTTGTGATAGGCAGTTGGGATACCTGGTCATTTGGAAATAGGGTGACAGGTATAGGGCTTCTTAGACTGTGTGGGTTACGAGTAACCCAGTAGTAGCCAGACTCAGGGAACGATCTAGGTGATTAGATGTTCCAGAACTTTAGAACAACAACCATCTAGTGGAACTATTAGTTGGGAGTTGGGAGACAAGTCTCAGTACTGTCTGTGGAACTGAACGTACCATCTAGAAGAAGTAATAATAGCCTTTTATAGTCAGAAACCTCTACGCTCTAGCACATATACTGAATCTTGTAACCATCACGCTATCCTAATACTATCATTGTTGTAACCGTACGCTAGTTGCCTCTTAGCAGAACCAATACGATCTGTGCCTATTTGATAGCCTCGTTGTAGTTAATAAATACGTTTGTTATTAACTTTTAAAAGAAGCCTCCGTCATCTTTCGGTCTCCTCAGTTACATTCTTGGTTGGTGGGTGGTTGTAAAGGCTAACGCTACAGACACTTCATTTAATTAGAGTTTAATTGTAAAGTAAATCCTAATGACCCATTAGGTTGGTGGCAGACTACCGGGAGTGTCAATTAGTCAATTTTGGTGACCGAGATCGTCACAACTGCCAAGGGAATTACTTGGGCAACAGCCAGCTTGAGGGCTAGTGAGCAGGGATAGGGAGCTTCAGTCGCTGGGTCAGGGCAAGATAGAGAAGATCAAGGTGATGCTACCTGGGAAAGGGAATTTAATGCTCTGTGGGAACAGGCTGCACAGCATAGCAGCCACTCTCCGGCTCAATAAGGGCCCTGTCAGGATGGAGGCAGCAACAACATATTTGCCACCCTGCTGACTGAGGAAAATGCTTTAATGAGGCTAACAGGACTGCTGCCCTTGCACTTGATGATATGGCAGACATCAACAGTTTTGGCTAATCAGCAAGCCAGCTAAGGAAAAGGCTAAGGAAAATAAAGAATGATTCGTATGATCACTGCTGCATGTGGGAAATTCTCATATACCTGTTTCACTGTGGACCACTGTGCCTGTTTGAAGACAGGATATAAAAAACTCCTTCAAGTCAGAGGGAAGACATTAGCCAAAGTAGAGCATGGAAAAATTACTGCTTGGACCTCGTTGTTATGTGTTTGCAAGCCATCTCTGACTTATGGCAATCCTGTTCTGTGGATTTCTTGCCGAGATTTATTCAGCAGAGTTTTGCCACTGCCTTCCTTTTACGTTGATTGAGTGTGATTTGTACCAGGTCAGCCAGTGGATTTTCATGGCTAAGCTGATATTTAAATCATCTACATTGTAGAATTAATGCAGCTTGATATCACTAACTACCATGGCAAAATTCTATGGAATTCTGGAATGTGTAGTTTGGTGAGGCCCTAGCACTCTTTAGTACAAAAGGCTAAATACCTTGTAAAATAATAATAATAATAATAATGACGTGTTATCCAATACAACAGCCGGCAGAGTGATCTTGTTTGCTGTGGACTCATCTTGTTGTGTTTCAAATAATAATAACAGCAACCTTTATTTATACCCCATCTTTCTCCCCATGGGGACTCAAGGAGGATAACAATCCACACAAGACAAGACATCAATGATTCCACAGCACTGAGCCATTGGAGTCAAAGTGTATTTATTCTATACTGTAAATGTATCCCTGGTCTGCAGGACATGTAGTCCAACACTGCAGCACTTTTGAAACTACAATTCCTATAATCCTCCAACCAGCATGCCCAGTTTCTGTGGGAGTTATTTGAGAGTAATAGCCCTAACATGGTATTTCAGTAGAAGCTTTCAACAGTAAAAGTAGCAAGTAAATGCTTTAAGCAGAACTGCCTTCATCATTCTTTTCCAGAGGAATAGTCACGTTAATCTCTTTCAGCCAAAACAACAAAAGACCGTTGCAACACTTCAAAGCTTCACAAGATTTATTTGGCACAAGCTTTTTGGACAGAAGCCCACTTCATCAGGTGCATCTGATGAAGTGGGCTGCAGTCCACAAAAACTTTCTTCAAATAAAACATATGAGTCACTAAGGTGCAGCATGACTGCCTTTTTAATCATCCCTACCTGTCAGCACATCACCTCCCTTTTTATCCTGACCTCTTGTGCAGAATCAAACAGGTAGCTGAGTTAATAGAAGTGTGTGCATCCATGATTATAAAATCCACCTCTTTGGACTCTCTTCTTAACATTTGTTGGAAAATCAATAGGATTTGAATCAGGGGTGGTTCTGCCAATTCCTTCCTCTGAGATATAGTCGACAGCTAGGATTAAGTAGCAGTCTCCCACCCAAGTACTAACCAGGGCTGACCCTGCTTAGGTTCCAAGACCAGCCAGTGTCTTATGCCTTTAGGCCAGGCATGAACAAACTTTAGTCTTTCATGTGTTTTGGGCTTCAACTCCCAGAAATCCCAGCCAACTTACCAACTGTTTGAAATTGTGGGTGTTGAAGTCCAATACACCTGGAGGGCCAAAGTTTGCCCATGCCTCCTTTATGGCAACAATGCCCTTCAGAAACTGGGTGATCTGAGTCCACACTGCCATATATCCCAGTTCAATGCAGATAATGTGGGATTTTATTCACGTGTGTGGAAGGGGCCAGAGACATAGTTCTCAAATGTTAGGAGGCAATTCTCAGGCTACTCTGCTGCATCAGGAAGCAGAAGGAGCAACAATAAAACAGAAATATGTCTGATGCTTAATGTTTTGCAATGTAAAGCATGCGGTAGGAAAAAAGAAATTAATGGGATTATAACACTTTGGGGGATGATTGCACAGCAAAATAATGTACATATTATAAATTGGCAGTAAAGTTTAAAGGGCCAGCACATTTCATGGTAGCCCTTGGTAATCATCTGCTAAAGTAAACAGCACTTTTATTGCCACTGCATCCAAATGATCCTTGGGAAAAAGCAATGGCAACAAGTTGTTTGAGTACAATCTGTTTCCAAATAATAACTCTTAATGACACCAGCAAGGCTATCTCTACTTGTATAAAACACTAGAGTGAGAGACAGAGTGTTTTCCCATTTTATTTTACTGGCCTTTCAATGTTAGTTAATATTGTTTGTTTACCTTTACAGTGTGAGAAATGCATCTATGCGAGATGCATCATAAAACAAAATAAGGAGACCAAATTCTATTTATCATTTTAAACTACTGTATGTATTCATTAGAATGATTGTGGTGTTCTTATGATTCTGAACTATGATTCCAGAAAGCTAAGGTTTAAATCTCTGCTCAGTCATAGGTACCCACTGGATTGTCTTGGGCAAGTCACACACTCTCTCAACCTAAAAAAAAAGCCATGGCAAAAATCTTGCCACAAAAACTCCAAGATAAGGTCATTCTGGTATGAGACAATTTGAAAGCATTTAACAACATTTGTTCATATATGTGTATACACAGAGACAGCAGTCATATTGGTTTGCACTCCAATCCCTTCCACATTGATAAGTGATCTTATTACACAGGGAGCCCTCCGCCAATGCTGTTTTGCTAGCAAGCATGGTGAAATGGCAGGCATGCAGGGCAACTCCACTTCAGTTGTGGGTGGGGCCTCCAATGTTGTGGGATGGGCAACATGCCCATCTGTTGCTGGACTGGCAAAGCATCCTAGGGCACTTCCCAAGCCCCATGTGATGAGGTCAACAGATGCATCTCTACCATCACATAGAAAACCTTTGCCAGGGCTTCAAAGGCCACTTCTGTTTCTGGGCATACCTTTGCAAAGATACAATAGCATAATGGTGGTACTACGCTTGTAGTTCCATGCCCATTTCTGCCTCTTCAAATATGCAAACATATTATAATTTGGAAAACATGACAGATATATTTTCTGTGTTGATGCTATCATACATGTGGAGAAATCCTCAAAGCACATTTGCAGATATCTGTGTCCATACAAACCCTTCCTATTCTCCAACTGATTTGGCAGGGACACTCATGATTAATCATACATTTATTTGGTTGCTTTTAAAACGTCCTAGGTTGTCACCCTCCAACTGCTTTCCCCCTCTGCAACCCCACTACCTCTCCATCCCCATGTATATATAAATGTGTGTTTTGAGAAAATTAAACAGCTCCTCATTCAATTTATTATTGTTTTTAGACCATGGCATTTAAAGTTCTCTATATGATACATACCACCATGAACACCCTTATTATTTCACCTGTCTCTATTCACACAATTGAGCTGGTCCTGCACTTCTTATTCACATACCTTTGTAACCGCACCTTTCCACATTTCCACTGCTCTTTTTAAATTAGTATTAATTTTTAGCAATGTTATAGTTCCAGGTTAAATTTTAAAAAAACACATTTTACTCTCAATTTTAAAAACCATGGCTTTGGAATAGTGAGCGGGGAGGAAGAAAGGTACAGTTGGAGAGGAGGAGAATCCCACTTCCTGACATTATTTCACTGCCGGCATCCGAGCACAGAAATGGAACAGCCCCATTACACAAGGTAGATGACAGGAATGTTGCCAGTTTTGGCAGCCATTGATGGATTAAACATGGGGAGGAGGCAGACAAGCAGTGGGGAGTCCATGACTTGTAATATAGGAACCATCACAAAAGGTGGGAGTCCTACTTCAATGCCGGTTTGCTTCCTTGATGCAGTAAACTCCTTTGGATATTTAAATATGCTTAAATTCCACTCGTACAGCCTCAAGTCTTAACACCAAAGTAAATCTGAATTTGCAAAGGGCAGTTTTTCCAGACACAACAGAAGATAAACAAACACCACGGTATTTGTCAGTATTTTGAAAGTATTAAGGAACTTTCCCCAACATTATTCCTTAGGCACAGCTACCTCCCACTGCTGCATTTGGATGAGAGAGGCAATTGCTACAGTTTGCCACCCAAGCTGTGAGTAAACACTTCGGCACTGCTGCTTCTTGGCCTCTCGCTAGCTACTTTGCTTATAAATGCTGGGATGTGTCCTGGGTTTTGAGTGATTCATACAAGGCATTCCTTTGGTGGCGTATCCTGAGTGTTCCTTGCACTCTTTTTGAATAGTCATGAAGTGAGCATGAAATATTAAATAGTACAGAAGCTAATCAGGCATTACCATCATTCAGATGCCAGGCAATTCATGTTTGTTTCATAAGAAATCTATGTTTATTATGTATGTAAGGCTTTTCTGCTATAGGTCTGCAACCAATATGTGCATGAAATATGAATGTGCTATAAAATATAGTTATGCAAGGAGAGCCAGGAAGATGAACCATCTTAGGCATTTTCATATAAATAGCTGCAATCTAACTTTAAAAAACGCATTCTATTTGTCAAGAGTCTCTACACTATGGAGTGAATCTTGCACATTTGATTTGGCCAGGCATACCGTATTTAAAAACAAAAAAAGCCCAAATTAGATAAAGCCCAATCACATGCATAAATTATTAACTTGGGAGGATCCATAAGTGATTAAATATGAATGACGACGTGGCACAGAATGGGGTCAGCACATTTGCACTTTCTGTAGTTTTAACAGGTTTTTGCATGCAACAACTCCCTCTGTTGATGCCTTGCCCTTCCCTGGTTAACAGCTGTAACATGCTTAGGTCAGGAGAGGGGGGAATATGTTTTCAAATGTAAAATCAGAATTTGGAAAAGTTACTTTTTTGGACTGCAACGTCTCAGTGATCCTAGTGAGCATATTCACTGGCTATGCTGATTAGGAGATTATGGGATATACTGTTCACAAAGTAATTTTCCTAAACTCTAATTACAAGTGAGACCTACAGCCTACTCATGTAAGAAATGAGACTGAGGAAGGCATACAGGTACTAATGCTAAATACTCTCTAACTGTTCAGATTTGTCATGGACAGTCCCTATTAATCCTCTGTTGTCCCACTTTCTTTGCTGCTTTAAAAATGGCCCAGTTTCTTTTTCCTCCTCCCACATTCCTCCTTTGTGCTCAGTTTATTACACTTGTATTTAAAAATTGCAAAAGTAGTTTCCAGTTAATTTACTCAGCAGGGAGATGGCAAGGAGGGGGCAGAATCTTGCTTTCCCAATAGGCTCATACAAAAACATACTACTGTAGCCTCTACTAGTTTTCATGTTCTTCTTCATGAAAACCCTTGCTATTGTGATCACATATTGATGTTGTTTGGACACACGTGTCCCAGTTTTTAATCTGTGAAATGTTAGAGAATATAATACAAATCCTACACCAACGTCTTCACTTATGCTTGTACATACTGGACCTCTCTGTAAATACTCAGAGACCTAGTAGATGAGATATTCCAGGAAAGTCTTACATGTACATCCATGCCTTTCCCCACATTTAATGTTCACATGAGCAAGCTGGGATCTATAGGGTCATAGTGACTTGGACCTAACAAAGGTCCTTTTATAATTGAATACAAACTTTATGGTCACTCAATGGAGCATTATAAAGCCAGATTGGTGTAGTGGTTGTCAGGACACTGGGAAACCAGGGTTCAAGTCCTTGCTCAGTCACTGTGATCTTAGGTAAGTCATATATTTTCAACCCCCTCTGAACAAATTCTGTCAATAAAACCTTATTACAGGTTTGCCTTAATGTCACCATAAGCCGAAAATGACATGAAGGCACATGGCAATGAAATAAAGCCCTAAGTGGTGATCACCCTCTGTCACATATACATCTACACGAAATATTGATCAAATGATGCTACTCTTTCCATCACATTTAGAAGAATCAAACACAAGCATGCTATGTGTGATGTACAGAGTAGTATTTCAGAAGCAATCAAATCAAGAATGATCACCAGCAGCCTCAATATTGTCAGACTAAGGCAGTTTGAAGGAAGGAAAGGCATTTCACCTTCAGAAATGTAGGTGGTTGAAAAGGGAAACTAATTTGGAATGTCTAGTTGCTGGAAAATTCATTGAACACAATTTAGGGGTAAAAATCAACTCTATAAAATGTACACTTCCAGACAGGATTCAGTAATAGTGGTGACATAAAAGTTTTACAAGCAGTTGTGGCCACTGGATGAGTTCCTGTGTTATAAAATCAATGTTTATTGGGATTTCAGCAGACAGAATAGGACTTTTTATCAACATAGGGAAAGCTCTGCCAAATTTATTTTTTCCCCATAAGACACTGCCAACTCAGTTACTGTTTTCATTAGAAATTTAGTATCCTCTGTTGTAGAAAGAAGCCTAACAGAGTGAGTACTGTAATACATCATCCTGACAACCTTTGAAAAGTGTGGAAACCTAAAAAGGTTGGATTCTGTTTTCTGTAGCAGCAGACAGGATATATAGTTTAAAAAGGAATTTTCCAATCTCTGCTCCTCTATTTCAAAAGTATGTAGTATCCCAGACTAATGTCTGGGATATTACGCGTACCATTGAAATAAAGGAGCAGAAATTGGAAAATTCCTTTTTGGACAATGACTTCCAGAGTTCCTCAACCACCATGTCAAATGGCCATGCTGACTGGGGAAGTCTAGGAACTGGTTTGTGCCCAAATGGGTAAAGAGACAGGAACCTTGTTTCTATATTCACCAGTTGCTAGGGGTGCACGGCTCAGCAAAAAAACTGCAGTTTTTGGCTGCCCCCTCCCCCCAGTCCCATTGATTAGGGAATTCCCAAAATGGGGGGAGGGGGTGCCGTTTTCATTCCATTAAGATTTGCTCCATTGGTGCCAATGGGGAAACTTTAGAGACTCGTTTGTCCGTCATTTTTAGGACTATCAAGATGAAACTTGCCTTAGTTGTAGGCCACATTTATGACTACAAGCATGACAAGTTTCAGAATGTTTCACATATTCACTGATTTTTGGGGAAATTTTACCATAACATTTTTTTGAAAAAAACAACAACACAAGAGGGGGTTCTGAGAATTGAAGTCCCAACCCACATGCCACAAGAGGCCTCTGATTAGCTGAGAAAGAAATGTGAGATACAGAGAGGAAAACCTCAACTCCTATCATACCCCAGGAGGGTACACAGGGCCCCTTCAATGCCCATGCCATGCAAAGGTTTGCTGGAAAATCAAGTTCCTGGTGGGGCCCTCTCTGGAGGAGAGGCCTTGTGAAGCCTTTTTCTCCTCATTTGCCTCAAATGGGCACTCCACAGGGGCTCGGGACTTCGGGAAGGGATAGAAGAGGCTGCCAGAGAAGAAGAGAAGCCACCACCTCCAGACATATGCTGTTGCCTGATTTGAAGGCTGCCCACACACTGCAGCCTCTTCCTCAGATACAGTGCTGCTCAGCCCCCGCACACTCACTAGCTGAAAGATCCGGCTGTTGTGATCCATTTTCAACTGATCCTTCAGCTGCCCCTGCCTGGTCCATCTTTGGAGATCCAGCAGCCGGATCTCTGAATTTCCCTGAATCCGGAATTGCCAAACGGAATCGTGCACACCCCTACCAGTTGCTAGTCTGCATGTTACTTTTTGGAGTTTAACTTGTGATAGCCTCGCTGATTCGTCCGTCCTCCCCCCTCCAACACCCTCATTTTTCCTGCATTACTCTAACCTTCAGTCATCTTCTAACCCCCCTTTTTTTCGGTAAGGCCCTTCTCAAACTCCTCCATTATTTGCCATATATGTCTCATGCACTTGCATGTACATAACTAAGGACCTCATCACATTTAAGGGTGGAATTTACCTTGCATCATGGCAAATCTGGTGGGGCCTGGTGTGGAACATGGGGAACCTGTCACCCCACACCCTGCATCGTCCACCTTCTCTCTCACCTCATTCCATGGGGGAAGTATCACTGCCCATTCCTGCCCCCCATTGTTTCCTTTGCAACATGGGAATCCCCCCATGCTGCTGCCGCTGCCTCCTATCACACTTCCACTTCACTTGAGGCATGGAGCCCAACCAGAAGTAGATTGATGTCATGTGATGGGTCCTGATGGACTCCGTGCCTCAAGTGAAGTGTTCTAGGACGCACAATTTTGCCCATCTGATGAGGCCGTATATCTCCCAATGTCACCTCCTTTGAAAGCAGTAGGGCCCACACCAATATGCTATCTTCCATGTAGTCAGAGAATGAAATGATACATGGGGATGTATCCAGCTATTTTCCTCACCAAAGCCTGTATTTGGAAGATATTTATTGGGATCTGTGCTGTAGTCCTTTTACCTGACTGAAGGCTTTTTCAGTCCCTTTCCTCTACTCGATTGGCTTATGAGTGTTTGAAAGTTCATGAACGTTGGGGCATTATATGTACTCCTTCCCACGAAGGGAACAGACCTTGTGACAAGTTTGAATTCAATAACGTATTTAATGAATCAGTGCTAGTTATCTTGGATTACAAACAAAACCAGTAATTCAACTAACCTTATAGAACATTTTTACAACAACATGCAGTGGTAGCAATTGAGCAAGAAAAAAACCTGGCATATAAACAAACTCACCAATAAAGAGCAAGCACTATTTCCAAACTATGTACTTGCTCTTCTACACAGCTGAATAAAATTCCACATTATCTGTTTTGAACTGGAATATATGGCAGTGTGGACTCAGACAACCCAGTTCAAAGCAGATATTGAGGGATTTTCTGCCTTGATATTCTGGGTGATAAGGCTGTGTGGAAGGGCCCTGGGTGATGTGTTTGTGTGTGTACACACCTTCAAGTTGCCTATCGACCTATGAGGACCCCATGTGTTTCATAGGGGGTTTCATAGACAATATGCAGAAATATGCAGAAATGAGTTATGCCAGTTCTTTCCTTTGATATTTCAGAGGAAGGAAACAGCCAAACAAATTCCAAATATTCCTTGCCTAAGAAAACCCCACGAAAGTAATGGGAACGCCTTAAGTTCAAGTTATCATTTCATTTGTGCACCCTAAAGGGTTTTAAAAATCCCCTTCAGAGATTTGGGTAAGGTTGCACGCAACCTTACATTGATGGTAAAGCAATACTCCTTTTTCAGAATGAACCGAAACAATACATTTTGGGTGAAGAGGGAAAACAGCCATAGCTGCTTATTGTACTAATGAAAACAGAATAGTGTCTGGATAGTTCTGTTTCTCCCTGGCATACAAATGGATCTGTGGAGTTACTGGGGTTGAGAAGAGACTCACAAACACACATAAAACATCCTAAAAGGAGAGGAAAAGCCAAAGAAAGAGGGCAAGGGGGTGTCTGTCTGCCAAAGGCAACTAGAGCCTTTGAGAAGATAAAAGAGCTCTAAGCTCCTTTTATTCCATTCTTTTATGTTAAGGTCCTTTTAAAAGAACTTCTGCTTCTGAAGTCTGCTTTTAAAAATCATCAGAACCACTCCTTTCATTGTTTGGATATTTCTATTTCTTTCCTCCCTTCACACAGCTCCCAAGGGTTTTCCCAATTTCAAGCAAATATCTCAATTAGTGCTATGAAGATAACACTTCCAAATTGTGTCTTCATTATTGCTGCACATGGGCAAAATACATGGGTGCATGTCAAGTCAACCTACCTATTTCACAGGTTGAATTTCTTTCTCCCACCCAAATGGAAGCCTTCAAGATGAAGCCCAGCACTCTGGCCCCATCTACATTGACATATAATCCAGTTTCCGATTCCAGATTATTTACTTTGAACTGGATTATGTGGCAGTATAGACCAATGTGTCTCAACCTGGAGGTCAGGATCCCTGGGGGGGATCATGAGGTGGGGTGTCAGAGGGGTTGTCAAAGACCATCAGAAAACACAATATTTTCTGTTGGTCATAGGGGTTCTGTGTGGGAAGCTTGGCCCAATTCTATCGTTGGAGAGGTTCAGAATGCTCTTTGATTGTAGGTGAACTATAAATCCCAGCAATTACAAATCGCAAATGACAAAATCAATCCCTCTCCAACCCCACCAGTAATCAGGATTGGGCATATCGGGTATTTATGCCAAATTTCATCCATTAAATGAAAATACATCCTGCACACCAGATATTTACATTATGATTCATAACAGTAGCAAAATTACAGTTATGAGGTAACAACAAAAATATTTTATGGTTGGGGGTCACCACAACATGAGAAACTGTATTAAGGGGTCATGGCATTAAGAAGATTGAGAAGCACTAGTATAGACTCATATGATCCAGTTCAAAGCAGATAAACTGGGATCAGATACTGGATTATATGGCAGTATCGATCCAGCCTCAGTTTAGCTAGTAGTGATGATATAGCTGTTTTACATCATAAAAACCAAAGTAAAGATGTCCTGAATCTAAATATCATGAATCAAGGAAGACGCTGAGTAGAAGAAAAAAGAAGCAGTTGGCTAGACGTTAATATTGCCTAAACAGATTAACCTATTAGTTTGAGTGCCTGCCTAGTCCTATCTATGACACCTTTGCTCATCCTCAGCAATTTTACAATATTAAAAATTCAGAACTTCTTTCCTCATATTATTTGACTTGATGGAAAGAGCTCAATCATGATCAATAAAGGGAAAATTTATCTTAACTACAAATTCCTTACAGACAGTTGGCACAGCCTCTACGTATATGGGTTGCTTAGAGGTCTGGGAGCTATGCAATACAATGCTAATTGGAAACAGCTTTAAAAAAGCTTTATCTTTTTAAAAAGCTCTCTAATGGAGCTAGATGCTCCCAGTTCATACCTACCACCACTACTACTACTACAAGTAATAATAAACATTATTATTATTATTATTATTATTCCGCTCTATCTCCCCTAGTGGACTCGGGGCGGTTCCAGCATTGGGCAAAGCATTCCATTAACAACACAAAATCATACAAATAACCATTACAAAACATAATACTATTAAAACAGCCACACACATTTCCAGTATTATTCCATCGGGCAAAATTCGAACTACCAATGGCCATGATTTCAAAGTGGGCCTAGACAGCTATGAGAGGGCTGGGTCAGGGCTTGTGCAGTTCCAAAGCAATGTTAGGCACTACTCGTCGTTGCTAGAATACACGAGAGCATCTGTTGACTCTCTGGAATCCTATGTCCATCCAGCTGTAGAAATTTAGTGAATGCAAATAGAGGAGAAATGTGTTATTGCATGTTTATAATAGGAGGGAGAAAAACCATACAGGGCAAGTTATAAAAGCCATTTTTAAAATAGGCACTTAGCTTTCAGATCCATGTGAAGATAGGTACAGATGAATTTGTTTTACTTTAATAAGAGGAAGGACCTCATCACACTAGAGAATGAATCCACATTAAATCCAGTTTCTCCTTCCTGCAGAATTCTGGGATTTGTAATTTAGTGAGGCTGTTAAAGGCTCAACCCTAAACTTCAAACCCCAAAATTCTGCAGGAGGCAGAAACCGAATTTAAAGCGGATTCATTATCTAGTGCGATGAAGTTGATGATGAACAAAAACAGGCACTCCAAACCATTACTGGTTTCACCATACTGTGATTTATAGTAGTTAGAGGTCTGTGCATATATTCAACATTCATTGCATTTTGTCTGCATTGGATGAATGTGATAAAGAGGTTTATGTATTTCTGGCTAGGGCATGTGTCACAACACAGTAAGTCTTAAAGAGCCAGACTGGGTAGTAAGTCAAATACAGTTCATTTCAAAACAGCTCAGTCAATTCAAAAAATGGCAAAAAGAGCCAGGAACACTTTAACTTCAGTGTGAATGGCAAAACAAGTCAAAAACAATGACCAAACGGTCAGAGAGTCAGTAGAACATAAAATCTGGATTATATTGCTGGAAAACCCACATTAAATCCCAAAGTAAAGCACTACACAAAGGGAAAAGCATACGTTGTCAATCATGCCGATGTCATCATCAAATGGGAGGAGCAGCCAAAAGCGAATAGATGTCTGAACAAGCCAATGGTCGAATACGGGAAACCAGCAGCCCCTCAACTGAATCACGTCAATGCCATGTCGAGGGTGAAGAGGCAGAAGCAGCCAACAGCAACCTAACACATAGGAAGGAATACAAAGTGTAGCCGAAAGAGAACCAAACCCCAGAAACCAGCCCCTCCGATACTCAAGTCCACGTAGGACCCAAACTCACATTCTAAAGCGAGTCCACAGAAACCAGGAAAAACACAGCATACAGTACAAGACCCGGGCACCCAGCAACACCTTACTAACTGCAAAGGACCCCAGATTCCAAGCCCCTTTTTATTCACAAATCTTCATCGGAGCTGGAACTAGCCAACACCCTCTCATTAGTCCTTTCAGCTGTGATGGCAGCCTCAGGTGTAGCCTGTTGCATCCCTCTCCAATTTCTCCATCTCCTGTCAAGACTTAGCTCCCCCCAGGATGAAGCCTGATCCTCAGAACTCCAATTCCCATCTGCACAACCATCGCACACCTCCTGCACTCTAGTCCAGTCCATAGCACTAGAACCATCCTCAGGATTCCCAGCCACACTTCCCATAGTTTGCTCCTCACTGACAGACCCATCATCCCCAGAGAAACCCACAAAAGAGTCTTCATCAGTAGATTCCCCAAGTATTTGCCAGATCCTTTTCCTTTGTTGCTCTTTGTCTGATTCTTGCTAGCAAGTAACGCGCTTTCCCTTCCTAGCTCCCAATTCCATCCTTTCAGTGCTACTTAAAGGCTCAGCTATAGCAGCATGTTACTTCCTCCTGGGCACTCTTTGTATATTTCTGATCATTCCTATATGATTATCGTGTTGGTTTTAACCACTCCCTAGCAGGTTCTGGGGGTTTGCTTTTTAAAATGAAAATGAAATAAGGAAGAAACCAAACTCATGTCTGCTGATTGCTAAAGCCAAAATATTTATTCACAAAGTGTCTCTGTACTGGTTTCAG
Organism: Anolis apletophallus; assembly: GCA_030556195.1. Taxonomy (NCBI): domain Eukaryota; kingdom Metazoa; phylum Chordata; class Lepidosauria; order Squamata; family Anolidae; genus Anolis; species Anolis apletophallus. The sequence goes on along the minus strand of JARBWK010000010.1, from coordinate 66,003,913 downwards.
GCAAGGGAAAGCTCCCTAAGCCCCTTCCTTCATTTAGATCCAAATGAAAACATTTCACAGGTTAATCACAGACTGTGACAAGCAGTAAAACATTCCATACTGGGGTTTCTGGTAGATGTTAGATGATTTCTAATCATAAATCACACAGCAAATTAAACTTGCTTATAACACAAATCCCACCGGATCAGTTTCATTATGCAAGGCCAATTCATCTATTGAATACATGGACCCTTATCTAAGAGGCCTTATCCATGGAATGGTTTATGGCTGTTACCCATGAATGCACTTCAACTGCAGTTATCATATTGCACGCTTCTCACACATACTGGGCCATCGACATATAAGATGAACATATCAATAACCCACAACGCATGAATGCTCTTAGACACCTGCACTAAGTCAGTGTGATATTGTGGTTTGAGTGTTGGACTAAGAACAGGATTCAAATCTCTGTTCAGCTGCAGAAACTCAGGGCCTTTCCAGACAGAGCCCATATCCCTGGCCCTATCAAATTTTACCTGAAGCATCCAAATGATGTCTCAGTAAAAGTGAAGTAATTCGAGACAAAACAGGTAAAGCCTGCTTTGTCCTGTTGTGTGATGGCAGGCATGGGGCTCCCATCACCAAAGCAGTCCTAGGAGGCTTGATTTGATCAATGTGATAAGGTCCATAGTGAAGGGAGATGCAGGGCCACACCATTAGATAAATGGTGTCAGTTTGGAGGCAAAATGGCAAATAAGGATGCTATGCAAAATTTGATAATTGCTTATTTAATAGCAGCCTCAATGATTTAAAGAGCGTCCCATGCTGTAAATATTTACGGGAGAGGAAGAATTAGAAATTTAATTATGCAATCATGCCCAAATAGAATTAAAGCCTTGAATAATAATAATAATAATAATACACTTTATTTATATTCCACTTTATATCCCTGGAGGGACTTAGAGTGGATTACAGTACACATATAAGGCAAACATTCAATGTCTTTTACACGAACAACATACAATACACATATAAGGTAAAGGCCTTGAATGGGATATACTCCCAAGTAAACCTACAGAAAATCAGAAAAACAAAGTTTGTTTGTTTATTTATTGGATTTATACCCTCAAAATGAAATGGGTAAAACTGCACTGGAATTACTGCTCACAGTCAGAATGAGTTGGTTTTGGGCTGTTCAGTTCCAAGACTGAATAGGGTTTGGAATTCTGATTTCCATAGTCACAGTCCAGCATACAAGTTTTTTAAAATTGTGTCAGAAGTGTCTTGAGAAACTGCAAGTCGCTTCTGATGTGAGAAAATTGGCTGTCTGTAGAGACATTGCCCAGGGGATGCCCAGATGTGTTACCATCCTGTGGTATACTTCTCTCATATCCTTGCAAGGGAAGCTGGAGCTGACAGATGGGAGCTCACCCCGTCTCGCCAATTCAAACCACAACCTTCAGTTCAGCAGTTCAGTCAGCACAAGGGTTTAACCCATTGTGCTACTGCGGCTCATAAAGCATTCAAGTGGATGCCTCTCAGTTGCTGGTTGCTACAGTATAAGTGGGAGAAAATTTATGACTTGCTAGTTTGCTTCCCATGTACAACTGGTTGGCTTCTCTGCAGTTGGATGCTATACTAAGTAAACTTTAAGTTTGATTCAGCAGATTGGTAGTTATGTGTCCTTTGCAGAAGGCAGTGCTCTATTTGAAGTTATCTGGTTGAAGGGTGTCCACCCAAATCCTGTTTTAAAAATAAAAACAATAAGAAGGGGGAACAAATGCCTGGAAGGCAGACTGTCACCTGATCTCAGTGTGTCCTCATGATGAACAGTATTATATTTTTGTTTAGCTTGGAGCAATTAGTTCTACATTTTCATCTATGCATACAAATTAGGACATGCAAATGTTATGCAAATAAGTTCTATTTGCATCTTCTTTTTAGCGATGTTTTTCATTTTTATTTTTCTTTGCTTCTTTTGGGAGGAAGTGTGTTAATGCAGTTGACTAGTATGACTATTCTTACAACTGGTCGTCTTTGCTTCCACTCTCAAGGTTCACCTACATTATAGAACTGATACACCTTGACAGTCATGGCTCAAATCTATGGAATCCAGGGAATCGTAATTCACAAGATCTGTAGCCTTTTCTGCCTCACCAAACTACAAATCCCAGGATTCCATAGAATTGAGCTATGGCTGTTAAAGTGGCGTCAAACTGGATTAATTCTGGAGTGTAAATAAACCCCAGTATTTAATGCTGCAAGGAAATGGAACACCATACCGTCTTCCAAGCTCTTCTCTTCAAGTCTGTAATTTTAATTTCTCCCCATCTCTTCATTTCATTAGACTGCTGAAAGTCATAGCTAATGAAAGGTATAAAGTGCAATAAGATTAACAGATAATCATTGAGGAGTTAGTGCACCGCACTAGATTGTTGGATTATGAGAGACTATCTAATAAATTTCATAAGACAATGCACTCCTACAAATCCCAGAGATTTATATAGAGATTTACTGTGAAAGGCCTCAAAAGTATTAAAGTGGCATTTATGCTGGTTAAGAAGGAGACTGGAGTGAGATGGCATAGTATCTTCCTTGCTGTTATGCAGTATCAATGCATTTTTTTCTTTTCCGTTTAGTCTATTAGAGGGGTTTAAAGGGGGTTTTTTTCCTGTGGAAAGCCTCAAGGTGCAAGAGAGAATGGCTGCATTCGTTGACAACTGCTAATATTATGTGGAGAGCCACTTCACACGCTGCCATGCACAGCTGCCACCAAGCAAACATAATCCGCACAGACCACATATGAGAATTTGCTTAAAATAATTTATTGCTTTATTTGTCTGCTAATTCTCTGGGCTTATTAGAAGTCTTATTGAACTGACTCTGTGGGAGTCATGCAAAATATGTTTAAATTGAACAAAACAGGATGCAATGCAAATCCAATATACATTTTTAAAAGAAATTATCCAACCCAGCATAAAAATACAATGAAGAACTCAGTAACACACATACAAATTACAGAAGGTAAAGCTGCCACCCAAAAACATGACCTAGTAACACATAAGGAAATTAAAGTAAAGCTGGTGTCTTACGATGTTAACAGTGCTTACACGTAGAAGATAGGTTGTTATTGTTGTTATGTGCCTTCAAGTAATTTCTAACTTAACAAAATCCTATCACAGAGTTTTTGGGGGCTGAGAGTATGTGACTTACCAGTGAGCTTCCATGACTGAGCAGGAAATGAACCCTAGTCTCCAGAGTTGTTCAGTGCTCAAACCACTGTATCACACTGACTGTGTTAAGTGTAACCTAAACATCTTAATGCAACATTGTACTGTGAAGTGGACTATCTCATTCTCTCTCTCTCTCTTTCTCTCTATACATATAATCCATTCACAGCTGAAAATATGGATAGGTAGCTGATTAAAAGCCTCCCAGGTCTACATAGTTGATCCAAAACCATTTCACAATTTAGATATTTACAACTGGCTACGCAGGTGTAGTTTTGTATGGGAATTCTATGCCCCGAAATATGTAGGCTGCAGATTAAATCAAGATTTCTTTGGACTTACAGATCCGCATCACTTCAATTGTCAATGTCCAGCTGAAGGTGACCATAGAGTCACCAGAGAGAACATGTTAATTAAATATGCAAAAAGTTAAATCTGCAAATGCTCAGAGCTGACTTCATTCTGAAAGTGTGCATGACTGGCTGGAACACTGAATAAGAGTTAATCCATATTTTATTGCACATATATTTTTATGAACTTTATGGGACAGTATTATTCATTTTGGAAGATGCTTGGTAGAAACTACATGTCTTATATTTAGAATGTCCCACTTCAATCTATGGCATCTAAGTTTAAGGAAGTCTAGACGACAGGTGATGAGAAAAACTTCTGCCCAAGATTTTGAAGAGCTGCTGTCAGTCCTGTACAGTGCAGATAAAAATGAACTGGATTGACACTTAATACTCTTTGTGGGATGTAGACTAGGAGGATCTGGGTGCAATTTCGCATCCAGGAATGTTTATTTGAGTGAGTATAGGACAGGATGAAATATACTAATAACAAATGCAGGTCATATTTTGCAAATAATCATAGCTCTGTATCATTAGTTTATTTGTTGGCATCTTCAATATAAATATATACACTGTAGCAAGACTGGGAGAAGTTTCTGTTTGAATTCTGCAATGCCATCATTACTACTAGTAAACATTGACAAAGAAGCACAAATGATGGTCTTCTTACAAGGCATCTTCAGATAACACTATATAACACGATTTTTGTTCCTGTATTTTAAATGTCATTTCGTAATTGGTTATATTATAATAACAGTCCTCTTGCTCCAACCACCATTCGGCTTCACTCAACAAGGGGCTTGGCAACCTCAACAGCCTTCTTCCAAGGCATTCCCCTGGACTTCATTTGCGGGATGGCAATTTGGGCCAACCTTCTGACTTTTGTGTCCCATTATAAATTAAACTCAAGATCACATGCCTTTAGTATATCAGTCCTTTCCTCCTTTCTGGCCTAGCCATCACATCTGACCAGGCCCCACTCCAGGGTTAGAACCCCTTCCAGATTGACAGTCAACAAGTCTTTCTCTGCATTTATTGATAGTATTTTTCATAATGTTTATACATGAACAATGCAAAGTTCTCGTGTTCTGCGCCATTCCATTTGGTACATCTTGTTGCACTAGGTTGTCAGACTGTTTCGTTATGACTTGTTTGTACTGAAGCATATCCCTTCCTTCTGCAATCACAAAAAGAGTTCCTGTTCTTTGTATGGCACTTTTCTAATTATTTGCAATCACTGGATGGCAAATGTGTTTTTGCACTGCAGTATCTCACACTTTCTACTGCTATGTGCCAATAAACATTACTTTTGGTTTACACACTACCTGGTGTTTGTGGGACATCCTGCAGAATATTTTGCTGTAGTTTTAAAAATAAATATCTCATTGAATCTCAACCAATTCAACATAGTTTGTGGTAGCAACAAAAATGAAGTTTCTGGAGGATAGCAACTACTTTCAAAGTACGTATTACACAATTACACAGAAAAAACACTTTCAAAACAGGAAGAAAAAGGTTTTCAAATTTTGTTACATAGGACTTCTTTACACGGTTCAAAAATCAGTGGCAGCAGCAGGTTATTTTGTTCTTTCAGCACGGAGCCCACCAACTCGCATCAAATTCCAAAAAAAGTATTTCTGGGGTGGCTCCATGGCCAAATTGGAAAACAAATACCCTGTTGCCAGTGGCAGGCCACAGGAGGCTCCCCAGAAAGATGGGTCCAGCCAGCTTAAATAGGCTTCCCCATGTGATGTGGTAGGGGAGAAGCTGGGACAGTGCAGGGTGTGGGGCAAACCGCAGTGATACTGGTCAATTCCAGCAGTACATGTGGCAAGGACCATAGTATAATTGTGATCTGTTTGCACAAAGCTCTAATCAATTTCAAAAAGGTATATTACTTGCTATCAAGTGTTTTGTCTATTTGCATCTGTTAAATTATATTTACCTATTGATGAAATATCTTGATGTAAGAATATAATTTGGAAATTCTCTTTTAACACATTAAAATTTATTTCCCAAGCTTTGTAGAAAGGTGAATAGAGTCCAGTGATCTGTGTTCAAGTCCCACCTCTACTATTGTAATCAGTCAAGTCGGTATCTACCCCTGTCCTCACTGTAGAATCGTATTTATCCAGAGGTACTGGGCTTCACTAGTTTCCTACAGCTTACTGCTGTGTAGGATTGACACGACAATGTCATTAACTTCACTGATTTAGTGGGATAGCCAATACAGAATTTTTAATCACCATTCCTTTTTCTGACAAGGACTAAGTTCAAAGTATAGGTGGAAGGGGCCATCACCTATGAGGTTTCAAGCAGTCTATCCTTTTCTCTAATCACCACATTCCTATTCTGAGAGCATCCCATTAAGCATCACCCCCTGTGTCCTCTTTTCCTGCTTAAAAAGATAGCTACTGAGTCTGAGACCATGTGGAGATCAAATGGAATCTCTGCTCCCAGGTGCAGTCATAAGAGTTCATTGCTACAAGCTTGAAGGTAGGTTTCTTGTTTTTGCTAATTAAACAATAAGTATAATGAAAAACTGTTAATTGCTTAGTTGCATTTTTATGATCTAATGGGAGTTTTTGATTATAAAGCACTGTTGTGATATGGAGCCTGTAATGACAAGAGGGAAATGAGGCTGATTTATTGGTGTTCAGCTGCGATGTCTTTATTGCCTACCAAATAAAACAGCCACTCTTCCTACTTTACAATGTATTGTTTACACCATCACTCATTTCTCCCTATGTTTTGGTTTCTAACAATCTTAAAAGCATGAAGTGCAGTAGGGTGGGAGAGTATGTGAACTAAATACAATAAGACCCAGTGAAATGAAATGCATTCATAATGCCAGATTTGATCATTTGAGACTTATGAATCTGTGTGCATTTGGACTGTCTGGCATGAGACCCTTGAATTCTACTGGTGTATTGTTTTATATAATTCATGCCCTTATTATACTTCTTTTGTTGAAGAATTGAAGTCATTCATTCAGATTACTTCCCTGCATTTGAATTGTTTTCCTGTGTAAAAATGTGGGGTTATTTCCTTGGTGAAGGCGGGAATTAAATATGAAATATGGTTATAGGGGATGGATTGTGCGAGATTATCATTGGACTGAATGCCCTGTTATAGTCTTTATTCACTCTTAGGAGATGTTTCTGTCTTAGGTTGGTGATTTTGAAAGAAACAAATTGTAGACAGAACATAAGTTTAGAATCTTCAGCAGAAGGAGCATTTATTAACAAGATGCATTCTTGTTCAACCACAGCCTGATCCTTTCTAAACTAATCTGAAAGAAAAAAAGTGAGGCAAGGCATGTTGCAGCATGTCCTCTCTCATCAAAGAGCAGATGGAAAGAGGATGGAGAGGTTTGGTCTGGGCCCATCTTTTTTAACAGAGGGCAGTCATTTAATTAACCCCAACTGAACCAATGTTATCTGCTCAAAAAGCTTGTGAGACATCTGGCAGACATAGGAAGGAAAGGAAAGATGACAGATCCTAGCCCTTCTTTGTCTAAGCCATTGCATCCTTAATAGACAAGATAGCAGGAAGAACGAGTGTAGAAACTGCTGTTTCTTCTCACAAATACATGGGGTGAGATCCTATTGGCTGGTGCAGCCAAAGCATTCTCCCATAGTCATTTAGTCTCTGGGCATGGATGAGATGTCTCATCAGACAGGAGGAGATAGAATATGAGATTCTCCCATATGTTCAGCATACCTGTGTGTAATTTGCTGGGCATCCAGGAGGAGAATATCACGTCTCATCTCCTGGCTGCATAACAACTAGATTCTATCTGGACATTTCTCCAGCTGCTGATTGACTTTGAAGAAAGATTCCAGCATGAAAAACATCAGTTGCACTGGGATGGGAGTCCTTGTGAAAGAAGATACTGAATACCTACTTGAACTACAATTTTAAAAAGCACTGTCGTGTTGGACTGTTATAAATGCGTAACCTCAAGTTATGCACCATGAGCGTTTTGTATTCATTATCCCTACAAAAACCTTAGTTTGGGTAGATGCAGGGATTGCAAAAGTCCACCAATCCCTACTTACTAGGCAGCAGTCATTCAGAAAGCAGCTGACTGATGTTTCTGCACATGCACATACTCAGGTGAGCAATTTCTGGCGTGATGGGGAATTGTGACAGGGGTCCTGCTTCAGTTTATCACATTGCTCAAGAGAGGACTTGGGAATGTCAGCTGCTTCCCCATAATAGGGGAGTAAACCCCCATTGATCATAGCAGTTGATGCACAGTAAATGTTTAAGCATCTCTAATTCCCCAACAGGATTCTGGCCCACATAACACAATATTATGCTCGTGTATATCATCAACTGGATTCCAGTTGTAACCTCCACTGGTTCACCCTTGATCATCCCTTTTGCCTTAGCAAGCATGATAAACAAAAAAAAGCTCCTGTGTCATCCAAGCTGAACCTCCATTAATAGAACTCCATCATAGACGCAAAAATGTAATTCTACCATCTGCGGATTTAGAAAAGGAGAGGTGAATGGTGTTCACAGTTTATGCACATGTAAGTGGCTTCAGAATCACCCAAGAGAATACTGAGAGTGTAACTAATACTCTTTGGGATTTAATTCCTATGGATACAAACCTAACGTGATGTGTTTGATTCTAGACGAAAGCCTTGAATTAACAAAAGTCCCAGTTGTATAAGCAACGCTTCATTTCATGAGCAGACGTAGGATTATTTTAAGAAGCTGTATGACAGAAGTGGAACCACTCTTACATCTATCAGGAACTGGTAGAATTCTAAATTGGCTGTATGTGCATGTCACATTTTGGATTTAATTAGGTTTTAAGTTGCACTTCTAAACTATCTCCTCATTTGCATCCTCTTATTTTTCCAGCCACATTTCCAAACATGTTTTCTTAACAGTAACCAGAATGTCATAAAGTAGAATAATAAATACAAGTGGGAGAGCTAAGGAAGACAATGTTATGTTTATCATAAATTTTACTCTTTTTCTTTACTTTAAGAAGAATGTATTTCCCTTTGGTTGTAGGAAGAAGGTTTGCAGCATGACTGGCTAGAACACCGTAAGCCGCTGTGGAAGCTATCAGATTCAGACCTCAAAGGCAATGTTACGGTTTGCTGGTTTGTTCATTTTTTATCACTGTAATAAAGACTTTTTGAAATGGCTGCTGCTGCATATAGCTGGTTTACCAGTCTACTTTTATGGGTGCCTTGTGACCTCTCAGGTCATAGTATGCTTGTACTAACTGAGCTTTTAAAATTGCTACGAGTTTGTTACTTACTTCCAGAGGTGGCTGAACACTTCATTCTTGATTTCCTAGGGCCATTATATATTCCAGGCTGAAATAACATTAGGATATAGATTTGTGTTAAGTCTCAGGTGCAAAAGGCACTTGCTTGCAGATAGCTATTTATGCCACTGCCAGTAGGATGTGTCATGTTAAAACACCATCATCATCATCATTTAATATTACACTAGTCGCCCTCCATCCAAAGTGCTCTGGGTGGCTTACATTTAAAAAAAGGTAGAACATAAACATAAAAACAAGGTAAACATAACCAGAACAGGCAAGTGCAGGTGAGGATTCAAGGTTCTTTCAAGTTCAAATCCTCCATATTTGTGGAAGAAAACAAATCTAAGTGATCACTTGATTCCTTTTTTTGTTTTCCCTGAACAACATTAAAATTGGGGGGGTTTCTGTTGCCAAATGCTTATAAAGCACAATGAGATAGCTTCTTTAGTATCTCAAAATTCCACTGCCCTCCTTACAAACAGATCCGATTATTATCTTTAAAGCTGGCCAGAAAGCCAAAAATAAGGATATGAACTGATAGAGTGAAGCATGTTTGACATCTAAGACCATAGCTTTTATAGGAGATATGGGACTGATGATGATCCTTGAGAAGATTAAGGCAATGAAGCCTAGAGAAATCTTCACCAGTCAAGCATGCTAGCTTAAATTGCTATATTCCACAAAACATAAAAAATAATGTAAAATTCGAGGTTTTTTATGGTTAAAAGCAGCTACTTTCAACCTGGTGCCCTCCAGATATTTCAAAGTACAAGTCTCATAATCCCTGACCATCAATTAAGTTACCTGGGATTAAATGGAAAGGTGCACTTACAGGGAACAAAACCAGGACATTATTTCCCCATAAGAATTCAGGCCTCCTCAGTGACATTTTCCTTCAATCCTGAAATGTCTATAAATGGCAGTAACTTAAAACTTCAATTGGACAATTAGAAATAGTGTTTAGGCATTCAAGAAAAAGGAGAAGGCAATGTTACCAAGAGACTCTGAACATAGCCAATACAAAAATTAGGTGTTATGGGGGACAGGGGGAGAAAACTGAAGAAAAATTACATGGGTTGGAAAGACTTCTGATTTAAGGCAGCACTATCCTAATTTTGTGTCATCCCCCCCATCACATTGGATTGATGAAAGATATGGCCCAAAACATCTGGAAGGTACCAGGTTGGGTGTCCCTGCTTTAAAGGAATACAATAGAATGGCATTTCTCAAGATTGCATGGTATTTTTTTGTTTATTTATAGTCTGGTAGAGAGGATGAATTAATGGTGGTAACAAAAACAGAAGAAATTTGCAGCTACCTGTCTCTTTTGTTTTCATTATGAATAATTCTAAAAGTCATTAAATGTATTTAAGAAACCCTGAAACTAGATGCCTGGAAGACATTCTAGATATTTGGTAATATGTTTTAGGATGAGAAGTTCCCTTCCTTAGGTGTTGCACCTCAGAATGTAGCCAGTCCCCTCTAGATCACACACACCAGGCGGATGCAATAATTGTACTTTTATTTCGAATAAAGAATAGTCCCAAAAATAGAAGGATAAAATAATAAAGGTAAGTCCAAAAATAGTCCCAAGAGTTTACTGAAGTAAATCCAAAGATAGTCCAAAGAGTTCACGAGCTGGCAAGCCAAACCGGCTTAAGTCTAAACACAGAAAAAGGGGGTATTCTTGTACACAGGTAAAACACGTGGAAACAAGTCACTAATGCAATAAATCAATAATATGCTGAATATTAAACCCGCGTAGACGTGGTAGATAATATGCCAGATCCTATGATATGCAGGAAATCCCTATGGGTTCCCCATGCCACCGGGTCAGGCCCCAGCAGGCACAGGAGTACCCCGGCCACCTAGAAGGGCATGGCCTCGTGGAGCGGGAGCCAAAAATGATACTCAATATTGTAGGCCGCGGCCCCGCAAACCCAACATGGAAAGTGGCATACAATTATAAGACACACAAGTAGGGAAATATCCCCAGTCCCAGTACCGCCCTGCAGCTCCAAGATGCGATGCACTGAGGTGACGATCAGCTGGAGACCCACAGGTGGCTGCGCGGCTAGGCAAAAACCTCCTAAGCTGAACGTAGTTTCAGGTCTGGCTAGAATAGCCCAGGCACAAACTAATAAAGGTCTCTACATTCTATGTGACCAATGTACCCCCTGAAACGGGAGGATCTGATACTGGCTCTCCTGTCAAATTCCTCCTCATTAGCAGCCCCAGGTGCAGAGCTCTCATCCTGAGAAAGCCGATTCTTCCTTGCTGCCCAATCTTCTGAATGCTCATCTGGCAAGGGAGTAAAGAAGCTCCTGTAGAAATCAAGGTCACTGGCCCTCTCACAGTCTACTTCAGAAGTGACTTCCATGGAGTCATCAAAATTCTCACTTGCAGTATCATATCCCTGTAGCCAACCATCGTCCCATTCTAAGTCTTCCTCTCCAGACCCATATCCATCCGGCTACCCATCTTCCCTTTGATCCAGTGTAGCTGGGACCCCCGGAATCTGACTCTGACCACTAGGCTAGAACACCACACTAGGCTAGGATATCACATTAGGAGAGATACCAGTGAATGTTCAAGTAGAATCTGATTGGGGAAAGTGTGTGTGTGCAATTATTGCTATAAAAATAGGGATGTGAAAAATGGCACATAATCTGTTCTGTTTTTATTCTCTTTTCAGGTGTCCCATCCCCGCCCCAGTTCTGTTTCTGGGAAGATTTTTCCCGAAACAGAAACGGAACTCAGGGTTCTGAATTACAAATCCAAATGGCTCCCCTCCTAATAGCATGGAAACATCCTGAAAACTTAACAGAGGGCATCTGAAATTAAAAACAAAAACAGAATGAAAATAGAATGGATTCACACACCCCTACTAAAAGATAACAAGTTGAGCTTCTAGAATATAAAAGGCAAATATTGCAGTGCCGTGTGTACTCACATTTTAGAAACACTTTTTTACCACTATGGATGGGTTCAGAGTGCCATGGACAAATCTGTAAGCATGCTGAATGATTCTGCAGTTCTTCTTTTCTTCAGCTTGCTAGTTGATGTACCCTACCCACAAGTCTTAATATTCATCTTTTCATTACTTTGCCTGGGAATCAGTACCATAGGTCCCATAGCTTTAACCCAAGGTCCTCAAATTTAGTCATGTTGCCAACCAGAGTAACTTGTTCCAGTTGAGAAGGGTATTCCAGTTCAGAAGAATGCTTCATTGTTAAGCTGTTTGATCAAAGTAATTTGACCTAACAAATGAATAATTTATCTTTGAATAGTCTTTCCACCTCTCACATCCCAACCCACTGTTGAATCTCATGGTCCTGTCTCTGTTGCCACTGTTGATGAGAATGGCATTTGGTCTCATAGTTCCAGACCTTCACATGCTGTGGCTATCTGAGAAGAGATGGGATATATCAATTTGAAAAGGTCTCTGGCTGTGTCACTACAATAGCAATTTTAAATTCTCAATTAATCTCACAATTTGAATTTGTCACCTTTCTTATTGCAGCCCCTTGGCCACAAAAGCTAAAAGAGGCCTTGCTCTACCTGCCCCCCAACCATGTGGGTTGCATTTTATTAGCTGGCAAATATACAGTCCCCACTTGTGGTCTATCATAAAATATTCATTGTCTGCTCTATGCAAAAAGATTGGCTGTTAACTAGTTCAGAATATATGAGAAAACAGCCAAAGGAATTACAATTGATTTTCTCATCTTATCGGTGAAAGCACATACTGTATTATTAATACAACACATTTGGTGCAGGTCTGTCAATTGGGGATTGAAACGGTGATGAAAATACCAGAGTTTCTGCACTTCTCTCAAACTTCACATTGTTTCAATATTCTCCCTCCACCCCTTCATGCCCTTCATGCTAAATAAGGAGAAATACAGGTTTTAGAAACTGAAATTCCTCAAAGATGCTAATAGTTTAAAACAACAACAATGTTTGTTTATCCACAGATCACACTACAAAGAACCCTGAGCCACTTCTAGAGGCCCAATCACAGAGAAGCAGTTTACCACAGCCATGGTGAAAAAATGAAATGAGAATAAAGTAAAAGTAGTTGGGAATACTGGTTCTTAAATATTGTGTTGTTTATTCGTACAGTCGCTTCCAACTCTTCATGACCTCATGGACCAGCCCATGCCAGAACTCCCTGCCGGCCGTGGCCACCCCCAGCTTAAATATAGCATTGTTTTTGTACAAAGTGCCCAGCAATGTGTCTGAAATGGAAGACTGCAAAATTCCCTGCTAGGAAAACTTAGAGCTCCAGGGGATACTGAAATTAACAATGAATAAAATACAAATTCAAGGTACTGTAATGCTACACAATGTATATCATAGAAAAGGTCTGTCTAGCATTTAGAAAATTACTTTTTGACAAGAATTATTACTTGATTACTCTTGCTGTTGCTGCAGCAAATTTTTGAAGAAGAGAAAAACTTCAAATATAGGAAATCAATCGGCATTTAATTTTGGCATTCTGCAGAATGGAGAAAAACACCTGTAAATAATTTCCTAAAGCTCAGCTTTTTCTAAAGCATTTGAACTTCAATAGGAATTTATAACCTGTTGGTTAGCTATGAAAAACAGCATCACAGCATTTTAGAACAACCCCATTATGCATATTTATCAGAAAAATTCCCAGATAACAAGAAATTATAACAAATTACATGTGAATATTTGTAATGTAGACTTTTTACATATATATGTCTTTTTCTAATTGTTTCATATCAAGAAGGGAGCAAAATAATGCAAGTCTTATCAGAAGTTCTTTGATGTTTCCTGGCAGATAATAGCTGGTATATCTCTCTTTTGGCCTAGACCAGGGTTTCTCAACCTGGGGGTCGGGACCCCTATGGGGGTCGCGAGGGGGTGTCAGAGGGGTCGCCAAAGACCATCAGAAAATACATTATATTCTGTTGGTCATGGGGGTTCTGTATGGGAAGTTTGGCCCAGTTCTATCGTCAGTGGGGTTCAAAATGCTCCATGATTGTAGGTGAACTATAAATCCCAACAACTACAACTCCGAAATGCCAAGGTCTATGTTCCCCCAAACTCCACCAGTGTTCACTTTTGGGCATCTTGACTATTTGTGCCAAGTTTGGTCCAGATCCACCATTGTTTGAGTCCACAATGCTCTCTGGATGTAGGTGAACTACAACTCCAAAACTCAAAGTCAATGCCCACCAAACCCATATAGTTTTTTCTGTTGGTCATGGGAGTTCTATGTGCCAAGTTTGGTTCAATTCCATTGTTGGTGTAGTTCGGAAAGCTCTTTGGTTGTAGGTGAACAATAAATCCAAGCAACTACAATTCCCAAATGACAAAATCTATCTCTATTCAAATTTGGACACACCGGGTATTTGTGCCAAATTTGGTCCAGTGAATGAAAATACATCCTGCATAGTTCACCTACAACCAAAGAGCTTTCCGAATGGTGGAGTTCGGAAAGCTCTTTGGTTGTAGGTGAACTATAAATCCGAGCAACTACAACTCCCAAATATCAAGGTATATTTTCCCCAAACTCCACCAGTGTTCACATTTGGACATAATTGAGTATTTATGCCAAGTTTGATCCAGATCTATCATTGTTTGTGTCCACAGTGCTCTCTAGATGTAGGTGAACTGCAACTCCCAAACTCAAGGTCAATGCCCACCAAATCCTTCCGGTATTTTCTGTTGGTCATGGGAGTTCTGTGTGCCAAGTTTGGTTCAACTCCATCATTGGTGGATTTCAGAATGCTCTTTGATTGTAGGTGAATTATAAATCCCAGCAACTACAAATCCCAAATGACAAAATCAATCTCTTCAATTTTGGACATACCGAGTATTTGTGCCAAATTTGGTCCAGTGAATGAAAATACATCCTGCATATCAGATATTTACATTACGATTCATAACAGGAGCAAAATTACAGTTATAAAGTAGCAACGAAAATAATGTTATGGTTGGGGGTCACCACATGAGGAACCGTATTAAAGGGTCGCGGCATTGGGAAGGTTGAGAAACACTGGCCTAGACTGTCTGAAAAACAGTTTGGCTCTTCCCTTGCTTTCCCCCCAAAGGGTCATCCATCTTAACCTTCTTTTTAACCCTCTTTTCCATTAGTCATATTCATTCATTATATAACATGCTGGGGGGGGGGGGGGGTGGTCTTACTTTTTCCACTGCTTTTTTGGAACTCTAAAAAAAGTGCTTTAACATTGGAAGGTGAAAGTCTTCACAATGCTCCCCAGAATCATTATGTGTTCCTCCAAGACTGAACTTCAAATCCAGGCTGCCAATACTGAGAGATGGAGTCCTTCTTGAAGCACTGGTGAGCTGAGCAGAGTGGCTGCCTGAGTTTTAAGGTGGGTTTGGGGAATGGGATTTTGTAGCAATGGTGTCATGATCATAAATGTTGTCAGTCTGAGAAGATGCTAGTCACTAAGTCTATAGTACTGATTTCAGAGGAAAAGTAACAATGCTACCAATCATTGTGTTACTTTGGAAAAAAAGAATATAAGCAGTCTCCAAGTTACGAACAAGTTAGGTTCTGTAAGTATGTACTTAAGTTGAATGTCTTTGTAACTTGGAAGAGGTATATTTTAAAGTATAACTAGCCAAAAAAATGTATAGCATAGAGTGTTTGTTTGTTTTACTGTTTGTGCCCCTGTTCAGAAGATTTCACCACACTTTCTGTCTCTGTGAATTTTGGAAAAAAAATTGGTTTGTTGTGAAAACAAGGATTGATGATAAAGCTTCTGTAGAGACTTGAGACACCTTTCCCCCCATGATAACTCTTCCAGGAGTGAATTTTCTTTCTGAGGGGTAGATTTCTGCCTCAACCTGTTGTCTCAATCTCATTTGTAACTATTAATAGTTCATAAGTTGGATGTTTGTAACTCAAAGATTACTTATATCACCATGTCCTTGTCATTCCACTTAGAGGTAAAACATTACTTTCTGCTTCTGGACAGGTCATTGAACACGTGGCAAACAATTTTATAGACCTTTAAAAAACTAACTCTTTGCTATTGACACACAATATTTTTATTTGCACATTACTTTTTATATCATACTCGAATTTGGTTCCAGGACTCTTGTGAATATCAAGTTTTGTGGATGCTCAAGTCTCATAATATATATTTGGGGACTCTTGTAAAAAGTTTTGTGGATGCTCAAGTCTCATACAATGGAAAAAATGGTGACGTTTATCAAGATTTTACTTTTTAGATTTTTTGGAAGGTTGGGAATGTTTTCTAGCTGTGGATGGTAGATCGATGGATACAAAATCCATGGACACAGAGGGCTGATGGCATTACAGAGATGTTTTTTTATCATGTTGCTATCCTACACATTTAAAATAAAACATCTCAAGTGCATTCTACCCAACTTTACTTTAACAAAGTGGTCTCTAATGACAGAAGACATGAAGTTCTATAATCCCTAAAGTATTTCTCTGGAATCAGATGAACTGTCTGTATGATGATGATGCACAGAAAAGTATAACTCTTTCCCAGGCCCTTGAAGCTAACGATTGGTTTTTGTCCTAAGACATTTTGCCAACTATTTCTTTCTAACATTGTCTTATTATAGCTCTAACTCATTAGCAATGATATATCTGCAAGCTGACTGCCAAAGGTTAACTGTGACATGTAAGAGTCTCTTAACATTACAAACCCCTCTGCTCCACCCATTTGTATTCATTTCAGTGGCTACTGCGGGCTCCATGAGCTGGTTTAACAAGTCTCTGAAGGTCTCTTTTACTTACAGAGCACAAGTAAAATGTGAGAAAGGAGCAATTACAGTTCCTTCCTCCTTCACTCTCTCCGTGTGCATCTGATTCAGACACCAGTACAGCTCGGCCTGCAAGATCAATTGTCTGAAAAGGGCTCTTGCTATTTGTGCATTCAGCTGTGCTTTCTGAGCCAGTTGTCTCAGTGCACAGCTGCCTCCTTGCATGCTAGATGAACTAATAATAGACTGTGCTTGGAGACTGAAGATCATAATTCTTTAGGTTTATTTTCAGTTATAATCTTCCTACGCTGGGTGTGCTTCTTGGGCACCTTAAACAGAGACTTTTGATTCTAAGATGTTTTCTCCTCCATACTGACCATAGTTTATTCCACACACCAACCCTTTTGACATCATTACACCTTTATGATTGGTTTGAAAAAAAGGAGGCAAAGTTCAGCCAGGCTACTACGGAGATGGGTCCCACATGGCCAACCACCCTGCCCTTCTCCCACCCTGCCCTGCTCCTGGCCATGGAAGAGCACCTTCAAACTCTGAACCTTGAGTGCAAACTCATCTAGAACATGCTGTAATTCTAATCCAAGTTTGGCTTTCTCGCTGACCAACTGGATTTAGTTTGTTCATCTCATCCAATCTTCTCTGTAGCCAGATATGATGGCAGAACACCCACAACCTTTTAAGCATCAGTTGCAAAAAGAGATATAGAGCTGGGAATTGTCAACATAGCTTCCCAAACTCCAAATGATCTTGCCTAGCACCTTCATGTAGTTTAAAAATGGGTACTTGAGTATAAAACAATATCACATAAAATTTAAAAACAACCACATCAACACATAAAATAAAATACACAATTTAAAAACACTTTCTATCAATGGTTA
Source organism: Anolis apletophallus (assembly GCA_030556195.1). Classification (NCBI taxonomy): domain Eukaryota; kingdom Metazoa; phylum Chordata; class Lepidosauria; order Squamata; family Anolidae; genus Anolis; species Anolis apletophallus. The sequence goes on along the minus strand of JARBWK010000010.1, from coordinate 65,986,416 downwards.
AAACTAGCTGCCATCATTACACAACTGAAGTACCAAAGTCTCAACCTAATATAGGCCCATCTCAGCCTACTTGAGACCAAAGGCCTGTTTTAAAATCCATGTTTTAGGCTAGAATGGAAGGATTCAAGCACAGGGGCTAATCTAATATCTTTTGGGAAGGTATCCCAGAGCTTCGGACCCACTGCACAGAAGGCCCTATCTCATTCCCACCAACCACACTTGAGACGGTGGTGGGATTGAGAGAAGGGCCTCTCCTGCCGATTTCAAAGCCCACACTAGTTCATATGAAAAGAGATGTAGCAAAACCAAGACAGACACACTCCTGCATCCAAATCCCAAGCCAGGTCACATATCAAGGTAACCAAGGTCATTTCAGATTCATAACCAGGTAGGAACCTTCATTGAAATGGCACCATACTGCCAGTTTCATCCATCTTCATTAGGAAAAAAGAAGGTTTTCAAATGTTTTGTATAAATGGAACATATTTGCATCTGACTGCACATGAATAGAGAACATTATATAGCAATCTGTTCCACTTCACAGCCACAGCTATCACAACACAATGAGGCAGGGAATCAATGGAATATGATGGCCAAGCATTTTACATATGACTCAAATCCTTTTCCCACTCCTTGCTGCTGTCAATATAGAGATTATTTTAAAGGACTTTATTGCACAAAGCTATTATGCTATGGCAGTTGTGCAACTAACAGTAGATGTTACATATAAGGATGAGCTTCCTTGCTACTGCATGTCTCTGCTTTTGCAAAACTATGACAATTTGCTAATATGCCATCCCACTCTTGTAGTTCCACATAATTTCATCACCACGTCTTCCTGTACATTCATCGCTCTGTAATTTTTAAAAAAAATTAAGTAATTTTAAAGCAATTTTGCAAGGATAGCTGATAAAAATTTTAAATACTTTTGAAAATACAAAATACTCCCTTGATAATAGTGAGGGTGTGAAGAGAGAGTGAGAAAGGAGGAGAATAACAATAATAATACAACTCTGGGGGCGGGGAGGAAAGGTGCTTTGACAGTGGTCTGAAACAATTTTTAATTCGTAAATTTTCAGCCGGTATAGTCTACCTTTTAAAACAAGCAAGAAAAATCCTTCATAGGCAGTTTCCCACCTAAGAACTGCTGAGACCCAGACCACTTAATTTAAATAAGGTGGCTAAGTTCATCTCACAAGAGTAGAAAACAATACTGTACAATACTATGGCTTTATTATAATTATGAATGTGATTTGCTATCATAATATGACTGCTGTTGGACTATTTGTTTGAACTCAGAGATAAACCACCAGGTGTTTCAGATTTGTTGAAATTACTTACAAAATCTCTACGAGTTTGAACAGAAATCGATTCAGGTCTTTATTACATGAGGTGGGTCAAGCAGAGTTGCATTAGGGTAACATCAACTTACAGCATGATGTCGTTACCCAGCAGTTATTGTTCTGTGGGAGATTTTAAAAAAAAACAATTTCCTAACCTAATAAATATGTTAATGACCTAATTTCCTTCTATTGTCATGCAATTCTTAATTTAGTGTGAATATTCAATATCTGATTTTGCGTGGTCTACTACTATGGGTGGGGAAACATGATACAAATGTCAGTGGCAGCTCTCAGAGGTCAGGGCTCAGTTCAGAAGGCTTGCTCTTTCCTCAGAGGCTCAGGAAAAATTCTGGTGACTGATAGTATGGGGTTTGTGTGACATGACATACTGCATACCCTAGGGAGCCCTCCTTTGCTGGAATTGGATTAAAGTTTGGTGGAAGGGCATTATTACAACACGGTAATTGTTTGTTATATGGGGAGGGGCAATCTCTCTCTCTCTCTGTGTGTGTGTGTGTGTGTGTGTGTGAAGAGTGCTGGCAGTGATGTCTTGGGGAAAGTTGTGGACAAACTGTCCAAAATACTATGTGCAATATTGTCAAGTGATTTCAGTTTTTCAAGGACTGTGGCTTCGGAAGCCCAGTGTGTCCAGCTCCCCAAATAACTGAATAAGACACAGATGTGATGAAGGAAAAAGAACAGAGGTTTTAATTCACCTTGGTCAAGTGTGGATATACCAGAGGAATATGTTCCTAAAACCCTGACATAACTGCAATTGCAAACATACATGTTTATTTATAGCACTTTGACAGTTATTCAAAGCAAAGACCCTTTGCCGTGCTAGTTGCTGGTTAGTTCAGGTAGGTGCCAGTTAGGATCCACTCTCTGATAGCAGCACCATTCGCTGCCATTGCAGCTATAGGCATGGCAGGAAATTTGATAAACTGTCATTGCCTGATTTTAAGTATAGCAACTGTTCTTGGACCACCCAGGAAAGGGGTGTGGGCAGAAAGGAATGCAGCAGGGTTGGAGATAATAGAGTTTGATGGCTCTGTTCCTGTCTGGCCAGAATGGAACAATGGATTTTGGCTGATCTTACAATGTGTGCCAAGGGTGTTGGTATAGCTTTAATAAAGGCCCCAGGGAATGGAGCTGGTTTTGGTGATGTGGATGACGTTTCCAGGAATAAAGTGAGATAAAATCTAGAAAAACCCGATGAATCTCCCTAAGTCCATTATGTATCTGGCAAGGCATTGTGAAGGGAATTAGATTTCCCCCCTGAGACTAACTTTCCCCAGGGTGTGGTGTGAAGGAATGTATATGATACTTGTGAAACTTTTTGCGTATGTATTACAAGGTCACCTGGAATTGGGAAAAAGTTTATTGTAAACTCCTTTGATGAGTCCCTATGGAGCTGTGGGATTCAGGATACATTCTTGTAGTCCTGGTTTTTAACAACAAAGTTTTAGTACAAAAGAAAGATGCAATCTCACAATAGCTCTGAAAATGTAGTATATTTCATTTAAAAAAAAACGGAAAGAGATGAAGATTTGGAGTACCAATACTTCACAGACTTTCTTGGAAAACACTGATTTTCTATCTGAATGTTTGGCACTTCTATTGACAGATAATTACTGTGAAGGCTGTAAGGACTTGCCCCAATGTTAAGTAAAGTATAGATTGAATGCTAGAAGGGTCTTGGGTAAAAGCACAGAACAGTGGGAAAGATGGGTTAGAACCCCAGAAGAAAAACTCAGCATTGAGAAACCAAACCCATTCAAGAAAAAGCTAGTGTGATCATAGGTTAAAGACAAGGACCTAGCAGTTTAATAACACGAGTTCCAGCATAATCAGACATGGCACATTTGTCACAGTGAGATGTAAGATAAGACTCATCTCCCCACTCCTATTATAACATTTGGCTGACAAATATAAGCCTTTCCAGGGGTTGTTGGGGCAGGTTATGATATTCTCTGTATTGCCCAAAAGGAAATGTGTGAGAGCGGTAGATAAGAAGCCGACAGGAAGCACATACCCAATTTTTCATTGCCTCCTTGATGTGTGCATCTCAGCACAGCAGGGTCCCTTGGGGCATTGCATGTGCCTTTGGCAAGTGTACCATTGATGTGTAAGGGGTTAATGAAGCTTTTGATCTGACCAGCAAGCAAAACATTAGCTGAAGGCTCATTGAAGCATCACTACTTTGTCTCAGCCAAAGAGCACAAGGATTATTTCTTCTTTTCCACAGAGAGCATAAGCTTTCTGAGCTGCCTTTTGCCATCTTGACTTCAAGTCTTAAAGGGTTTGTCACAAAGTTGAAAAAGCAACAGGAAATGGTGAGGTGGAAGAGCAATATTTAATCAACTTAAATATTATTTTTGCTCTGCTTTCTGTTCATCTGAGGAGGTTTTGTCTTTTGTATAGCTTCTGCTTCCATCTATCCAACTGCCACCAATTTCCCAGGTTTTGTTGTTCATTGTGAGGGATAATGAACTGCCAAGACCGCGTCATTTCCTAATGAGAAATGTTTTTAAGCCTCTCTGTGCCCCAACCCCCCCCCCCCCATTTTGATTTATGGACGCAACTGAAGTTACATTTAGAATCATGCCAAAACTGGCCAGAGAGATAAGGACACATTTATCTATAGAAGTTAAAGGATAATTATATGAAAATGTTGCATTTTAAAGAAAAACAAAGACAGACCTGCAGGAAGCACATTTTCACAGCATGATTTAGCAAAGCCCAATCAACCCCCTTGTGGGAGGACAATTAACAGAATTAAAAGTTGGAATTTTAATTATCATACAAATTAGGGGGAATTAATCAGCTCATATTTTATGACCACTGTGCTTTCAGCCTTGCCAGTTGAGGTTTTATGGCAAACCTTTGATTAATTGAGATGCACTATGAAAGCATAAAATCCAAACTTGAGTGGCATTTAAATGTTTAACCAGCTTGTTCATTTCCTCACCCAGTGTTAACAACTAGCAAGGAAAAGAGAATGAAAGGTCTTTGTTTGCTTGTAGCATCCCCATCAGATGCTTCCCTTGTTGCTTTAACTATTCCTTAGCAACCACACCTTTTTATTTCACTAGTTTACTAGAAAAGGCTTCCAACTCCAATGTCTAGTGAAGTCAGTGTTGATATAAGACATTGGCAAAGATAGCAGTATCTGCATCTTTCCAACCTAGAGCAAATATTTACTCTTGGGCATTCATCCCAAGATGGGTTATGAGTTGGACCAAGCCCCTAGTTTTAGCTATGGATGAAAGGATGTTGATTGGCAATTATTCTAGAGTTTAACAAAAGGGAACACAATATTTAGAAAAATGTTCTAAGAACAATTAACAAGCTCTGCTGGTATTAATATCATTAAATTTACCTGGTAGTGCCTGGTTGATATGGAGGGCTTCAGAAACCCTTTGATTGGGGCAATGCCAGGCTGAAATAGTAGTTTTTTGAGGATGGCACCATCAGACTTAGCTGTGATGACATCACTCGTGTCTGGTGATGGGAAATCTCAGCCATTATCTGAAATTCAATGCTATAAAATAGAATAAAACCTAAACATCAGTACAGTTAAATTAAGAGGTATATAATAATCATAACACAAAACAAACACCAACTCACAGCTCTTTGTAGGAATGAAAACTAATATTTCAGAATATTCAAGAAATGGTTGAAAATTCTGCTGTTCAAGTTTTTAAAAACACTGAGAAGAATCCTGGAATGATGGCAATCTTCATATTTAATGACATATTCTGTGCAAAATTCACATGGAGTTGTTTTGTGCAAAACAAAACATTTATGGTTAAAAGAAACTCCAGACATTTTGTGTGGAAAATAATATTTCAATGCAGAAATATTAAATCCTGCATAATAAATGTTTTCTACAGAGAAAGACGGTGAGTATTTATTCTGCATAAAATTCACAAATGGTTGATTAGCATAACAACATTTTCTACACAGGAATAAGTATTTCTCCATCAAAATGTAATTTTTTAATTCAGTAAATCATGTTTCCTGTATATAAATTGTTGTTTTCTGCACAAAACAACATGTGAATTTTGTACTTAATGCATCTTCAATTGCGAATAGCCTCGAAAACCATATAGCTTTCAAAAATGTCCCACTGTGGGAAGAAAATACCTGAAATTATGTACTTGAACGTCTCTATGTTAAATTACTGTGTGTATGAAAATATGGTGGAGGGGGAGAGTGAGGCTATGTCTATCACACAAGTTGAAAGTCACAGCTCTTTACAGATAGGTCTCCAGTAAAGGGGAGGAGTGGTGGAAATAGGATATGGCATGGCACTACTCTTTCTTTTCATGCAGCTGCACACTATGACTGTTTGCACTGGTAAATGACAAATAGTAGTTCCCAGGCTGTGGAAATCCCTTCTGGGGGAGACGAGGTGGCCTTTCTCTGTATTCTTCTCATCAGCAGGTTATGAGTTTTCTAGTCAAAAATAGGCATTCAATGATCAATGTATTGCAGGAAGTAATTTCTATAGAGGTATACTGTATTTTATCAACTTTATGATTACGTTTTAAAATTATTTTTATGTATATATTTATAATTTGATCACATTGTAATATGTTAACTCATTTGTGTTTAACTTTTTTTGTATTAGGGCATGCTTTTAGCTGTTTCTTGTTTCTTTGCATTTTGTAAACTGCCTTAAGATCTAAATAAAGTGTTGATAGTATAGTCATTGATAGTTAAACAGCAATTTCTGCCATAGGAATGTAAAAGGATATGAAGTTTGCATCAAGTCAGATCAGTCATCCATCAAGTCAGATCACAGATCAGTCATCCATCCAGTATTGGCTCCATTGTTTGGGAGTATACTGCAGGTATAAGATAGGGCTCTTTCCATTTTCTCCTAGAGATATCAGGACTATGTCTCATCACATTTGCTTCTGCTATACCTAAAGCTTGATCCACTTCTGTCTGCTTCTTTTACTTGTTTTTCTTTCTTCCCCTTCAGGCTCTCATCTTAATTGTTTCTTCTTAGCTTCTCGCCTATTCTCACTGCTACTTTCTGCTTCGCCATCTCCTCCAACATTTCTTCTCCCATTTGCTCTTTTCCAAGAGCCGTTATTTTTCATTATTTTGTGGCTGCACAGTAGTAGATATTGCTGCTGCTGTTGTGTGCTTTCAAGTTGTTTCTGACTTATGATGGTCTAATAAATTTCCATGGCTGAGTGGGGATTCAAATCCTGATTCCCAGTGTTATAGTCCAATGCAGTGTCATTTGCATGTTTTGTAATCTGAGCGGAAGATTAATTGCTGAGCCAAATAATCTTAACTGACTAATTTCAACTTGAATTTGGGGATGAGAGTTTTTTCTCCTTAGTTTTGGATGAGTCATAGCAGACCTTTTGCAATCCTTGAAAACGATGACTACTGATTGGCAGTGAAGGCCAAGCTTTTTCTCTTTGCTTTTAAAATGCTGCTTCTCTCTGCCACAAACCAGAGAGACTAAAAGCCACTTCCGATGAAATAAAGCTATCTGGAAATCCCAGGTTTTATTCCTGTAAAAAGCAATTTTATATTTGAGATACACATGACATTTACTTCATCCAAAAGTATTTTCGAGAAACTGCTAGCATTACCAAGGACTTTTCATTCCTGCTTCCTAGGTCAGTTTAAATTAAGCCAGTATTCTCTGAAATGTTATGTATCAGTACTTGGCTGTCAGCTTATATTATTCTGAAACTAGCTAAAATGGCACCCCATCAGTAAAGGTAGCTATTGTTTCCAGCACATGACAAGGGGGATGTTTGCATCAAAACAAAAATGATGTTAATGTTCAGTAGTGTTAACTTTTATTGTAATTTTTGAATAATAACAAGGTTTCAGTGAAAAATTGGCAAAGGCACAAATTGAAATGGTGGGGGAACTTGGGAGGAGCTTAGAAAAATCTACTGCTATTAATGTTACCCATCAGGGCCCTCTTACTTTCTTCCCCGAAGCTTTACAAAACATGTTGCCCATCAACCACCAAACATATTCTCATCGCATTCATCATCTCTAAATAATAATAATAATAATAATAATAACTTTATTATTTGTGAGTCGCCCTCCACCACTGGTGCTCCGGGCGACTTACATCATTTAAAAACCCCAGATACATCAATTTAAAAACATGAGTGCACAGTGCCAGAATGGCTCAGTCTCCAAACGTCCGGTCAAACCCCAAACGCCTGGCAAAAAGCCAGGTTTTCAGGTCAGCCAGGAATCTGGTAGGGGCCGATGTGGCCCTGAGAGCAGGCGGGAGGGTGTTCCAGATCATAGGGGCCATCACGGAGAAGGCTCTCCGTCGGGTCTCCATCAGCCGGGCCTCTCTCACCCCTGGGATGGCTATACGATCACCATTTATGGCACGCTCTGGCCTTTCGCTACGCTGGTCCATCAGCCGATCACCCAGATAGGCTGGCCCAATTTTATGCCGTGCTTTAAAGGTTAGCGCCATGAGTTTGTAGATCACCCTGAACTCTGTGGTCAGCCAGTGGAGGTCTTTTAAAATTGGAGAGATATGGTTCCTGACTGGTGCCCCAGAGATGAGTCTGGCCGCTGCGTTCTGAACGAGTCTCAGCCTCCGAGTTGTAGACAGAGGTAGACCCGCATATAGGGCATTGCAATAATCAAGTCGCGAGACGACGGTGGCATGTATCACAGTTTTCAGCGCCTCTGGTGGTAAATAGGGGGCCAACCGTCGAGCCCTGCGAAGATGGAAAAAAGGCACCCATGGCTGCGGCCTGGATCTGGGCTTCCATCGTCAGCCTCTCGTCCAGGATCACTCCCAAGCTCTTCACCGGAGCCGGGGATAGGGGCTCACCTTCAAAGAGTGGCAAAGGTGAGTAAGGGTCAGGTCGGCCAGGCCAGAGGATCTCCGTTTTTGTCGGGTTGATTTTGAGCCTGTGCGCTCTGAGCCAGCTTGTCACCGCTCTCAGCCCTTGACTGAAGCTTTCCGGCACCGACGACATCCCTGGGTTGAGCTTCAGCAGCAGCTGTGTGTCGTCGGCGTATTGGTAGCAGCAGAAACCATGGCTCCTAGCGATACTGGCCAGGGGCTGGACATAGATGTTGAAGAGGGTGGGAGACAGGATAGCACCCTGGGGGACCCCACACTCCAACCCGCATTTCCTAGAGACCTGGCCCTGCCACTCGACCCGCTGCGAGCGGCCCCGTAGAAACGATCCCAGCCAGGTCAGAGCCTTGTCCTAAATGGGAAAGCAAGTGTAGAATTCCTTTGTTGATTCTTTCAAGCTGTCTCTGGGCATTATGCTTGAACAGGAAACTGTAATACCTTAAGGGATGGGGCCCTGTATAAGCATACTGAGGGGATTAAATGTCCTAAAGGCACCAGATCCCATCTGATCTTCAAAGCTAAGCAGGATTATCTCCAGTTACTCCTTGGACAGAGAACCACCAGTGAACACCAGATGCTTTGGGCTATATTACAGAGGAGGAACTGACAAAACCACCCCTGAACATTCCTTGCATAAAAATCTGTATGAAATTGATGGAGTTGCCATAAGTCAACAGATGACTTAAAGGCACATACATATGCATACACACACATGAAAAATGGGAACTCAGTTCACGGGGCTAATACACAGGGCAAGGCAGGGTCATACTTCCCATTGTTTCAGGTATGATATCTAAGGTACATTTCTGGCTCTTAGTCCTCATTAGCCATACCTAGAAGAAACGTTGTCCTATCAGCATTTCAACTGAGGTTACTCTATTGACTTCATGTTTCTCTTCTAAAGTCCTTGAATGAATGGGATTAAAGTGTCTTTGTGTTTTGGAAGGTGTGTTTAAGCAACATGCATCTATAAAGCAATTCTTTTTTGTGGGTGCAGCCTATCGTTCCCAGCATATGGAGGGATAGAATCTACTTTTTTTATTCTTTGCTATAGTTTTATCCAATATCTACTCTCTAAAGCTATTTGTATTTCAAAGGAAACTCTCATTGGCAGCAAGGGGATTTGCATTGAAATGGAAATAGCTATAGTGGCAAGTGCAGTTGGGACCATGGCAGGAAATGATACATTTCTCCCCACTCCCTCACCACAACCGCCCTGCTGTCTTGAGACTATCCAGGTTAGTTATATAGCTATTAGGCATGAGAAAAAAGTTATGAAAATGAAATGATTTGTAAGAAATTCGTAAGAAATGCTACTTTTGAGTATTTCCGCATCTGGAACGCCAACCAGGAAGTGGACTTTCTTTATCGAACTTCGGGGCCTAGGATTTTCTTAAGTGTCGTTATTAGGTCGTAAGGGGGAGGCACCCTCCTTCTCTCTCACCACCCTCCCGCCTCCCTTGCCAATAAGTATTATGGCAAGGCAAGCCCTAAACTCGCTCCTTCTTTCGGCTGGAAGCCTGGAAAAATGTAAACAGAGAGGTTTACTCAGAAGTAAATCTGCAAAGGAGGGCACTTTGGATGAAGTGCCCTCCTTGTGGATTTACTGAGTAAACCTCTCTGTTTACATTTTTCCAGGCTTCCTGCCTCCCCTGCCTGCCAGGATCTAAAGCATCAAAGAGTATTGGGGTGAGAAACCAACCTAATGTATAATAGAATGAATGCTACTGTAAGTGCCTAATATTATAAGTAATCCAACTGGTCATATACCTACATTCCATGCACATGCAATAATACAGCAGTAATAACAATGGGTATAAGAAGAGGTAAAATTCAAACCGAAGTACTCTGACTGTGGTCCCTCCTCAAGCGGTGCAAACTGCAAAAGGCTCTTCTTTATGAGCCCGGGGAAAGCTAAAACCCCGGGCACAGCGTTTGCTGCCTGGGTGCACACACATATATTCTTTGGGGGTGGATTTGCTGCAGAATCTTCTCTATGAGCCCGGATTCTGCAGCAAATCCCCCCAAGAATATGTATGTGTGTGCACCCAGGCAGCAAACGCTGTGCCCGGGTTTTGGCTTTTCCCGGGCTCACCGCAGTTTGAGGAGGGACCACAGTCAGAGTACTTCGGTTTGAATTTTACCTCTTCTTATACCCATTGTTATTACTGCTGTATTATTGCATGTGCATGGAATGTAGGTATATGACCAGTTGGATTACTTATAATATTAGGCACTTACAGTAGCATTCATTCTATTATACATTAGGTTGGTTTCTCACCCCAATACTCTTTGATGCTTTAGATCCTGGCAGGGCAGGAGGAGTGGACGGCTCTCCCTGCCCCTTCTGCCTGCCAGGATCTAAAGCCTTGAAGAGGCTTCATGAGGGGCCAACTTCAGCCCTCCAGGTGTTTTGGACTTCAACTCCCACAATTCCTCACAGCCTCAGGCCTCTTCCTTTTCCTCTCAGTGTCAGGATTGGGAACCCTCAGCTTTGGTGAAGGTCAGGTTCCCAACCTGTCATGAGGAAACACCGACCTTTGCCTTAGTTCCTGGAGCGACCTCTGCCCTACATTCATGAGACTGCTGAGTCAGACTGGGAGTGAGATAACTTCCAGGTGCCTGGGAAGGAAGTGAGGTAACTCCTCCAGGCTTGGACATTGGACAATTGGACTGGTGACACTGATCCTGTGACCTCCGGGGTCATGCTGCAGAGGACTGCTGGGATTGCTGATTCATGGGAGCATGATGAAACCCTGCTTGGACATTGCCTGGGTAGGGGAGGGGCTACTGGGGTATAAATAGTGTGTTTGGGTGGCGGGTCGGTGCTTTAGCTTCACGGGTGTCGTACCTTCAATAAAATCGTGTTGGACCAAATAGAACTCTGCGTGTGATCCCTACCGTGTGTTGGAGAGTCGTTACAGAAGCTAAAGCCCCAACCAACTATCCCAGAAATGGAGAGGTTGGCATGGAACGAGGAGAGGTATCTTGATAGTTGGATATTGGAACCGGAGGAGGTCAGAAGAACCGAGGAGTGGGAGTGGTCCACTCTTGACCAAGTGGGAAACCCGGATGAACCCGCGCGATGATGCCAGCCCAGGAGAGAGGGCTCTATGAAGGGGAGCAGTTGTGGCAAGCTCAGGTGGATGAGATGGTTGCCAGTCGGAGGATGGAACGCGAGGCGGCTCGGCGGATGGAGGGGCGCAGTGGCGCCGGCCAGGCGGTGGAACGCAAGAGTGTTCGTCTGGAGGAGAGTCAGGCGGTGGAGCACAGGAGTGCTCGTCTGATGAAGATCCAAGAGGATCTGGAAGTGCATGGCGCCAGTGCCAGGGTTGATCAGGTGGACCTGGCAGCGGGGGGTGGTGAGACCCCAGAACCTGAGTCACCGTCCAGATTGGATGTGTTGAGTTGCAAAATGGAAGCAGTGGAGCAGACGGTGAAGCGGATGTCCCAAGTTATGTTCGGAGAGACCAGAGAGAATCGATCTGGAGAGCCACGAGAGGTGGAGACTTCACTTACTACTCCTGGATGGAGGGGCCATCAGCTGAGCATCCTGGATCTCTTTCGGGAGTGAGGACTGGGAACAGATGTCTGGGGAGTCCCGTTCCAGAGAGTCCTAGATCTCTTTCGGGAGTGAGGACCGAAGATAGATGTCTGGGGAGTCCCGTTCCAGAGCGTCCTAGATCTCTTTCGGGAGTGAGGATGGGAGATGAATACCGGGGAAGTCCTGCACCGGAGGTGAGACGTGCTCGCCCGATGCCAGGAATGGGAAGAGGCATTTCCAGCCAGGGCTACCTTCCAGGACGGAGGGTTTCCAGTGAGTTTGGGGCCCGAATGAAGAAGGAGCCGTGCAGAGTGGAGTTTGAGGAGAAGCCTCTAAAGTTGCATTCTTCATTGCAGCGGTGCAGGACCATTTAGAAGATTATGGACATTTATATCCCAGTGAGGGCAGCCAGGTGAGAGCTGTTGGTGCAGTGTTTAAAGGTCGCGCAGCAGAGTGGTATGTACAGTGCCATGATCGGCGGGACAAGTGTCTGGGTTCAGTGAGAGAGTTCCTGCAAGCTATACGAAATAGGTTTCTGGATCCCTTGGAGAGGATCAAAGCGAAAAGAGGCATTGAGATGTTTGACTCAAGGTGCAAGATCAGTGACGGAGTACGAAAGAGTTTATGGGGCTAGCCGGGAAGGTTGCAGAATGGTCCCCGGCTACATTGTTGGAGCTGTTCAAAGATGGTTACGCAAAGACATTCTAGAGTGGTGCCTTCACCGAGATGATCCTGGAAACGTTGACGGATGGATTCAACTAGCTGGCAACGTAGGGGGATTCTTGCACAGGTGCAGAGGCGGCGGAATCAACCGATGAGATCTCGAGGAGCCGGTCGTGGGTTGGCTGAGGGCCGGTTTCGTGGAATGGAAGTCAAGCGAGTTAGTGATAACCGTTCTAACGCCAGCAAGAAACCGATGCTGGGGAGGGGCCTCTGCTATGCCTGTAACCAACCAGGACATTTTGCTTACCAATGCAGGCAGAAACCAGCTGTGAAAGTGGCTGCAGCTAAAGCGGCTAGTGTGGACAATGTTGAAAGCAAAAGTGTCGGGGTGAGGAATAATATTCAATGTACTTTGGGCTTGATTAAGGGAGATCAGATGGTGAAGAAGAAAGCTCTGGTGGATTGCGGGTGTTCAGAGAATATTATGGCCCCCCAGTTAGTAGAAGAGTTGGGTGGTGAAACCGAACCCTTGAAAACATTGGTGACGTTTAAGCAGCTAGATGGGTCGGTTATTGAGGGTGGACCATTTTCTGTAGGGACGAAAGGTTTAAAGGGACGAGTAGGACCCTGGGAGGGGGATATTAAGTTTGTTATGGCGCCTATAAAGGGACATGAGGTGGTGTTAGGCATGCCATGGTTAGAACAAGTGAACCCCAAGATCGATTGGAAAGCTGGAACTGTACAATGTATGCCTAATATGGAGGGGGTGCCAAAGGAATATTGGGACTATGCTGACGTGTTCAACCCTAAGTTAGCTCAAAAGCTTCCCCCCTTGAGGAATGTGCAGTGTAGCATAGAGATTAAGGAGGGGGCTGTTTTACCCAAGCCAAAGATTTATGCAATGACTGTCAAAGAAAAGGTTGCTTTGAGAGAACAGATAGATAGTTTTCTAGGAAGGGGATTCATTAAGAGGTCAGAGTCTCCTCTAGCAGCGCCTGTTCTATTTAGAGAAAAGAAGGACGGGAAGTTAAAGTTGTGCATTGATTATAGGGGCCTGAACGCTGTCAGTACCACAAATTGTTATCCTCTACCATTGATTAAAGATTTGTTAGGTTTATTAGGAGGTTGTAAGGTTTTTACAAAGTTGGATTTGATTGACGCGTTTCATATGATTAGAGTGAAAGAAAGTGACCAGTGGAAGACGGCTTTCATGCCCCCTAGGGTTGTACGAGTGGACCGTGATGCCCGTCGGTTTAGCAGGCTCTCCCGGCCTGTTCATGCAATTAATACACGCGGTGGTGCACCCCCTTATATAAAGGGTGTTTGTTTATTTGGATGATATCGTGGTAGCGACAGTAATAGAGAAGAGCATGTTAGGTTGGTGCGAGAGGTGCTAGAGCGGTTGAGGCAAGCTAGTTTGTTTGTGAAACTGAGTAAATGTGAGTTCAGTAAAAATCAGATTGATTTTCTAGGTTATAGGATCAGTGAGAGTGGTGTGGCCATGGACCCGGCTAAGGTGGATGACGTGTTGAGATGGGAGGCTCACGTGCGCGCAGGCAATTACAGGCGTTTCTAGGGTTAGCAAACTTTTACCGAACTTTTATTCCTGGATTTGCCGCAATAGCCCTCCCGCTCACGGAATTGTTGAAGACGAAGGGGAAGGGGGAGTCAAAGAAAGTTAGATCTCCAGGTGCAATGTTAAGTTGGGACCAGGATTGCCAGGAGGCGTTTGTCAAATTGAAGAAGGCTTTTACGGAGGGACCTTTGTTGTTACATCCGGATGTGGATCGGCCGTTTGTTGTTCAATGTGACGCTTCGGCGTGGGCTTATGGTGGAGCTCTGATGCAAGAAGATGACCAAGGGAGATTGAGACCTTGTGCTTATTTTTCAAAGAAATTTGGTGAGCATGAACGTAAATGGCCAGTGTGGGAAAAGGAGGCGTTTGCTGTGCGGAATGCGTTAATAACTTGGCGTCAGTGTTGGACCAAATAGAACTCTGCGTGTGATCCCTACCGTGTGTTGGAGAGTCGTTACACTCAGCCTGGGCAAACTTGGGCCCTCGCTCCCTCAGGATCGGGGTGAGAGAGGCAGCGAAGAGCGAGGGGGCTCCTCCTCCTTTTTGCTGCTTCCAAGAATAGAATACCCCCCCCTCCCTCCCTCCTTCCTATTTGGAGAGTCCCATCTAGAATTCAGTGTGATTTATTCAAGTTTTGGCCTACAACTCCCAGAAATCCCAGCCAATTTACCAGCTGTTAGGATATCTGGGAGTTGTAGGCCAAAACCATCTGGAATGCGCATGCGCCGGCATACGAACTACTAACGAATTTCGTTAGTAATTAAGTTACATTTTAGAAATTTTTGGAAATTTTTTTGTAAGTCTTTGTTTTACTAATAAAAAAAAATCCCCCCCCCCGTGATTTTAGAATCGCCATTTTTGGGTTCGAAACCATGCCTACTAGCTATATAGCAAAAATCGCATGCATTGATATTATTGCCACTTTAAATTGGTTGGGATTTTAACTTAAATTTTGTTCATTCTACTTCCTCCTCCGACAATTATTTTATAGTCTCCCTCCAATATCTCTTACTCCATCTGCTGCTGATGGAACCTTCTGAAAAAATTCACAGCTCCTGGATGACATTTTCATCAGTCTTTCTATTCTCTGCTAAATATTCTATACCAGATCCTTTGAATATCATCCTTCTACCAAAGAGTCCTGGTCCTATTCTCACTACAGGATTATAGGACTATTATTCCAGTTTGACTGAAATGATTTTATCCTATGGGACCAGCAGGTTAAAGAAGGGCATTTCAACTTCTCAGCCCAAAGCACAACACTTGCAACCTCATCATATCTGGGAAATTTCAGAGGCAACTCCAGTTGTGCCACAGTTTTGTCATGGAGCACACTGCCTCCCACTACATGTGGAAGAAGTACTTCCAGGGTGGCTCTGCCAGAAAAAAGCCACTGCTGGCAACATGGGAGGTTTGCAGTGTTGCATTGCCCTCAATGGACAAGCCAGCTGACAGATGCTTCCTTCCATGTGTTGAGGGAGGGATGAAGCCAGAACGGTGTGAGGCGCGGGGTGATAAGCCCCCACATCTAGGCCCATGGCCAAAAAATAAATTTAGGATTGATTGAAACTCTCCCCCTCCCCCCAAAGAAAGACTTTTCAGGTCAGTGTCTCCTGATCTGGCACAAGATCTCAACAAGGCCCTGGAATTATTATGCATCATTATGCAAAGGTAATACATTCTGAATTATTTATCCCTCTTCAAGTCAGTTCTTGTCAGCCACAAAGGACAATAGTTTATACAATTGGCAGAAGTTTATTTCTGTTTTCTTCTTATTTCCTTTATCATGAAGGCATTTTACACTGTGAATTAGCACCAGGTTTTCAGTCAAGCATGAGTTGTTTTGATGGTACTCTGCTATTTGTTGCCCATTGAAGATTTCTATTGCATATTTCCATCACACCAATGGTTTAGCTACCAATACACCAAGTTGCTGATGACCGCCTTTACCTCCAACTTCTTTTCCAAAAACATGCAGTCAAATTCCACCCCACCCCCCAACACCTTAGACTTTGCCTGCTGACTGTGGGTAGACCAACTTGGTCACTTCCACTATGTCAGCTATTGCAATGTAAATTGGTAGAAAGGTAGATAATGATAGTGCAAATAATCAAAATTTGGTTGAGATACTGCTTGAAGTTCTGAAGGGACTCTATTTTTTTGCTTCTCCTATACATGGCATGGGGATTTGGTTAACCAGTTAAAATTTATCTGTAAACCAGGGAATTTTTTTGACCTGAAAATTTTTGGGGTGGTTTAAACCACCCCCTTGGCTATGGGCTTGCCCACACCTCTTGGGCGGGCGCTGCTGGGATTGCCGCTGTCCCCATCTACAAACCTTAGAGTTTCATAGGATGCAATCATGACATTTAGTGGAATCATAGTAATATGAGATTGTATAGGAAATGAACCCCTGGATCTCACACGGTAGACCACGACCTGCTGATACGACAATTTGCCACCATAGGGATACAAGGAGCAGCTTTAGCTTGGCTTAGCTCCTTCCTGCGCGGACGTAGTCAGCGAGTAGAATGGCTAGGCCAAACATCTAGGAAATCTTTCCTCGAGTGCGGAGTGCCCCAAGGTGCCATACTATCACCAACGTTGTTTAACATCTATGTCCGGCCTTTGGCTGGTATAGCCCGGAGCTTCGGCTTGGGGTGCTACCAATATGCCGACGACACCCAGCTCCTGTTGAAACTGGATCCGGGTGCAACCTCGGTGCCCGAAAACTTCACTCGAGGCCTAGAAGCAGTGACAAAATGGCTCCGCGCCCACAAACTTAAAATAAATCCATCAAAGACGGAGATCTTATGGCTGGGCCGCCCATTAGAACCATCTTTCTCACTGCCCCCCTTTGAAGGGGAACCGTTGATCCCGTCCCCTTCAGTAAAGAGCCTTGTTGTTATCCTGGACTCCAAATTGTCGATGGAAGCCCAGATTGCCTCCACGAGCAAAAGGGCCTTCTTCCACCTGCGCCAAGTGAGACAACTGGCGCCCTACCTCCCGACGGATGCGCTAGCTACAGTAATCCATGCCACGGTTACATCAAGGCTGGATTACTGTAACACCTTATATGTGGGTCTGCCCCGGTCACTAACCCGCAGGATCCAGATTGTGGAAAGCGGCCGCCAGGCTTCTCACAAGAACATCGATGAGATGCCACATTACACCATCTCTGCAGCGCCTGCACTGGCTGCCCGTTGAGTATAGAGGCTTACATAAGACCTTGACTTTGGCTTTCAAAGCCCTACGGGGCCAGGGCCCAACATACTTAAAAGACCGCTTGCTGACGCCTGCCCACTCAAGGACACAGCGGCCAGCAAACAAGAACCTCCTTTATGTCCCGGGCTTGAAAGAGGCCCATCTGGAGGCCACGAGACTGAGATCGTTCTCCGTTGTGGTCCCCGTTCTTTGGAACTCGATGCCACCAGACCAGAGAGCCGCCCTCGGCCTGCCCCAGTTCCTAACCGCTTTGAAGACCTGGCTATTTAGGAAAGCCCATGGTTAATGCAGAACCAGGAACTCAAATACCGAGCCTGGTCCCTTGCATTTAACCACTGAATATTTTAATCTAATTTTAATTATTCTATCATTTTAATTGTTGAATTGCTGTGTGTAAGTCGCCCGGAGCACTAACGTGGAGGGCGACTCAGAAATAATAAAGTCAGTTCAGTCAGTTCAGTTCAGTTCATGCTTTCCTCGTCCATTTCTTTAGCTTTCTCCAAATTCTTGAAAAATCCCAGACATTTAGAGAATGATAACAAAATCATGGATATGCCCTGCCTGCCACACATAGACATACAAAATAATGTTTTAGTTTCCAAATATGAGGAATTCCAGCGTACAAATAATCTACCCAAGGCACGGTCTGACTCCAGCTAGTTTTGGTTTCCAAAGGCAAGTTATTCCAATGTGCAAATACACTTGCCATGGCATTGTTTGACTTCCAGATAGTTACTAATGTACATTTAAACTCTTTTTTTTACAAGAAGGATGGGTAATTTCTTTGCAGATTTGGAGAACTTTATTAATTTGGAGCTCTAGTGGTCTTGCATTTGCCTTAGAATCTACTAAAATTGTGTTGAAGATTTGACAAGATCATGGGAGACAGACAATATTTCTGGAAGACAGGGAAAGTGGATATACAACTGTTCTTTTCTATTCAGGAAAATCCCAGAGTATTATGACAAATAAAATGTTTTTATTTCTTCAGGACATCATTTTTATGAGCCCATAGGGCTGCATTTTATTTCCTCCATGTGTATGTGAAGCTTCAGGTGAAGTTGCTGGGCAGTCTGGGGACTACGTCTTCAATATGTTCACATGGCACAAACCTTTCGTTCTCATTTTCCATTTCCAGATTGCTCATATCCTGTTATCTTGCTAGTTTTCCAGTACTTTGAAGTAGTTGGGTACTTAATTCATGACAGCTGGCTGAAGTCATACAAAACTGAGGTCATATTGGTTGATAAGTCTTGTGATGTGAGGAGGCTGGAATAGGAAGGGGCATTATCATTGTGTGTGTGTAGCCAAAAGGTAAGCCTGGATAAAAGTTTTAATCTGATACATCAAAGACAATAAACCGCACAAAGCCAGTAAACACTGCTAAAGAATGCCACTTTGCTTATAATAAATTTTGATCTGCCTATTAAAATACGGATCCTCCACCTTTTTCTGTAAGAGGCCATAGTATGTTGACATATACTGTACATTATAATGTGAAAAATAGCTAAAGTAATATCGATCAATTTGATATTGTATTCAACACATCAACTAGTAGTGACAAACAGGCAGACTGGCAAACATGTTTCTGTACTCAAATATGCAAACTTGCTGGACTGTTACAGGAAGAGCTGCCTTAGAAACCATAATAGAAAATGCCACAGCTTATAGTCCATAACTAAAGGTTCATGTTCAGTTTGGCTCATTTTATATTAGTCAGAACTGTTTGGCTAGCTCATGCTGTGCTCTAAATATTTTGGGAACCATCTGCTAGGATCTCTTTATTTTCTGGTCCAGTTTTGTTTGCATCCATGATCAGTAGTGTGCATTTGGCTGGAAACAGCATGCTGCGATGGTTCTCTGCTTGTCAGCGTTTGCTCTAGCCAATCTAGTGCTGAAATTATCCTTACTTCCAGATC
This sequence comes from Anolis apletophallus, assembly GCA_030556195.1. Lineage (NCBI taxonomy): Eukaryota > Metazoa > Chordata > Lepidosauria > Squamata > Anolidae > Anolis > Anolis apletophallus. Next base: position 65,967,266 of record JARBWK010000010.1, on the reverse strand, counting down.
AAAGCATGACTACTCCCAGGAAATCTCAACAGTCTGTGCATGGTAGAAATATGAATCCTGCATAATAACTTTTTAGTACAAAATGCAGTCTTTAACCTTTAACGTACTTTCAGAAGCAAGTTATTGTGCCAGGAATTGCTTACACAGTAAGGGAATGGAAAAAAATTTCTAAGTGTGTGTGTGTGTAGTGTGTGTGCATGTGTATATAATATATATGCTAGATGAGAGAGAGAGAGAAAGAGAGGGAGAGAGATGGTGAATAGATAGATGATAGATAAAATAGACACATGAATGTCAACACTTATTATGTTAAATCAAGCATCACCTGCCCTAAACCAGGGTTGTAGCCAGAAAAACATTGGGGGTGGGGGGAAGAGGTTGAAACTTTTTTAAGCGAATCATGAAGAATAGTTCCATAACACACAAAAAATTAAATAGTATGGTTAATTCTATATTTTATATAGACTTAATTAAATCTATTTCCTGTTTTAGTTACAAAGTTTTAAGTCTTAAAATAACTGTAAATGACTATTAATTGGTTACAAAAGAATCCCACAACATCTGTTGGAAACACCTGAAAACTGTGTCAATACACTTTGACAGAAATCAGGCTCCATCAGTGAACACTCAAGAGTGCAAGTCCAGTCAGTCTTTCTTGCCTCATTGTGCTTCTCATGTACTGTATGTTTTCAAACATTTAAGACTTGAAACTGATCTATACACACACACTTTAAATTGGCATATCTAAAAATCAAGATAAATGACCCATACCTATTATCAAATTTTTAGAAACTACATAAAATACCTTTAATCTGGTACCTAATTATGCAAAAATTACTTGAGAGTTTTTGAGAAATTAAAATATAATTATATACCTGGAAACATCTTAACATTTTTTGGGATTACAACCCCCATAGGACAAAAGTGCAGCCCTAAAAGATACTACCAGGATAGTCACCATAATTACTATAAGTAATATAATGAAGATTTATATTTAAGTTGAGTGTATGTATCTTACCCTATGGCTTAGAGAGTGTGACTGCTTAACTTCTGTGCCTTTCAGGGGACTATGAGCCTAAGCAAGAAGGTAAAACAGAGGCTAGCAGGGAACCCAAGGCTGAGAAAAAAATCCTTTCTTGGCTGCTTGGGAAACACAGTAGAGATAGTAAGGATAAAAGTGCAAAGTACAGAATCTGTTGCCAGATGAAGCATTGTTGGATTTAGGTCAAGTTCTCTTCCCAACTTCCTGAGCGTTTTGCCTTGGATTGATTCATGTTTAAGTGTCTTGTTATTCATGTTTAAGTGCTTGATTGATTTATGCTCAGTGCCTTAGTGTTTATTGCCTTGGAAGTTCCGGTATCTATTCTCATGGACTTTTGGACTATTCTCCTGGATTATCTGTTCCTTGTCAGTGATCTGGAAACTAAAGCTCGTCCAGAATCCTAATTGGATTTACCTTTTACTGTGGATTACTTTTTACTGCTATTGCTTTTATTATCTTCAATAAACAGCTTGCTATTTTAACTCAGCTGTGTGGTATTTGAAGCTAGAGGGAATCCTTTTCTGGAGTGAAACAGTGCCTTCCTCGAGGCAGCCAGGAGGAGAACTCTACTTTGTGCAGCCACCCAAACATCCAGCCTAGCCCTTATGTTCTGTTGCTGGGAAACCCTTGCCAATAAATGCCAAGGGCAGAAACTACCCTAATTGTAGGGTGTCTCCCTGGGGCAAAGGCATAGCAATGGGAACCCTAATATCTGGAAAAGAGCAGGGGAAGGAGCAAGGAGAGAAAAGTCCCAATTTCCCATTAGGTACCTGCTTCCTACCTCATGCTGGAGCAAAAAGCACAGCAGTGGGGGGAGCAGCCTTAAATAGCCTGCAACTATGCCCGTCAACTGCCCCCACCAAGTCTGGTCTTCTTCATGCGATTTTTCAGTCCCGCCCCCCACAATGCCTTAGGTTTTGCCTGCCAGTTATTGGTGAGCCAATTTGGTTGCTTCTACTATATTGGCTATTGCTAAAAGTAATGACAGTGTGAATAAATTGCCAAAAATTGCTTGAGATGGTTCTTGCAGTACTGGAGGGACTCGTTTAATTTATGCTTATCATAGACTTAACATGGGGATTTGGTTAACCAGTTTAAATTCATGAGTAAACCAGTTTTTTTTAAACCTGAAACATTTTGGGGTGGTAGTGTTGAACCCCTAAACTCACCCCCCCTGGCTACAGCCCTGCCCAAAACCATGCATTTTATGTCACTGATTGAGAATTGCTTATCACCTACTGTGTGCGTGACCTATATACATGCTGTAAAAACCATAAATTTGTGATCTTGAATTTCTTTTCAAACAGAACATGCAGTGACAAGGCAATATTTATACTTCAGACCATCTTGATTTATCAGACTTGTCAGTGATTAGACTAAATATAGGGCTTTTCCCACTGCACAATTTGAGCATTGAGATTCCACTGTAATTGTCATGTCTCCATTCTCTGGAATGTGAGGTTTTCCAGTATAGGGTGGATAAAACAAAGGAAGGGAGAGGCAAGAATGTAGCAACACCTTAAGGCTAACTGGTTTTTATTTTAGCATGAGTTTCATGAATATAAACATATTTCTTTAGATACAATGAAGAGTGATATCCAGGAGACAAGATAATTATTACAAAGGATTCTTTGAATTCTTGGCCAATCGCAGCATTCCATAGGACTTAGCCATGGCAATTAATGTGGAAACAAAATGTTAGAATTGTGTAATATGAAAAGTCTCAATGTGTGAGATCTTGGAATATTGACCGAGGAGGAAGAATATAAATTATATGTAACATCATAATAATAATCTTTATTTTTATTCCATCTCCTCGAAGGGACTCAGGGCGGCTTACAAGGGGCCAAGCCCAATCACACAGAGTTAAAAACATAGTATAGAAAATATAACAATATAAAACAGCATAAAACAACATTATAACTATAATAAAAACAGACATCATAAGCAACAACCAAGGACATACTTCAAGTCTCGTTGTGGAAGGGCAAGCTGGTGTGCCAACAGGTTAGAAAATAGGCTAATCAATAAGGTGCATAGATCATGTAACAGCGTAAGGATAAGAGCAGTTATAACAGGGACATTATGACTTTAAATAGTACATTAGTACTATTTAAAGTAGTAAAAGATAAAACCTAGTATCATACCTAGTATCATGCAGTACTGTACTCAGATTGGCCTTTTTATCATGAAATATCCAATGTCTGTACCGAGAAGAGTACTTTAAACTAGTAACACTGGAATATGAAATATCCAATGTCTGTACCTTTAAACTGTAACACTGGTTACAGCACACTTAGATTCAGAAGCCCAAATGCCCAGCTGTTGTATTTTAATATTTCTTTGTTGGCAAACACCTTTTGTCTATACATGTATGCAGTTGCCCAACTTCATGTGGGGATCAGTTCTGGAAAACACAAGAATCACCATTTATGCTCACCAGCACCTAACTATATAGTTTCTAGTGTCCAAGACACAACTGCATTCAAATGGCCCAAGAGGGCCCCCAGATTGAACCAATTTTCTGCTGGTTAGTCATGTGTAAAAGTGGCCTTTAACAGGAAACACAGTTTTTCATCTGTGTAATGCAACTTCAAAGCCTCTGATTTTGCTCATGCCTCCAAATGGTCAGGGCATTTTGCAGCCAGATGGTGTGGAATTAAGGATTGCTCTGCAGGGCTGACTAGTGACATGGAAGTGATTATTTTAATTAGCCCAAGATCAGATTCTGTATGACAAATGAGCTCAAAACCACTGTCTCAGAAGAGACGCAATTTATGGTTCAAACACAGCCTCATGACCTCAGCAAGAGGTGTTCTAAACATACGGATAATATTAGGACTGTGCTTTCACAAAAGAAGTTGAGTGTAGCTAAAAGAGGACCATGTGAATTTGAAATCTGTCATTCAAATGGTGGCAAGCACATGAGGATCACAGAACACATGTATTGATAATTTTAAAGGGAAAATAATGCATTGGCTTGTCATCAAAGGGTTCTCCCTTCAAGGAGAGGGTGGTTCCAAGTGGGAAAGAAGGCTTTGCCATTCTTTGATCAGGGATGAACCTTCAAAGGTTTGTCCCTTTATAAGCACTGAGTACAAAGTGGTACCGACCAGCAGATAAGGTTTTAGCCTTGTACGTGTCTAGGATTTGGCATGTCTCAATCAGATCGGTCAAAAAGGTAGCAATTTATGTCAAATCTATTTATAAGAGGGCAAACTTGCCCTCCTTGCCGGGTTTGGCTAGATAGCTGATGTCCCATAAAGCTGCTTAGTTGGAGGTTTGCTGCCGCATTAATAATAGCGGTGCAGGTGGCTTTGGGGTTTTGAAGGTAATGTTGCCCAACTTTAAAGAAAGAGATGTTGTTATTGCAGTGTTTGTGATATACATATACATATATATGGTTAGATGTAACATTGTCACAATTGCATTTACACAACAATATATTGGTATTTTACCCCATATGACACATTCTATTGATTACATTCTATCCTTTACAATTCTTTACATATATCCTTATACCCATCTGATTTCCCCCTCCCTCTTTCTCCCTCTCCAATCCCTACAGCAAATGCAGTTTAACCTAAACAAGTGTAAAGTCATGCACATCGGGGCAAAGAACCCCAAATACACTTATCAAATGATGGGATCAAAGCTTTCTGAGACAAACCAGGAAAGGGATCTTGGGGTTTTGGTGGACAGCTCAATGAAGATGTCAACCCAGTGCGCAGCAGCAGCGAAAAAAGCAAATTCTATGCTTGGCATGATCAGGAAGGGAATCGAAAATAGGTCGGCAAATGTTGTATTGCCTCTCTACAAATCTATGGTGAGGCCACATCTGGAGTACTGTGTACAATTCTGGTCACCGCACCTCAAGAAGGATATAACGGAACTGGAAAAGGTACAAAGAAGGGCAACAAAAATGATCCAAGGCATGGAACAGCTCCCTTATGAAATCAAGTCGCAACGCCTTGGTCTTTTCAGCCTTGAAAGACGGCGTTTAAGAGGTGACTTGATCGAAGTGTATAAAATCATGCATGGGATAGAAAAGGTGAATAAAGAAAAATTATTTTCTCTGTCACACAACACTAGGACTAGGGGCACTCCTAAAGCTCCAAGGTAGGAAAGTTAGGACTAATAAAGGGAAATATTTCTTCACCCAGAGGGTCATTGGGTTATGGAACTCACTTCCAGAGGAGGTTGTGACAGCTGTCAGCCTGGACAGCTTCAAGACAGGATTAGACAGATTCATGGATACCAAGGGAATCAGTAGTTACTGAAATGGACATCCAAGTGCCACCTCTGTGTTGATGGAGGCAGGCAGGATTTCCCCGGGTACTGGTTGTGGGGGGTCGGGAGCAGGTGAGGGTTTTGCCCTCCTTTCTGCTAGAGATCCCTGTGTACAACTGGTGGGCCACTGTGTGACACAGAATGCTGGACTAGATGGGCTGAGGCCCGATTCAGCATGGCTCTTCTTATGTTCTTATGTTCTTATGTCCAGGAATAGTTATGATTCTACTCTTTGATTTATATTATTTGTTTGATCATTAATTTTCTTTGGTTCAATTCTTTATATTTCCCTTTTCCTTTCACTCTGGCTATAAGCTCTTTCCACTTCACCTCCCAGTTCTCCTTTGGATGTCCATTCATATATTTTGTTTTTCTTTCAGTTATGTAATCTTGGAGCATATACTCTGATAAATATTCAAAACATTATAGAGTAGCTCAGAGATGGCTCAGTGGAGCCTCCACCCCTTCATAACAATTGCCACAACTATTGTATAATGCAGTGGTTCTCAACCTGTGGGTTCCCAGATGTTTTAGCCTTCAACTCCCAAAATCCTAACAGCTGGGATTTCTGGGAGTTGTCGGCCAAAACACCTGGGGACCCACAGGTTGAGAACCACTGGTACAATGTTTCTTCTACTTAACAATGGTAGTGCATGTTTCATGAATTGTAACGTATTTTAACTACCAGTAAAAATTTCTGGACCATCCATGTCATAATATTTCAGTCTCTTATGTATAGTTGTGAAAGTTGTATAGTGAAAAATGCTGATAGGAAGAACATTTCATTTGAAATGTGGTACTGGGTAAAGAGTCAACAAATAGCATGTAGTTCAGAAGAGCAGCTAATCTAATTTATTTGTTTGTTTGTTTAGAGTATTTATATTCCACCCTTCTCACCTCGTAAATTCAGTTAAATTAGCCTACCTAAATTTCCTACTTGACAGATGCAACTATCTTTCGGGTTGCCAAGGTCGACAACAAGCTACATAAATTGGTCGGAAGCTCACTCCGACCCAGGATGGCTTTGAACTCATGACCTTTTGGTCAGTAGTGATCTTAATGCAGCTGATTCCCAGCCAACTGCACCAAAATGACAAAATCTAAGCAACAGTGCTTTGAACACACCATGAGTCATTGAAAATGCAATGCTTGGCAAAGTGGAAAGTAGTATAGAATAGCAAGACCTTTTTATAGATCACATATTAGAGACTCAATCAAGGAAGTTCCAAGTTTGCAAGACCTGATATGGTCATTGATGACAGTAACTCTTAAAGGACTTTTCTTTTTAGGGTCACCATAAGTTGGCTTGGAGGCAACTTGTCAGCAAGTAATAATGACACACATCAGTACTATGAGATAAGATTGGTTACTGCTAAATATAATAGTGCTGCTGGTGATCTACATCATAGGAAAGCATTACAGTCCTTAAGAATTTGGGTTCCAGCACTTCACAGAAAGGTAGAACTATGACCCCAAACAAACAAAATAATCTACCCCAAGGCCAACACTCCCAACCTCCGTGACTTGGTAATGGGTTTACTGAGCTGGGACACCTTTCTAGGACAAGACAATTGGAAGATCATTTATAGAGGAATTGTAGAGAGCAGAACCAAAGAAAGCTGAAGCACAGGAATCTTTCAGCCTAATAGCTATGAGAACTGTACATGTAGTTCCATGGGAGCTTTGAGGACAGTCATATCACTCACCCAAGCACACATCCATCTTATTTTAGCATATATTTTTCTTTTAACCTGTTCCAGTCATTATTAGTCATGCCCTTGATTCTTCTTTGGTTGCACAGGGCCTTCTAGTATATTATACATTCCATTTCCTCCTGTCTCTGGTGGCACAGTGGGTTAAACCCTTGTGCTGGCAGGAATGAAGAACAACAGGTTGTAGGTTCAAATTCGGGGAGAGCGCAGATGAGCTCCCTCTGTCAGCTCTGACTCCCCATGTGGGCACATGAGAGAAGCCTCCCACAAGGATGGTAAAACATCAAAACATCCAACATCTCCTGGGCAATGTCCTTGCAGACGGCTAATTCTCTCACACCAGAAGCAACTTGCCATTTCTCAAGTCACTCCTGACACACACAAAAATCCTTCCTTTGGTTTATGGCCTGGGTTTCAATGTAGATTGTGTAACATACTCCAGGGCAAGTAGATGTATGCTGGCAGAGAGAAAGGTTGAAAGAGGAAGAGGTGGAGACCCCCACAATGTTTACCTGTAAGCATTCATACCTTATTTATAGATTCTCATTGTTTTTTCCTAAGGCAATAGGCTTATAAAGAAGATCACAGTGGAAAACAAAATCCCATCCTTCTACTGTACAAACAAAACACTTAAGCAACACTGTTAGTCTGCTAACCTTTGTGTGGCATTGAACAACCTCTGGTTTACTGACCATATGAATAACCAGTATTTTAGTACTTCAGTAGCTTTATTGTAATAGGTCAATTACTTCTCTGGAATTACCTTTTCTGTGGCTTTAGAAATTATATAGATGGAAGATGTATAATGGACTATTCATTACATGTGTGGTAGTTACTATTTTAAAAAACTCTGTAGTTCAGAAGAGCAGCTAATTCCTTATAAATATATGGATGTGGCACATGTAATATTGACAGTTTTGAAGTATGTTACAAGTCAGTTATATTGGCAGGTTAAAAGGCATTTTAAGAGGCAACTGTCCTTTCTTCCTTTCTTCCTCCTCATATTTGCAATAACTGCCCTTGTGTAATTGAAATGACATAATCATAATTGGAGAAACATCGATCCTGGAGCTAGGAGAATTAAAACAAAAACAAGAACTAACAAATAATCAAGAGCACTAAAAAGTTCCAGATGGCAAGGTGTAAGCAAACTCTTTCCAGATGTAACATCTGGCTTTTTGACAACCTCCTCAAGTTGGTGCCTTCCTGGGGTCTTGTCATGAGATCAGACTACTAATTGATGACTTGAAATTGACTGGTTTTAGACCTACTTATATGGGCTGAAATATCTTAAAGGCACCACACCCCCTCTGATCTTAAAAGCTAAGCAGAGTCAGCTCTGGTTAGTACCTGGATAGGAAAGTGCCAATGAATGCTGGATGCTGTAGGGCAGGTTATATCTCAAAGGAGTGAATTGGCAAAACCACCTCACACTATGCCTTGTGTAAGAAAAACCCTATGTAATTCATGGATTTGCCATAAGTTGGCAGACAATTTGAAGGGACATGCACGCGTACACACACACACACACACACACACACACACACACACACATACGCATATGCACTCTTCTTTCTTTAAAAAATCAACTAAAGCAAAGACACATATCATTACTGCAAATGAGTGAAGAGAAGTAATGAATGAAAATGAATGAATGATTCATGAAGACATTTGAAGCTTTTTCCTTACAGATACCTTCTGTTATTCAATTCCTTGGCAATATAACTCACACTATATTTGGGATAATCTTCTAAACCTTCTTGCAGTGTCTCCTAATAATTTAGTAATCGTATTTAGGGACAAAAAAATCACCCTGTCTGTTCTGTTCCTCACTGCCAACATCCTTTGCAGAATCCCCAAGATCCATAATCTTTAAATGAAAGATGAATTATTAGGAAATTGTTTGGTCATGCTCCCAGCTTGTCTTTGAACATTGTTAAATAATCAAATTGTAAACTCTTGGTGTTTTACTAAAGCAGCAACTGTGTCCACAGCACATTCTCCAAAAGACTCAAACAGTTTCCCCTGACTATCTTTTGCAGCAAAAACATGCTCATACATGCAGTATCATACTTCACTTGTCCAGAAAGTCCCACATTGTAGAGCATGACAAAAATATTTCAATTTCCAAATTTGCATGAGATGTTCTTGTACTCTATAAAACAAAATCTTAGATATGTGAAATATAGATGGTTTTGTAAAGGAATATGAGTTTAAAAAACAAATCAGTCCTAATAACAGGGATGTGTGATTGCTCCAACCTTATTTTCCATCTTCATCGCTATGATACTTCATCTCGTTGATGGAAAGCTTCCCAGCAGAGTGGAAATAATCTATCAGACAGATGGCAAGCTATTTAACCTCAGCAGACTGAAAGCCAAAACCAAGATCACGACAACATCTGTTATAGAACTCCAATATGCCGATGACAATATAGTCTGTGCACATTCAGAAGACCTACAAGTCACTTTAAACACCTTTGCAGAAGCATATGAGAAGCTCGTCCTCTCACTTGAACATCGAGAAAAGCAAAGTGCTCTTCCAGCAGTCTCCAGCCAATTCCTTGGCAATGCCAGAAATACAACTTAATGGTGAAACATTAGAAAATCTTGACCATTTCCGCTATCTTGGCAGCTACCTCTCCACAAAAGTCAACATTGACACTGAAATACAACACTGGCTGAGCTCTGCAAGTGCAGTATTTTTCCAAATGAAGCAGAAAGTGTTTGAGGACCGGGACATCCGTAGAGAGATCAAGGTGCTTGTTTATAAAGCTACTAGCTGTACCCAGCACGCGTTGCTGTGCCCTATTTAGGAGATGCGAGAAAGTTTGAGTATGTATGGGTTGGAATTGATGTTGTGTAGCCTCGTGAGCAGGAAAGGTAGGAAAGAGGCAAAGAAGGAAGGAAAAGGAATGAATGTGGGGTGGACATACGTGTAGAATAATGAATAGGGTGGGAGAAAGAAAGAACTCTTGTCTGTTTGCTGTAAGAGCGAAAGTTGCAACGGGTCACCGTGATCTGCACATAATGGCTTTGCAGTTTCAAGGTGTGGCTGGTTACTGTTGTAGTTGGATCCTTTGTTGGGAGGTGATTAGCTGTCCCTGTTTTTTTTCTTGTTTGGAGTTCCCTTGTTTATGATTTTTTCTGGAGACCTGTCCACCTCCTCTGAGGATGCCTGTAGCCATAGATGGGGGAGTAATGCCAGGAGAGAATGTTTCTGTCCCCCCCCCCGCCTTTTTTCTGTCTCCGTCGCTTTTCGCCCCTCCCTGATGCCTGGACTTACTTGATGCGGGTCCCCATGGCTGCCTGCCTGGGCTCCTGTTTGACTGTTTGAGGGGCTAGTTCACTGGGCTCACTGGGAAGGAGGGGCGGAGACTGGGTCGTGCGGGGTCTTCTGGGAACGGTAGTCCCTTGGTGGTGGACGCTTTTTCTGGCGTCTCTCAGCAGCTTTTGGACTTGTTTTGTGCGGGTGGTGTCGTGGGCGGCTCCTCTGCCGCGGGTGGTGTCGTGGGCGCCTCCCGAGTCCGGGACCCGCTGGGAGGCTGCGGAGGAGGCCGAGAGACTCTCGGCCTCCTCCCAGCCTCCCAGCGGTCCCGGACTCGGGGCGCGGTGGCCACCTTGGTCCCGGCGTCGGCCATGCGGGTCGGGTCCGTGAGCGGCTGGTAGGTGGTGGAGGAGGCCGAGGAGGCGGCGGAGGAGGTGGGCCTAAGGAAGGGGGAAGTAGGCGCCTGCTTCCCCTTCCTTAGGCCCCCCCCCTCCCCTGGCTCCCCCAGGGCGCCGCGGATCGCGATCTGACAGCGCCCTGGGAGCCGGGACCGAGGAGGCGGGCCTAAGGAAGAGGGAACCAGGCGCCTGCTTCCCCCTCCCTTAGGCACCCCCTCCGTCCCTGGCTCCCAGGGCGCCGCGGATCGCGATCTGACAGCGCCCTGGGAGCCGGGACGGGTGGGGGGCCTAAGGAAGAGGGAAGCAGGCGCCTGCTTCCCCTTCCTTAAGCCCAGCGGAGGTGGCCCGCCTCTTGCCACGCCCCCGCCACTCTTCCTTACCGGGAAGAGCGGGGGCGCGGGGAAGAGGTGGGAGGGCTGGGGGAGCGGAGGTATGGCCCGCCTCTTGCCACACCCCGCCACTCTTCCTTACGGGAAGAGCGGGGGGCGGAAGAGGTGGGAGGGGCTGGGGGAGCGGAGGTGTGGCCCGCGCTCTTGCCACGCCCCCGCCACTCTTCCTTACCGGGAAGAGCGGGGGCGGAAGAGGTGGGAGGGGCTGGGGGAGCGGAGGTGTGGCCCGCCTCTTGCCACGCCCCGCCACTCTTCCTTACCGGAAGAGCGGGGGCGCGGGAAGAGGTGGGAGGGGCTGGGGAGCGGAGGGTGGCCCGCCTCTTGCCACGCCCCGCCACTCTTCCTTACCGGGAAGAGCGGGGCGCGGGAAGAGGTGGGAGGGGCTGGGGGAGCGGAGGTGTGGCCCGCCTCTTGCCACGCCCCCGCCACTCTTCCTTACCGGGAAGAGCGGGGCGCGGGAAGAGGTGGGAGGGGCTGGGGGAGCGGAGGTGTGGCCCGCCTCTTGCCACGCCCCCGCCACTCTTCCTTACCGGGAAGAGCGGGGGCGGGAAGAGGTGGGAGGGGCTGGGGAGCGGAGGGTGGCCCCGCCTCTGCCACGCCCCGCCACTCTTCCTTACCGGGAAGAGCGGGGGCGCGGGAAGAGGTGGGAGGGGCTGGGGGAGCGGAGGTGTGGCCCGCCTCTTGCCACGCCCCCGCCACTCTTCCTACCGGGAAGAGCGGGGGGCGGGAAGAGGTGGGAGGGGCTGGGGGAGCGGAGGTGTGGCCCCGCCTCTTGCCACGCCCCCGCCACTCTTCCTTACCGGGAAGAGCGGGGGCGGGAAGAGGTGGAGGGGCTGGGGGGAGCGGAGGGGCCCCGCCTCTTGCCACGCCCCGCCACTCTTCCTTACCGGAAGAGCGGGGGCGGGAAGAGGTGGGAGGGCTGGGGAGCGGAGGTGTGGCCCGCCTCTTGCCCCGCCCCGCCACTCTTCCTTACCGGGAAGAGCGGGGGCGCGGGAAGAGGTGGGAGGGCTGGGGGAGCGGAGGTGTGGCCCGCCTCTTGCCCGCCCCCGCCACTCTTCCTTACCGGAAGAGCGGGGGCGGGAAGAGGTGGGAGGGGCTGGGGAGCGGAGGTGTGGCCCGCCTCTTGCCCCGCCCCGCCACTCTTCCTTACCGGGAAAGAGCGGGGGCGGGAAGAGGTGGGAGGGGCTGGGGGGGAGCGGAGGGGTGGCCCCGCCTCTTGCCACGCCCCCCCGCTCTTTCTTACCGGGCGGTGGCAGGGGCTGGTGAGGAGGGGAGGGGTTTCCCCTCCTCCTTCCAGGTTTCCCCCGCTTCTCTTTCTGTTCAAAGGAGGAGGCGGAGGAGCGCTCTGGCTGCCATGTGCGAACGTTCTAAACGTTCGCTGGCAGCAGTGGCGAGGTGGGAGTTCCGTTGGCAATTTTTTGGGGATCGTTTTTGGGGTGTTGGGAGGTATGTAGGTTCGGTTTTTTTACTGTTGTCTGTACCTCGTGGTCAGGGCCAGTTAGTTGTTTAGTTTGGTGTTTCTGCGACTTATAGTTTCTTTGTCTATATCCTTCTTTGCACGACCGTGTCTCCTTTATATATATAGATTGTCCTCCCAATCCTGCTATATGCCTACAAAATGTGGACTGTCTAGGGACATCACACACAACTCCTTCAGCATTGCCTCTGAAAAATCCTGCAAATCTCTTGGGAAGACAGGTGGACACATGTCAGCATGCTGGAAGAAGCAAAGGCCACCAGCATTGAAGTGATGCTCCTATGCCATCAACTCCGCTGGGCTGGCCATGTTGTCCGAATGCCTGTCACTGTCTCCCAAAGCAGTTACTATACTCCCAACTCAAAAATGGAATGTTGGTGGACAGGAAAAGAGATTTAAAGATGGCCTTAAAGCCAACCTTAAAAGCTGTGGCATAGACACCGATAACAGGGAAACCCTGGCCCTTGAACACTGTAATTGGAGTTTAGCTGTGACCAGCAGTGCTGCAGAATTCAAAGAGACACAAATAGAGAGTGAAAGGGAGAAACGTGCCAAGAGGAAGGCGCATCAAGCCAACCCTGATCAGGACTGCTTTCCACTTGGAAACCAATTGTCATGCCCCAGCCTGACTCCATAGCTAAGCCAGAGAGAAGCCATGTAAAATCCAAGTTACCAGCCAGGGCTGAGAAAGAACCTTTGCAAAGGCCTCCGAGTCAGCCAGCATTCAAGGCCAGGCACAGCCTGCTTTCTTCCCAAACTGATAAGAAGCGCTGGGAAGGCAAAGCTTTGCTTCCCCCTGTTCCTCCAGGTGTTGATGGTAATGAGCTGACGTATTTGCCTTCCTCGAGGGGCCTGGGAAAGGCAAGCCCACGAACTGTCCATGGGAAAGAGTTATGACGCAGTCAGCGCCTCAGAGATCAAAACAATGGGGGGGGGCTATTTAAGTTGGTTCCCGTTGGCGCTCGGCATCTCGTGCCAATGTTCAGTTTTCCTTGCCAAGCTCCATGGAACCTAAGTCCAAGATCAGGCCATAAAGCCTCCAAGTCACCGTACTCAAGTATTCAGCCAAGCCATTGTGTGCCAAGGACTTATCTCGGATTTTAGCCCATCAGGGTTCAAGACTATTTCTTCATTTATTGGATCTTTACACTTTGCTGGACTATTGCTTTACAATACTTGGATGCTGGATGCATCAAAGGGATTTGGCCCCTTCAGCTGAGGCTTTTCAAAACTATTTCACTGACAAAATTTCGACTCTCCGCCGGGACATCCTAGCCACATTTGATACAGTAAGTGAACTTGAGACTCTGCCGCCTCTCGATGGGCTCACCTTCACCCATTTCCAACTGCTGGATGCAGCAGCTGTCGATAAGTTACTAGCTGCAGCTAGACCAACTACTTGCTCCCTCGACCCGTGCCCCTCCTGGCTGGTTAGATCTTGTCGGGAGGGGTTACGAGACCCCCTGGGTAAAATTATCAACAGCTCCCTTGAGCAAGGAGTGTTCCCAGGGGGTTTGAAAGAGGCAATGGTAAGACCGCTGCTGAAGAAGCCGAATTTAGACCCTTCGGCTCCCTCCAACTACCGACCGGTTTCCAACTTGCCGTTCTTAGGAAAGGTAGTTGAGAGGGCAGCAGCGGATCATCTGCAGCAGTTCTTAGACGAAATAGCTGGACTTGATCCCTTCCAGTCCGGCTTCCGTATTGGGCATGGGAAGGAGACCGTGCTTGTCGCCATTACAGACCAACTTCACCGCCAGCTGGAACAAGGCGGGTCAGCCCTGCTTGTGTTGTTAGATCTCACAGCAGCATTTGATACAGTAGATCACACATTACTGACCCACCATTTAGCCGTGACGGGAGTTAGGGGGACTGCCCTTAAATGGGTGGCCTCCTTCCTCCAAGACCGGGGACAACGTGTGGAGAGGGGGAAGGAGATCTCTGGGAGACTCCCATTAAGTTGTGGGGTACCCCAGGGGGCCATCCTTTCCCCTTTATTATTCAACATCGATATGCCTCTGCTGGCCCAGCTGGTTTGCAACTTTGGTCTGGAGTGCTATCAGTACGCTGATGATACCCAGCTGGTGCTGAGATTGGATGGCAGGCCGGACACCATACCCGATTGTTTCCATCAATTCCTCGAAGCCGTGACTGGATGGCTGCGTTCCAGCCGGCTGAAGGTGAATCCATCGAAGACGGAGATTCTGTGGCCTGGTCACCCTGGGTTGGATGAGTGCCGGTCGCCTGCCCTGGAAGGCGCGCAATTAAGCCCATCATCCTTGGTTAAAAGTCTAGGAGTCCAGTTGGACCCTTTGCTGTCCATGGAAGCCCAGATCTCCATGGTCAGCAAACTTTCATTTTTCTATCTACGCCAGGCCAGGCGACTGGCCCCCTACCTGTCCAGGGAGGATCTGGCCACAGTAATCCAAGCAACTGTCATCTTGAGGCTAGACTACTGTAATGCCCTCTACTTGGGCCTGCCCTTGTCGACAATCTGGAAACTCAAGCTAGTGCAAAACACCACGGCTCGACTACTGGTGGGAGCACCGGTGAGAGAGCACATCACTCCCATCCTGCGGCAGTTGCACTGGCTCCCAATTGAGTACCGAATTGTCTTCAAGGTGTTGGCTTTGACCTTCAAGGCCCTGCATGGTCTGGGGCCAGTGTACCTGAGGGACCGCCTCACCCCATACGTTCCCCCGAGATCGCTACACTCGGAAGAGCGAAACCTCTTGGTAATACCATCAATTCGCTCCTGCCATCTCTCCGCAACAAGGCAGCGCGCCTTCTCAGCTGCGACACCGGCTTTATGGAACACACTGCCAGACGATGTCCGGGCCATTACAGAGCTCATCCCTTTTCAGAGGGCCTGTAAAACCACACTATTTAGGTTTGCTTTTAGTTGAAGTCCTTGGATGTGGAAATCCCCCTACCACTCTCAGTCTTTACTATACCTGATGTACGGTTTATATTCTACTGCCTTTATGTATTTTTATTGTTTTTGATTCTGTATGTTTTTATTGTTGTACCAATTGTTTTAACCTGGTTGTATGTAAACCGCCCCGAGCCTGCAGGAAGGAGCGGTATATAAGATTGACAAAATAAACAAATAAATAAATAAATAAATAAATAAATGACTATATTTTTGCCTCTTCTCTTTTTTCTTCTTATTCTAAATAAAGCATTTAATCACGGCTGATTGGTGGTGGTTTACTAGGGAATCCTCCAGGTCTAGGTTGCAACATCAATATCCTCACTGTGGGAGAACATGCGCATCAAGAACAGGGCTCCACAGGCACCTATGGGATTGCACAATGTAAGGTAAGGCTTCCTGACACCCCCCCCCCGCGTGCCAATTTTTTAAATTTTAGATTTCTGTATTCTATGAAGAAATTCCAAAACATGTCTACTCCTTTCCAAAGCCTGGAATAGGTTCTGTGTGTGCATTGAAAAGTTAGTTGCTGTTCAAAAGGTTAAAAAGTCATTACTATAAGAGTAAGGAACATCATTGCTACTTTGTAGCAAATGATTTTTAAAAGACGTGAAAACAGAAAAATAACCCCAAATTATATTGTACAAGCAATAGGTTATTGTTGCTCATTGCATTTTTTATAAAGCCCATACTGCAGCTTCCTCTTATAACTGCCCAATTATAATGCATCTATAATTCATAAGCAGATAATACTCTAAATTGAGCATTAGAAAGAAGACCACAATTAATGAGTATCAGCCATAGGCAATTATGATTGGACAAAGAACAGTTTTATAACAGTAGTGAGCACCTGTCAAAGATTTTAATTTCTAGTTGGAAGACACACTTAAATGCACCATTGCATGGCATGTTTATCCATAGAAGATATTATTTATAAAACTGCAACTGAATTTTTTATTTTCCCCTCTTCTTACATCCTGAAATGACTATTCTTTTTTAGGATTTGCAGATATACATTCCAGTGCTGTGGAAGCTGCTAAACAGCAGTTAAGAAATGGTTAAGAGAGCAAGAAAGAGACACTGACAAAAGGAAAGAAAAATGATATAATCTTGTCCCCTAAACAATGGATTCATTAAACACTAATAAATTTGGTTTAAGAAACAGAAAGGGCTTTTAAGAGGATACTGTTTTGTTTTTACTGTGCATTCTTTTAATCTCTTTAAAGTATATCTTTAAAGTATATCTTTCAATTTGTTAATGATTTAATTCTATTTTAATGTTGGCTTTTTGTATGTCTGTAGTATATAGTAATTGTATATTGTCGTTCTGTAGTAGAATATAAATAAGAATACTACTATAGCTAATACAGTATATAGTGGTCTGAAAGCTGGTCTGAGACTTTTGGAAATCAGGGTTCAATTCCTCACTCAGTCATGGAAACCCTCTCTTAGCCTCAGTGGAAAGCAATGAATATATTTTGGCAATAAAAGACCATGAAAACCTTTAGGGTTATCACAAGCCAGAAACAGTTTGGAGGTATACAACACCATCAAAAGACTAATGCTAATAATAAAGTATCCCATTCAAATGCATCACTTCAGTTCTTTTCCTTTAAAAAAAACTCCAGTTAACAACTTCTGTCAAATACCCCAATAATCTCAGAATTAAGTAGCTGAGCAACAACATTTTGCCTTTCCTATTATTTCAGCTCCGTCCTTATTTTTCAGTCTGGAGCTCTTTCCCTCTCCCCTCCTCTGATTACATACTGCCCAGCTTCATGGTCAACTGTTGCTCTGAGATGCCCTCTCAGCATTTGTCCACTACACTCCAAGTGACTGCTTCAGATGTTCAGAGAAGGATGAATAATTGCCTATTGGATTCCAGTTAGCAGAGGTCAAAGTGACATCTGCCTGGCCTCCCCTGGACTTGCCATACAACTTGCTGTTATTACATGGGTTATTCAAGCCTATAATCAGCAGAGGTCCACTGAGATGGAACCTTCTGCTTCAGTGGAATGTTTTCTGTAGTTCACCCGCAGGATTTTTTTTTCTGCCTTGGACAGCAGGGATAGGAGCAGTTGGTAAATTTCACTTGTACAGATCCATTCTATTTTTAGTTATTATGTAGGAGATTCGGAATGAACAAGATCAAGCACGTGTCTCTCTAAAATGACACTATATTTGCATGTTCTATTGTCTTCAGATGACTGAACAGTGACCAACTGTGTTTCTGTCACTGGGGTGCTAAATTTAATTTTGATTGCACTCTGATCTTTAAAGGAGGCATCCAACCACTAAACCCCCAGATAGATTCAGCAGCCTGGACAGTTCCTTTAAAGTCCATACTAAAATCTGGAGCAATTTGTTGCTTCAATGACATAGAAGCCAACAGCTGCCACTGTTGACTCATAATACAGTCCCTGCAAGGGCAACAGTTTAAGAGTATATGAACAACACCATTCCTACTCCCTAAGAAAATGTCTGATGAGAAGCACTTTATAATTTTAAAGGAGCAAATTGGTTGAGGGGCCCCAATGTGACTCCCTACTTTGCAGCCGGAGACACAACACTTTCTCCACCATATCAATATTATTAGCACCAACCCCAAATCCTAGCATATTAAAAATGCAAGTTGTATATGGACACAAACGTTTTCAAAATCCAAAACAACATCCAGAATTTTGCACACCTTTACTATATAGTCTTCTCTTATTCCTGCAGCTTCAACATCGACATGCCTTACCACAAACATTAACAGAGAAACACTGTGATGCATTGCATCTTTCAACATTTTTTACTAGCTTGTCATCACAAATATCTATTAGTTCATTCTGTATTTGTGGACTAGAATATTGTGCATTCATAGCTGCAGTTTTGAGATAACTTTTCAGGCCAGCATCTCCTGATCTGGAACAAGATCTCCACAAGGCCCCGAAATTACCATCATTGTGCAAAGGTTCTTCACAGATAATAGGTCCCAATTCATTGCTCCCTTTTAAAGCCTCTTAAAGCCAGTTCTTGTCAGCCAAACAATAGCGTCTACAATTGGCAGAAGTTTATTTCTGCTTTTTCTGCTTTCTTCTTATTTCCTTTATCATTATGGTGTGTTACATCAAGACATTTTCCACAGTGAATTAGCAAGACATTTTCAGCCAAGCACAATTCATTCTGTTTTTTGGTGTCCATTGAAGACTTGTATTGAATCTTTCCATCACACAAATGGTTTAGCAACCAATGCACTAAGTTTCTGATGACCACCTTTACCTCCAACTTCTCCTCCAAACACCACACAGTACTTGCATAGTACACTTTGTACATGAAATGAACAGGCTAACCAGGGAAATCTGGTGAACTGTGGGTTGAAAACTTAGATGTTTCTTCTTATCCACAGGAAATACATATCCTGGCAATGAAATCTGTGGATTTTGCACTAATTGAGTTTTCAGTTGGTCATCAGAAACAGTCTTCTTAGTATAAAGTCCAAGGTCTAACAATGGCACAGCTTCTTGTCTTAGCTCCTGTTCCATGATTTCTTTAGCAGGGCTTTGATTAGATGAACCAGTGCTGACACCTCAGTTTCCACAGTTTCTCAGTTTTCACCTGCAATTTAGGTGTGCATGTTCTGGGATCTTCATCAGAACCAGTTGCTGCAAAGGTTCTCAATCTGTTGCCTTCTTGGTCTTCAATATTTGACTTTTTCTTTTTTGCCATGAACTAAAAAAACCTTTTAAGTTGTTTTCAGCCTAATCACACTAAATTCTAAAATCATGATCTATGACCCACATACACACAAAAATACTTTTAATTTGCTCCTAATTATTCAAAAAATACTTGATAGTTTAGGAGAAAATAAAGTACAAACTTTTAAAGCAAGCACAAATTATCATTGTTATTATATACCTAGACACATCATAAATTGTATTTAAACTTAAGCTTTTCTTATGGAGTTTAACCTGGGGAGTCTGATTTTGATGTCAGTTTTGCTAGATTACATCATCTTCACATTGAAAATGTTGATAAAATATCTGCGATTTCAAAATTTGGTCGCTTCCACTATGCCGGCTATTGCTTCTATTGCAATGTAAATTGGTGAAAAGGTATGTAATGATTAACAACATTTGGTTGAGATAGTGCTTGCAGTTCTGGATCTTAAACATGAGTCAGTGGGTCCTGCAGGAGGTGAGGGGCAAAGAAGTGCACAATTCCACCTAGGCAGAACTATGTGTCCTTATGCAGGATCTCATAAGGACACTTAGTTCTGCCTAGGAGAAATTGTGCTTTTTCTTCCCCGTACATCATAATGTCACAACACACCTCTTTCCCTATTAGCTGGTATCACATAGGTTTTAATTTACAGCAATTGATCAGAATAAGGAGTGTTACTACCATTGTCAATGGAGAGTTTGGTCTTTTTATCCTACCAAGCTTGCAGCTCATATAGGTGCAGAAAATATAAATTGACTCACAATCCAACTTGACTTGACTTGACTTTACAGTTTGCTGGTGTAATGTCAAGGCTTGTTATACATTTGAGAATTACAAACCTACTAGATTCAATTTACAAAGTGACAGGTTTCAACCAGTTCCTCCCATGCATATTTAAGCTACAATGCAGATTCCAATCCAGTTTATGTGAATGAATGTCAAAGCACAAGAAGATAGTTACCATATTCTTATTAAATCATCTCTCTCCTGTTGCAACGGAAATCCTTTTTATCAACTCATTAACTACATTTTTAATCTAAATATTCCAAAAATGTCCTATTTCACTTCCAGAAAACCCAATACAAATTTGATTTTCTATAATCAGTGGGTCTAGATTTCTTGCACCGTTCTTCCCACCTATCCAGAAAACATGTATTCCAAACCAGAAATGAATTATGCATATTAGCAGTACAGTCCCCATTGAACTTATCTGTGCAAACCTGAGGGCTAGAAACATTTTAAAGAATGAAAGTCGAAATGCTCATGATTTTTTCATAAATCTCATGGCTACAGGCTTTTAAAAATAGGCTTTTACAGGCTTTTATGATTGCAGGCTTTTATCTACTTATAGCCTTTTCCCTTCCTCCATTCCCAGTTACAAGCCCAAGGGATAGTGTCAGACTTCTTACTCACATAAATACTGAGATTGTTACACCCCTTTCACAGTCAAATGTAAAATTCATATATGTAAATAATACTTGCCACCCCCTTCATTCTCTTCCACATGCATTTTAGACTATTATCAGAATTAAATTGGGATATTAATTAATCCAGTTTTACTTCAGAGCTACCAGGTATCTGTAAGTGGTTGTATGGTATCCCTTTTAGCACCTTTCGAATATGTAGCTTATATTGGTAATAAGTGGCTGTCCCTGGACTGATGCCATTCCCTGAGCCTTTGGCTCCTGATCCCTGGTGAGTTTCCAGGAAAGGAATGTAGCCTACAGGCAAATGTATGTTGCTGATTCCTGGACTAATTGGGGTGGAGGTCTGGGGCAATTATTTTCCCCTGCAAGTGGAAAAGTCCAAGAAACACTGTCTTATACAATGAAAAAAAAGTATGCAATTTTTGGATAATAAATATAACATTTCTAGCATACTGATACAAAATACAGGTTTTCATTTTCTGGTAAACTTTGATTAAGAAAAAGTAATGTAGAAGATTGCTAATTCTCTAATGAGGTCAAAAAATCACACACAGTCTGAATGAAATCTGTTACAGTGGCTCACGTATTTCATGAAAAGACGCCGATGACATTCACCTCTAAATGGATGGTGTTAGAATGGAAGATTATTGTTCTAAGCCACAGCTCTATAAATGGGATGAATACACGAAGCTCTCGATGAACATTGAGAACAACTATAGTCCTACAACATCTGGAGGATCAAAAAGTCCCCATCCCTGCAATGACATAATCAAATAAGATTGGATTTCATGAAGATTCAGCTAAAGCACCATTTGTGTTCAGGCATCTTCTGGATAGGTCATAAAACTGCATGTTAGAGATGAAGAGCCCATCTACAAAGGCCACAAACTCCAACATGACCTAGACGTCACTCCTGAGAGTCCACATGATGTTCAGGAACATCCAGCCTCTAACACAGATAAAACTGGTTAACCCGGTTTTTCTCCACATAAGTTGTGGAATGTCCCAGAACTTTGGTTCTAATTTGAACTGGCCAGCTGTTAGCATGGACCAGTGCTGCCATCCCATTCTCCCTGAGCTCTACAGTGCAGGGAAAGACAGATGACACTTAACTTCTTTTTCTTTTTGCAGCAACCATGGAACTCGGGAAGAGCTCCGTGAATACTTCTTCCTTCCTCTGGAGCACCATTGACAGTGCCACGGTGAAAAACAATGAAAAAGCTAAGTTCTGGCTGTGTAGCAAGACCATACCATCTGTTCGTTCTTCTTAGGACGATGTGCTGTCCATTGCTGAATTGTGTTATTATTTACTGTACTGCTGTTGTTTTTAATTGTTTTTAACTATTTTATCATCTGTATTTTACTGTGCCTTCGGCTCTTGTAAGCCGCTGCGAGCCTCAGGGAGTCGGCGGCATAGAAGCCCGAATAAATAAATAAATAAATAAATACCAGATTTGGTACAGTTGTACAGTCAATACTCCATCCTACCACTGCAGCGGGATGGAGATGGGTAATGTAGCTGTCCGCAGGACTCGTCTAGAACCTAAACTAATCCTAAAATGTTATCTAGATTGTGGTCATAGAAACAGCAAATGTATAACAGAACTCGGAGGAAGAGATTTGGGCAGCGATAAACAAACTGAAACCAGGGAAAGCCCCAGGCCCAGATGGGATAACGCAAATCTACTATAAAACTTTTAAGGAAGAAATAACTCCACACTTGAAGAAAGTAATGAACGAGATTATGAGCAAAGAGAAAATTCCGGAAACATGGAAAATGGCAGAAATAGTGGTCATCCACAAAGAAGGGAAGGACCCAGAGTGGGTGCAGAATTACAGACCGATCTCCCTCCTAAACTTGGATTACAAGTTATTTGCCAATGTATTAGCAGAAAGATTTAAAAACTTCTTAAATAGGTGGATATCAGAATCCCAAACAGGGTTTCTACCTGGAAGACAGATGAAAAACAATATTCGTAACATTATAAACATAATCGAATATTTGGATAAAAAATATAAATACAAAAGCTGCCTTGGCATTTTTGGGCCGAGAAGGCTTTTGACCAGATTAGCTGGAAAGCAATTGAGTGCCTATTAATACAGCTAGACTTAGGATATAACTTTAATCTAGCAGTAAAAGCAATCTACAAATCCCAGGAAGCTTACGTAATAGTTAATGGATAAAAATCCAAAAAAATTAAAATACAGAAGGGAACTTTGTTCTCGAGCTATTATTAAAAGATATAGAAAAAGATGAAGAAATAAAAGGATTGACTATAAATGATATAAAGTACAAAATCTATGCTTTTGCAGATGATTTAGCGTGTATGATCAAAAACCCATCAGAAAACATGGGACCCTGGATAAGGAAAATAGAAAAATTTGGAGAGATTTCAGGTTTTAAATTAAATAAAAATAAATCTCAAATTTTGGTAAAAAATATAGATAAAAAAGAAGCAGAAGCGATAGAGAAAGAATTCGGCATACCAATATCAAAGAAAATAAGATATTTAGGAATAAACTTGACCGCCAAAAACTGTCAATTAGTTAAAAATAACTATGAAAAAACTTGGAAAGAAATAAAAGAAAACCTAAAAATTGGAAGACCTTAAAATTATCTCTGCTAGGTAAGATATCCGTAATCAAAATGAAGATATTCCCCAAAATAAACTTTTTACTCAGACACTACCTATCTTAAAGAATCAAACCCTGTTCAAAAGATGGCAAGCAGATTTGGCTGATTTCATCTGGGCAGGAAAAAAGCCGAGAATAAAACAAAAATATCTTATTGAACTCCCCCAGAACGGAGGCTTCGCCTCCCGATTTGATGGCATACTATGAAGCCAACTGTCTGGACAATCTAAAGATTGGATGAACTTGAAGGACAGGAAACTCCTAAACTTAGAAGGATGGGAGAACAAATATGGCTGGCACGGCTACCTGATATATGATAAAATCAAACAAGACAAACATTTTAAAAATCATATAATAAAAGCACCCCTCCTAAAAATATGGAACAAATATAAAGATTTATTATGTAAAGGGATTCCTAAATGGATCTCCCCATTAGAGGCATTTCAAATCATAAAAATAAGGAAAGAAAACGGGCCAGTATATAAAGATCTCTTAAAGAAAGAACTAAACACTTATGTCCTGAAGACACAGGAAGAACTTAGGGAATATAACCTAAATTGGTTTCAATACCACCAATTAGCCAAAAGATACAATGTAGACAAAAAGACAGGTTGGGAAGAGACTCAAACCCCAGCAGGGAGAATCTTACTACAAACTCAAAGGAAAAAAGTGAGTAAGCTATATAAATTGATACTTACGAATAGATATGAGAAACAACCAATAAAAGAATTTATGGAAAAATGGAAGGATAACATAGGCCATAGGATATCCCAGGATGCCTGGGAAAGGCTATGGAGATATACTGGAAACAGAACTACGCATACTCACTAAAAGAAAACCAGATGAAACTGTTATACAGATGGTACATTACACCAATACAATTAGCCAGGATATACAAAAATGGAGAAGATAAATGCTGGAAGTGTCAGAAGGATAGGGAACATTCTTCCACCAATGGTGGTCCTGTGATGTAATGACCAAATTCTGGAAAAAGATGCAAGCCATGATTTTGAGATAATGCAGTTTAAAGTTGATTTAAAACCGGAAATATTTCTTTTGAATATTACAGAAGCAAAGCAAATGAGAAAGGAGTCGGAGAAACTTCTGTGGTATATAAACACGGCGGCCAGAATAGTTGTAGCCAGGTACTGGAAGAGGAGAGAAGTACCGGAAGAAAGAGAGATATTGTATAAGATATTAGAAATTGCAGAAATGGATCGTTTGACACAATTATTGAGAGGAACCCAAACTGAAAAATTCTCTAAAGTGTGTAAACCCTTTGTAGAATATATTAACAAGAAAGAAAATATAAACTTAAAGGGTTTTGGATATAATGATTATAAAGCAGTGCAACAAGACCCCTAAACTTATACGTTGTTATACCGATGGGTGAAGTGAACCAATACGTTTGTTTTAAATGTTTATGTACAACCTAACGTGATTACCCACCCAACCCTTTACCCACCCCTTCCCTCCCCCACACCCTACATCTCCTACTGTTATTCATGTCTATGTATTGTCAACTCAACGATGTAATGTTTTGTTTTTTAAACCAATAAAATTCTTTATATTAAAAAAAAAAACAGCAAATGTCACAGTGGCCATCTAATCATCTCAACCAGGTGATTAATCTGTGCTATCTATACACTCTGACTGAATTTCTCATGGCCATTATCGGGAGAACTTAGGATCCTTCTCAAAGCAATGGAGGTGCAGGTGACAGTGACAATTAACAAAGCAAAGCTGTGAAATTTTGCAGCCGTCCACTCTTTCTTTCTATTAACCAAAATGTCAAACCCATTTCAGAACATAAAGCATTTTGTAGTCCTGTACTCACCTTAGTACTTGGGAGCCCTATAATTTAATCAGCTTTGTTGTGACCTTAGTACACTTAGCTTCTTCACACAGTCCACATAAAAGCTCTGCAAAATATGTGAGCTTATCGGCCTAGGAAGCTGTATTGCCTGATTTTCAGAAAACATCCTTCTATTGGAAGGCTTTTCAGAGGACAGTGGTCTTTGAAGAAATCTTCTATTCCAACAGTTGGTGATCCATATGTAGACATGGTTCTTTCAGGTGAACCCTCTTATACCCTACTCTGGTAGATATAAAATCTGTTATGCAGAGGTAGGAAAAGCTCCAGCCCAGACTTTTGAGCTATGCAGAGGTCTGCTGCAGGAAGGGAGAACTTATATAGGCGCTGGACTAAAATAATTGAATCCAGGCTAAAATGTACTTTTCAGCAAAATAATTATGAGGGGTTCATTACCATCAGCAATTATCATATGAACAACAGATAGAGGAGGAGACACAGGTCATGTGGTCATAGACAATAAGTGTTCTATGTATGTATTATACAGGTTGACCACCCCTTATCTGAAATTCCAAAATCTGAAATACTAAAAAAAAGTCCATATGAGTGACTGAGAGAGTGACATCTTTGCTTTCTGATGATTCAATGTATACAAACGTTATCTCATGGATGTATTTTTTTATTTACAGTACTTATTTTCCACCCTTCTCCTTCTGAAGGGGACTCAGGGTGGATCACAGAACACATATATGGCCAACATTCAATGCTGATTATACAATGACAATACAGACAACAGATAGAGGTATATTCAGGCTTTTTCCTATCATTTGGCATCTTTTGGAGGCTGTGATCGTTTCCAGCCATGGGCGGGTGCTGTCGCTTCATTTCCTTGCCAAAGAGCTTTCTTTGTTTGAAAACTTTCCTCTGAAATTCCGTGACTTAAATACCTCCCCGCTTAATGCGGTTCCTATTCATCTACTCATATTGCTGGTTTTAATCCTCTAGGTGGGCGGGGATATGAGTATAACATGTATAGGAAGCATAAATTAATTGCAGGTTTAGACTTGGATCTCCAAGATACCTAATTATGTACATAATATGCAAATACAGGTATTCCAAAATTCAAAAAAAAAATTGTAATTCTAAAATACTTCTGACCCCAAGCATTTTGGATAAGGGATACCCAATCTGTATTTCTACTTAAATATGGCAATTGTCTCCCATTTTCTCCCTATATAGTAGGACCTCCTTATCCACATTTTCACTTAACCATGCCCCCAAAATACCATCTCCTAATTAGTGTTTGTGGCCTCTCTAGGTCCTCCAATATGATTCTATGGTATGCTTTCACATATAGCCCAAATACAGGAACCCCCGGAGGCACAGTGGGTTAAGCCGCTGCTTACCGAAAGGTTGCAGGTTCCAATCTGGGAGCAGTGTGAGCTCCCACTGTTAGCCTCACCTTCTGCTAACCTAGCAGTTCGAAAACATGCAAGTGTGAGTAGATCAATAGGTACCACTCCAGCAGGAAGATAATGGTGCTCCATGCAGTCATGCTGGTCACATGACCTTGGAGGTGTCTATGGACAATGCTGGCTCTTCGGCTTAGAAATGGAGACACACACACCCAGAGTCGGACACGACTGGACTTAATGTCAGGGGGAAATCTTTCAAGAATCCATGAGGGATTCTGGAACATTAGAATGTGATGCAGGTCACCAAATGAATATAATTTCTCTTCCTTTCTATATGTGCATTTTCACTAGACTTTCATTTGCAGGCCTAACTTTTACATGTATGTTCTTGAATAGGGGGACAGAGAGGGCATGAGCATATTTGCTTTTGTTTATTTAAATGACACCAAAGATTGGTATTGAAGTGCACTGTATCCTGAGCTGCAGTCTGGATATATAACTTTATGTTCACCATCTCAATGATTCTGAGGCAACAAAAGGCTTCCTGCAGAATAAGATTATCTGCCTGGAAGGGAGAATAAATCCACGTTTTCATTGCACAGGGCCTGAATGGTAATGAGAAAACTGCATCTCATTAGGATTAGCAATGCAAAAAGGGTTCCAGTTAATGAACAGCACAAACATTTTGGCAGTTGCAGAGTAGGCTATTGCTGGGCTGTTCCTGCTGTTGTACTTTGAGTTTCTAATGAGGCTGTCCGTTACCAAATTGGAATGTGGAGGGGTTTATTACTTCACCGGGAAATTAATGCCTCAATGAGACTTGGCGCCCAAACACTCATCTCAAGAACTATCCTGTATCATATGTAATCCATTTGGGATTTGTATAAGTATGTGCTTCAGAGGTTGGGATAGATGTAGTTTATACTTACTTTAGCTGGGCATATACAGTATATGCTTGCAAATTTGTTGGGTTTTTTTTAAAGCATATATATTAAAGCATATATTTGCCATTTCATTCATAAATTTGACTATTGAGCATACAAATACCTGTGTAGTTTTCCATAAAAACTAAGTGTTTCCCCTGACATTAAGTCTAGTCATCTCTGACTTTGGGGGTGGGGGTGGGTTGCTCATATCCATTTCTAAGATGAATAGCTGGGGTTGTCCATAGACATCTCCAAGGTCATGTGGCCAGCATGACTACATAGACAAATCTGCTATTGTGACAATAAAGTAAGACAGAATGAAAAGTTGGAATTGTAGAGAGGGTTTATGGAGATGAACTAGAGCAGTTTTAAAACAAATTTAATTGTCCAAAACTACTGTAGGCAGATCTGATTCTCCAATTACCATTACCAGCTATGTCTTATGCAGGCATAACCCAACCAAAGGGAATTCTGGCATGTAGATATACTGTTAATTAACAGAGATGGGATAAGCATGCCAAGCAATGATCTTCTCACTTCCTTCCTATGATATTGAGAAGTATAAATGTAGAGATGGGTCGAGATTATTCTATTCTGCCAGCAAAAGTAGGGGATGACATCAAAATGATATGATAACAGTCTCCCCACTACAAATACATAAAGAGATTGGGATTATTAGTGTGCAGTATTGTTTTTATCATTTACTTTTAAATTGTTGTTTAAAATGGAATTCATTCCACAGACAGTTTAATGCCGATTTAGAATGCATTCAACTTTTGAACAGCTGTTAGCGTAAGGAAGTTCTTCCTAATGTTTAGGAGGCATTACTTTTCATGGAGTTTTAATCTGTCCTTCTGTGTCCTAGGACGTCTTCACACTGAGGTTTTTTTCCCCAGTAGTCTTAATCTTTAAACTCACTTGAAGGATGTAAAAAGACTGATCCATCACATGACATCACTTCACTTCCAGTCGTCATTTGTTGCCTTCTGTCCTTAAAATGGGGGCCAGGTGGTGGGGTGATCATGTCCATGTCCCTTGCTACCTGTTCTCTCCCTCCCCTCTCCTTCTTCCCTTTCTTCTTTCAGCTCTCTGCCAAGGTACCTGTTGCTGACAAACGACCTTCCTTCATTTCTTCCTTGCTTCATGTGTCTTTCTGTCTTTCTGTCTTCCTTCTTTATTCCTTTTCTTCATCCCCCCTTTTCCTTCCTATTTAATTATTTCTCCCTCCCTCTCTTTTGGGAACTGAGGAAGAAAAATTGTGCAAAGTTTTGCTCCACTCCCTTTCCAGCCCCACACTGGGAAGGAAGCCCTAGCTGGTGCACTTTCCCACCTTTGCTTCACAAATTATCCTGGATTGGCAACACCCTTCATAGAATAAACCTTTAAATGGTATTTTAAGAGATTTGAGACTGCGCTGCCAGGATCTCTTTTCCTTCAACTGAAAAAAAAGGAGAGGGGGAGAAGATACACTTTCCAATGTGATGAGGAACACGATCAACAGAAGACAGAAAAGAAAGAGGAAACACGTGTGATGACACTGAACTCAGGAAGCTATGGGGAAAAGACAAAAAAAGGCATGATGGGAAGACTGAATTCATAACAGGACAAATGGGAATTTAAAAGTATGATTTCCTACAATGCACCATGGTTCTGGCAGTCAGTGTGAAGAGGTCTCTGGAACAGAAGATAATAAGCTTGCTTTCATCTATATGATGACATCCTTTCAAATATTTAAACATGGGTATTGTGTCACCTCTTCTTTTTTATGGGTATGGTTTCCAGACTTTTAGCATTTTGAATCTGCTCCTCTGAACACAGTCCAACTTGTCTATAGCCTTCTTATATTGTGATGCTCAGAACTGGACACAGTATTTCAGGAGATGAGCAGAGCAAAACAGAGAGGTGCAACTATTTCATTTAGTCTCTAGACACTATATCCCTATAGATGCAGCCCAGAATCACATTGGCTTTTTTGACTCATATGGTCTAATAAGACACCTTCAGCACTTGATTACTCCTCCTTCAAGAATACTGTCTCCCTCCCCCATGCAACTTAGCCTGAAGTCCTCCTGATTAGATTTGAAAAAATGTTAGCAAAAACATTCCTGCCAACAGCTGCAAGGTGCAACCAATTTCTTGCCATAAGTTATCCTTATGAAACTGCAGACCGTGGTCCAGGAATCCAAATCAATCCCAGTGGCACCATCTGCAGAGTTGGTTGTTCACCTCCACTATTCTTCTATCCCTTCCTGTGCCATGTCTTTCAACTTGAAAAAGAGAACAAAATGACAATCTGCATACCAAGATCCTTCAGCTTCCTACACAGAGCGTCATAACCCCTTGTAATATCATGAAGCAATGCCTTGCAGTATCATTGGTTCTCATGTGGACCAAAATAAAGGGGTAATAGTCAGCAGGCTTGACAAGACTTTTCAGCTTCTCTGTTACATTTTGGAGACAGATAGGAAGATAGCACACTTCTTGAGACACTGTGCCAGTCTTACAAACCACTGCTTTTGTTTCCCTCATTAAGAAATGCCCTACCACACATCTCCTCTGAGGTTTAATAGGGACAATTCCTGTTGCTGAATCTTCAACAGTCACCTGCACTTCATGTAAAGAGTGGAGGCCTTTCCACACAACCTTATATCCCAGAATATCAAGGCAGAAAATCCCATATTATAAGAATGTGGACTCAAATAATCCAGTTCAAATCAGATATTGTAGGATAGTCTGCTCTGTTCCAGCCAAGAAAACCCCATGCTCCCAAATATGATAGGTTTCTGGACATTCTCTTTTAACAGGACTACCTCTTACACCTGCTGCAGGTATTGTTACACACATCCTTTGGCAAGAATAGAAATTGATCCCTCACCATTTATATTCAGCAAGCTTAAGGGGGCAGTGAAACAGAATTATGGGTTTATCCTCAAAATTCTCTCACTAAACACCAACACAAGATACCCAGGTTGACTTCATGTGTTAGCTGAGCTCCAGGGACTGAAGCTGCAGTTATGCAGTGAGCTAGTGGCTGCTATTTCCTCTTCTAACGAAGTCTCCCTTTCAGCAGATATCCTGAGTTCCAGAGACCATATGCTCAGGGAAAGGACCTGGGCCTGTACACAATAGAAGATAGAACCTTACCGAGTCCTCAAGTCCTCCACTCCGCTCACCCAATCAAATAACTTTACTCCAGTAAACAGTAACCTTATTCCAGTAAACCTAACAAACTCTCCCATGAGATTGTTTGGGTCCAGGGTGGTTTAATCCAACACAAGTTTACCTTATGATTTCTCTTCCATCCACTCATGCAAAACTCCTCTGTTGGCCTCACCCCTTTGGCAAGCTCCTGCATGCTGAGCTCCAGGAACTGATGCTGCAGCTGTATACAGAACTTTAGAGAGAAATTAAACACATTTTCATATTTTTAACCATTTGTTTTTACTAGTATTTATTTTTGTCTTCTAAAGGCCCTTGCACACAGCCCTATATCACAGAATATCAAGGCAGAAAATCCCACAATATCTGCTTTGAACTGGCTTTGGGGCAGTACAATGAGGCAAAATGGTGTCCTGGGATGGTTTTTAAGCAACTTTTAATGTTTATTTATGGTTTTATGCCCCGACATTAAATGTTTGACATATATATGCTGTGCTCCATCCTGAGTCCCCTGCAGGGCGAGAAGGTTGGAATATAAATGTTTTAAATAAAAATAATTATCTGAGTCCACACTCAGATAATTTGGGATTTCCTGCCTTGATATTCTGGGATATAAGGCTGCGTGGAAGGGCCCCCAGTCTCCTTGAGTCCCAGGTATGGGAAAAAGGCATGGTATAAATAAAATAATACTATACAACCCAGTCATATAATTTCAGAAGTAAATGAAAACTGGAATTTTAAATATAAACAGTTGTGTTTCAGTCTATAGTACCATGTTTGCATAGAGAACATTAAGCATGGCTAATTCGGGAATGGAACAACAGACGGGAACTGAGGGCGAGCATGAAGACACCAACTTGAATCAAAAGATGAAGCCATGACATCCAAGTGGTACTAACACCACACATTTGACCACCAAATGAACCCATAAATGGCAGTGGTATTTGGCCATGGCCATGATCCCAGACATACTGCATGAAGAGGGCTTGATGTTACAAAATAGGCAGAGAAATCCCTGCCCCTGTCATAGCATCCCAAGTAATAGAATCGGGCAGGTTGCTTTTGGGCATGAAAACTGTAAACATCAGGCTGCAATTGCACCATTAGAATGGACATCCAATTTAAATAGTTACATCAGATTTACTTTTTGTTGCCTAAAGCAAGTATTCTTAGCTAAAGAATGGTTGTTAAAACAAGCAATGGCATTTAGTAGATATGCTAATTAATATCCAACAGCTATTTTCTTTAGTGCAGTTAAATCTAGGCACATCCTTTAAATTTCAGTACTTTTAATCAAATAGCACCTTCATTTCTTTGGCAAACCATTTCACACACAATAGTTAAAAGTACAGAGTAAATGCTTTGCAACAGACTACACTGAAATTTAATGAAATTGTAACAACTGTCCTACTGAATCTAATTTAGGTGTTTATTTCAGACGCTTCATTTAATGTGTTAACAAAATAAATTGCATGTAATTGGGAGCATCAATACTGCAATGAAGGTTACTGAATTAGCAATGGAATGCAGGCAATAACACACTGGTATTAAAGAGGCAAAAGCAACGTCAATTCTTTTCCATTTAAATGATTACAAAAGCGGTTCAAGATGTAACATTAGTCTTTGAGTTCCCATTGTATATCTTTTCCCTTGCCAACTTTCATAGGCAAGTACCTTAAAGTACCATATTTTCTGGCATATAAGACTACTTTTTAACCCAAGAAAATCTTCTCAAAAGTCGGGGGTCATCTTATATGCGGGAGTCGTCTTATACACAGGAGTTAACTTATACACTGGGGGTCATCTTATAGAGCGGGTGCTGAAACTTCCAATCCGGATTGGAGAATCTATGGTTGCCACATATGGTGGGGGGAGCTCAAAAATGGCAGTTGCCCTATGCAGCAACTGTATGAAAGCATTAAGGGTGATGCTGTACAAGTACAGTAGAAGAAAATCCATTCATCAGGATTCGTGGACTTAATGCGGTCCTGATGGTGAGGTGAAGGGGCGCCTCACCGGAAATGTGTAAGTGAAGGGCGGAGCAAGCTACAAGCTCTGGGGCGCCCAGGGTATGGAAAAAGAGATAGAGTGGCTCTGGGTCCAGAAAAACACACCTCTTTTACCTGTCTGGCCTGCCCTTGTATCCTATTACCATACCTCCTCCTCTGCCTCTCAGATCTCACCCCTGAAGACTGCAGTGAAGTGGTGCAGGTGCGCATGTGTGAGATCTGAGAGGCAGAGAAGGAGGTACAGTAATAGGAAAATTACCATATTGAAATAAAATCTGGTGCTTTAAAAAAATTTATTTGGTGTGTGTTGGAAGAGGGGTAGTCTTATATGGCGAGTATATCCCAAATTCTGTATTTTAACTGGAAAAGTCAGGGGTCATTTTATACGCCCAGTTATGCCGGAAAATATGGTAGTTCAATACTGAAAGCCCATATCCTGTTATACAAATTATAATGAATGTATAGAAGGTTCATTAAATCTATATTTCTATCATAGTTGCATCAACGTTTCCAGAAGGAGCCATTTTAGAGATTGTCTAGTTCCTTAGTTTCTGCCTATTGAAGACAATGGCTAGCATTCTCTTCAGGAGTTATGGGATCATACATTAGATGTATGGTCTTGTAATTTTAGGAATTTATATTCATGGTTGTTAATGACAAAACCTGACTCTGGGGTTTTTGAGTGTGCATTTACACTATAGAATTTAATGTAATTTGAGTCCTAAACTCGGTAGCAGCCCATGGCTCTAGCAGAGGGATACTTTCCCTCTCTAGCATGAGCTACTTCTGACTATGACTAGACCTACACTGCCCATTATCCCAGGATCTCATCCCAGATTATCTGTTTGAACTGAATTATATGGGGCCCCTTTTGCACTGCCATTTAAAATCCAGATTATATACTTTGAATTTGATTATATTACAGTGTAGACTCAGACCCCTTCTACACTGCCAGCTCAGATCCTGGGATATAGGGCAGTATTGGAAGGGGCCTACAATAATATAATCAATGTGTAAGAAATTTTAGGCGAGCACACTGAATACTTCATTACTGTTGTTTAAATAATTCCAACCTCCCAGATAAGTAGAAGAGTATCTTGTACCAAAAATATAGCCTCTATTCCGTGGACTCATTCTCAGGGTTGGAAAACATAGGTGACATTTTCAGCAAGGTTATTTGAAGTCATGATAAATTATTTTTTTTAAAAAATATCCTAGATCTTAGCCTTTGCCTTAGTTTTCAAAGGTCAGCATGCATTCGGTTTCCCATTCCCTTGTTTGAATCTCAATTTAGCCATAGATTCATGTCCATCATGAATTTAGCCATAGATTCATGTCCATTGATTTGGGGGGGGGCTGAGTTTGATTTGGGGGGCTGAGTTTGATTCGGGGGGGCTGAGTCTGGGTGAGAGAGGGTCTACCCTAGCAAACCTTTTGTATCATTATCCCATGCATATGGGGTATATTGAGCATGGTGATCAGTAAGGCCTTCCCGCAGACCACCCTGAGAATTTTGGGGGGGAAGGGCTGAAGCCCCTCAAGCCCCACCCCCACCCCCCGGCTACATGCCTGATGGCCATTGTATTAATTTATTTTTACAATGACTGTGGTACATATCAGTGACTGTTTGGTACATTAATCCAAATGGCCCATGTCTGAAAGTGGAAATCTACAGCTAAGTGAAGGCTAAATATTGTTGTTAGCAACAACTGGGCAAACCACATAGGCTTATTTCACACTGTGAAATCAGAATGTAGAGACAACAAGGTTGTTATTTATTATTTAGAAATGGCTAAAATGCTCAACATTACCTAATACAATAATTGACAACTTTTCAACATTAGGATGCCTGCCCTTTAATTTTGCTAGATGTCAAAATGTCATCAGGTGCAGCATTTCAAGAGAAACAGCCCACAGGCTTTTCTGAGAGAAGAGTGGCTGTTAGCTAATACTAGCTACTTTCACAGCCATAGTAATGGCTACAAGCCATACTGACAGAGAACTTTCTACATGAGATCTCACAGGCATCATGGGGAAGAAAAAAGTGGCCAGCATGCGTATAACAGGCAGCACTTCAAATAAAATAATTCTGAAGCTGGAAAATGTTGAAAAGGCCTTTTGACACAAGGAATGGGCACATAGCCCTATTGCAATCAGCTCTTGATGTGTCCTAGGCAGCAAACCTGTTTATAGCATCAAATTCTGTCGACTGAGGGGAGCAGAGAGGGGGAGAGATCATAGCATCTCACAATACAGGCACACACACCTAGAAGTCAGTGCAGATCCAATGTTTGTATATAATACGACTCCTATAACCATAGGGTTGGTATCTACAGATGCATTTATCCACATCCAACAAAATATACCATCTCTCAGCATTTTATACATCCTCTAGGATGACTCTATGGTATTTTGGGGCAAGAAGCCCTTCATTTCAATAGGGTTTATCATCACTCACAATTTCACATACCCACACAAAGTTTGGGAACACATCCCACATGGATACTGGGCTACTGTATACACAAAATTCTCTCTATACCAAAATGAATTCTCCCATTTCAAGATGATAATAATAATAATAATGTACTTTATGTATATTCTGCTCTGTCTCCCTGGGGGGACTCAGAGCGGATCACAGAATACATTTATGGCAAACATTCAACGCCATTATGCAATTAACAACAAAGACAGACAGTACATAGACAGAGGCAAGGCTTCCCTCTTTTTCATTTCCGGCAGCTGAAGGCTGTGCTCGACTCGACCATGGGAAGGTGCTGCTGTTCTATTTTTCCACACCGAGGAGCCTGTGTCCATGGATGCCTTCCTGGCGGAATTACTGGCATGTCTTCAGGGTTCTTTTACCTCCCCGCGAAGCGGTACCTATTTATCTACTCATATTGCTGGTTTTTTTTTTAAAAAAACCTTTTTATTGAGTTTTATCATAAGTAAATAAAAGCTAGAACACCGAAAGAGTGAGAACAATTTTTGAATAGGAAAGTGTGGAAAAAGAAAGAGATCGGAAAAAGGAGGCAATTAGAGAGAGAGAGAGAGAGAGAAGAGGAAAAAAAGAAGGGGCAATAGAAAAAAGTGTGTGCATGGATTGACTTCCATCTAATCTTTGGTGGTTGTAGAATCATAGTAGTCGGTCTCCCAGGGGGGCCAGGTGCAATGTTAGTCTGAACATCCCTGTGGTTTCTAGTCTGCTTGTGAGAGTTTGTTTCATTATATTATTAGGTCTATCTTTAATTGCTTGTATTAGTTTTTAACTAGGTCCCAATTTGTTGTGTTTTTTTTGTGTGGAAGTCCTTGGTTGGGAGTGATCCAATAAGTAAGTTTGTCCATGTTCATCACCTCCAGAAATTTCTTCAGCCAGTCCTCTTGTTTAGGAATCTCCTTTTGTCTTCAGTTTTTAGTAAATACTATGCTCGCCGCGATGACTAAGTAATTGAATAGTCCTTCTGTTCTGCAAAGTCCAGCATTCCTAGTAGGTAATATTCTGGCTCTTTTGTTAGCTTTATTTTTTAAATATTTTTTGTATTTCAGTGTGGATCTCTGTCCAGAGCTTTTTTGTTTCTGGGCAGGTCCAGCAGAGGTGGAAAAAGGTCCCGGTTTGTTGTCCACATTTCCAACATTTATCCGTGGTATTTTTATAACATTTTGAGATTTTGTGTGGAGTTAAATACCACCTGTATATCATTTTCATCCAATTTTCCTTTAATTCACAGGCATATGTATATTTGATCTTTTGGTTCCATATTTTTCCCCATTTTTCTAATTTTATTGGGTGTCCTACATTGGAGGCCCATTTGGTCATGCATTCCTTTATTGGTTCTATTTCTGTAGAACAATTTTTTTTTTGTAAATCTTGGTAATCAATTTAATTTCTGACTTCATTATCTTGTTCCAGAAGGAATTTTCCTCAGCAAAATCCCTGTTTTTCATCCAGTTTAAAGAATTCTTTAGTCTGTCTATTTTGAAACCAGGAATATTTTTTAAAAAAATTGTTGATATCTGTTTTCTCTTTGAGTACAATTTCACCTTTCTCTACCTTTCATATTGCTGTTTTCAAACTGCTAGGTAAGTAGAAACTAGGGTTGACGGCAGATTTTCTGTAGCTGGCAACTTAACTCATGTGTTAACCATGGCCCCTCTAAGATTCTATGTTGCATGTAGCAGGGCAGATGGTGACAGTTGTATGCACATACTGTGGCTGTCACACTGCCATAGGTAGGCTGCAAACACTGGCTCCATTATTGTTTTTCCTATCTGTACATTTGTGTTCTGATTTTTCCTAATACCAGCAGTAGTGCTTTGCCTCACCCACAAGTAAAGGATGTAAAAAATCCAGGAGAATCCCTTAAACAAGCTCAGGCTTTTTGAGCCTATAAATGTTACTCTTTTCTGAAATATTTAGTTCAGGAGTATCAAACTCATTTTCATTTAGAGCCACATCAACCTTGAAGGTTGTCTTCAAAGGGTCATTTGTAATTATAAGATTGTATAAATGCAACTATGGTGCTCTGGCATTGAAAACCTCACGAGCCACATAACATGGTGGGGCAGATTTGGGCCGTGGGCCTTGCATTTGACATGCATGACTTATTTGGTCCTGAACACTCTTGAGTGGAGTCTGGAGATTGTAGGGACTGTGGTCACACAAAAAAGTAACCTTCCAAATTCTTAACACTTTTTGCAAATTTAGCTGAAATTTGCTCATTGCAGTAAACAGCAAGATGATAATGCTTGCTACCAATATTCTGTGAAACAGATTCTAGAGATCCATTGTTGTGTGAAAACAAAAGCAGTTAAGGCATTTCCAAACCAGGTGAACACTAAAGAAACCATATAATCCATACAAGAATGTTTGGGAAGTCTCCTAGGAGATTCCAGGGTGCAGAACAGACAAAGCAACCTCAACAAGGTCTGTGCCAAAAAACATCCAGCCTCAGATAACTAATCAGCCAGTCTGTGAGGTAGATTTTTTTGGCAGGAAATGGAATCTCATTCTTTTCCAAATCTCCAGAAAGCGGAAAAATACCAAAAAGAGACTGAAATTTATCTTTGTCAGTAGAGCTATGGATTATCTGTATTTATGTTGAGTAAGGAGCTGTTAAGGTTTTAGAATCACTTTTTCTGGCTGCAGCTTTGCTCTGAGTTTTAGATTTCTTCATCTGGCATCTGTCAATACACTTCTCTTTTAGAGAAAATCTTAAAACTAGCATATACTGGGAGAGATAAGAAAAAAAAACCCATATACTCCTTAAAACTGCCTAATACTATCCTGAGCCTCTAGCTATAGCCAAGGTGGAGATCAAAGGCCATATCCGTGGGCTGCAAGTGCCCCCAAGGCAATTTCAATGCACAAATAGCAATTTCTGAACAAAAATTGCTATTTTCTGCACAGAAAATCCTATAGTTAAGTGCATGTTCTAAGTAAAATTTACACCTAATTGATTTGTATAGAAATTGGCACTTTCTGTGCAGAAAAAAAACATTTCCTGTATAGGAATTAACATATCTGCACTGAAATATTATTTTCCATAAAGGAAATGCTGTTTTCTGCACAAAACACCATGCAAAAATTTATGTAGAATAAGTCCTCAATTGTTAATGACTTTTGAAAACTTTTTTCAAATACTTTCTTTCAGCATGAAGAAAATTGCTGAAAGTACTCATTGCTACCTTACTGAAGAATGCAGTGAGGAGGGAGTATGATCCTCTAATTCAGTGGTTCTCAACCTGTGGGTCCCCAGATGTTTTGTCCTTCAACTCCCAGAAAACCTAACAGCTGGTAAACTGGCTAGGATTTCTGGGAGTTGTAAGCCAAAACACATGGGGACCCACAGGGTGAGAACTTCTGCTCTAATGTTTTGTGGGAGGTTAATGTGACCCAATAGTTGCCCATCTCTGCACTAGGAGTTCTCATGTCCCAAAGTAAAGCATGTCTCACAGTAAAGCATGGTCCCAGGTGACAAGCAAAGGCAATAGAGTTTTAGGGACTGTTTAGGGAAAGTGACAAAGAAATCTGATGTTTTACCAGATATTATTTTCTTTTAATTGGTGGTATGTGTTGTATTTTAATATGTCATTGTTCCCCACCTGATTCATCATAGATAAGAAATAATAATAAGAACAATATAGTATATAGTACATAAAAACTAGCATTTTATTTCCAGAAACTGGAGGATTGGAAACAGTACTTTCATGTACTTCTCCAAGATAGGCTGACAGTAACTACAGCGTTCCCTCGCTTATTGCTGGGCTTAGGTTCCAGGACCTCCTGCAATAAGTGAAAAACCTTGACGTAGGGATGCTCTATTTATTTTAATATTATACATTATTTTAGTAGTTATACACTATTTTAAGTCTTTATAAACTTCCTCCCTCCAGTCTTGAAGGGCCTTTCCTTCCTTTCCTTCACTTTATTTTAAGTCTTTATAAACTTAAAATAAAGTGAAGGAAAGGAAGGAAAGGCCCTTCAAGACTGGAGGGAGGAAGGACTGAGGAGGAAAAGTGCCTTGGAGACCGCTGGCGGCAAAACCCCATAAAACAGTGAAAATACCATGATATATTTTTTAAATCAATATTTTTTAAATTTGCAAAACAGTGAGACTGCAATAAGCAAACCATGAAGTAGCAAGGGAACATTGCATTATCTTCAAACTCCGGCCCCATCTACATAACAATATAATCCAGTTTGTGATTATCTGCTTTAAACTGAATTATATGAGTCTGCACTGCCATATAATCTAGTTTAAAGCAGATAGTCTGGATTTTACATGGTAGTGTAGAAGGGGCCTCTGTTCTACTGAACCACTATATCAGGACAAAATGATGAGACCTAATTCTATCTTTTTGCAAAATAACTCCTTCCATGTCCATGTAAGATTGTATACTTTTTGTCTACAGCTCCTTGGAAAGTAATGCTCCTGATGGAAAACTCACTATAAGGAGTCTATTCCCTGTCTGCTGAAACAAAACAGTTCTTTAAAAAGGCTTCTCCATTAAAGGTTTCCTCGCTTTCTGAATGTTTATTCACTAATGTTGTCTTCTCATTTTGTTCTTATACATCAGGCATGGGCAAACTTTGTTCCTCCAGGTGTTTTGGACTTCAACTCCCAGAAGTCCCAGCCATCTTACTGGCTATTAGAAATTGTGGGCATTGAAGTCCAAAACACCTGGAGGGACAAAGTTTGCCCATGCCTGTTATACATGCTGAACTTGATGACTGCAACCTATGATGAACATTCCTCCTAAAACTCCTGTTTCAACCTGTTTCAGATTTTTTTTAGAGCCTGACCTTTAGTTTTACCTAAAAACACTTTAGTTTGGCACAAAAATGATGTCCCTCTTTTTCTCTTTCTTTGGCCATGTCAGCTGATAATTCAGAAAGGTGTAGTCCAAAAAAAGGTCATCCCCCCGAAGTCTGTTCCCCACTGAATTAATTGAACTGCCTTTGTGTTCAGTAAAATATTTGTTTCACGTGCTGTCATCTATAAGATAGTTGTAAATGTTAAAGTTCATATATCTGCTTAGAGAAGACAATGATGCTGGGGAAAATGGAAGGAAAAAGGTGGATGAACAGTATCCTTGAAGTGACTGGCTTGACCTTGAAGGAGCTACGGTGATGACGGCCGACAGGGAGCTCTGGCGTGGGATGGTCCATGAGGTCACGAAGAGTCGGAAGCGACTGAATGAATAAACAACATCTCTGCATGAATGGTGGCCCAATGGGTCTACCCTTTAATATGCTAACATCTTACATTAGCTATTTCACCAATTTATTTGATTGCTTTTATATTGCTGATGTGTTTCATTGTATCTGTAACATAGTTTCATTTCTGTGGGTATGATGAAATAATTATCAGCAAGATGTTATTGTGTTTTTAATCATGTTTCTTTCATTATGTTTTCAATAAACTTTTTGTTCTATCTAGCGTATTCTACAGGGAAATTTCTTCTTAATCTAGAGAAATTGTTGCAATAGTCAAGACTGCAACCCAAGTGTCTCTTGTCAAATAACCTATATGATCCCTTTCTGATTGTTTTATCTCAGGGTATAAATATTAATCTAATTGTTTTCTGAAAGTGTATCAATAATTAATCCTGATATTTTGGAAATATAGCCATTCAATTTAACACTCACACTTTCTTTCACAGTCGACAGCTCATAATCCTAACAGCAACATAAAGTCTGACAGGACAATCTGTTCTCAACTGCTTTATAATTAGAGGTATTCTTCCTCGAGATTCCAGATATTTGCTTGCCTGCAAAAGAAAAGTTCCTTCTTTTCAGGACTTTGGGGAAAGCATTAAGACATTACTGAAGAGTTAATACAAAGAAGTACAATCTGTTTTGTACTTCTTTTTAAGGAGGCAACCCCCTAGAAAACTTCAGGACTAGTAGGCCAGGCTAGCTTTCAGTTTTAAAGAAATCTACTTTATGACAGCAACCTTGCAAACTCTTAAAGGGAATAAATCTCTAGGAATGTTCTAGGTCAGCATTTCTCAACCTGGGGGTTGGGACCCCTGGAAGGGGTTGCAAGGAGGTTTCAGAAGGGTCGCCAAAGACCATCAGAAAACATACATCTCTGATGGCCTTAGGAATGCCTTTGGCAGAGAAGGCTGAAGATCTCTCCATCTGTCCTTCTCTTCCTTTTTGGAAATAAACAGAGAATCCTCCCACCAAAAGCCCTCCTCCGAGGTGATTGGCCGGCCTCTCAGACAAGGGGAGGGCTGTTTCTGAGACTCCAGGCAGACATGCTCAGCGCATGGCAGCATGGTGCTTATGTGCGGGAGAGGAAGAGAGTATGAAGTTGGAGGGAGGCTTGCCCCAAGTGCCTTCAATGCATGGGGTTTCTGTGTGGGAAGTTCGACCAATTCTATCATTGGTGAGGTTCGGAATGCTCTTTGATCTATATATCCCAGCAACTACAACTCCCAAATGTCAAGGTCTATTTTCCCCAAAATGTGACCAGTGTTCACATTTGGGCTTCTTGAATATTAATGCCAAGTTTGGTCCAAATCCATCATTGTTTGAGTCCACAGTGCTCTCTGGATGTTGGTGAACTACAACTCAAAAACTCAAGGTCAATGCCTACCAAACCCTTCCAGTATTTTCTGTTGGTCATGGGAGTTCTGTGTGCCAAGTCTGGTTCAATTCCATCATTAGTGGAGTTCAGAATGCTCTTTATTGTAGGTTAACTACAAATCCCAGCAACTACAACTCCCAAATGACAAAATCAACAACTCACATCCCCACCAGTATTCAAATTTGGGTGAATCGGGTATTTCTGCCAAACTTGTTCCAGTGAACATGATGATTCATAACAGTAGCAAAACTACAGTTATGAAGTAACAAGGGGAAAAAAATTATGGTTGGGGTTCACCACAACATGAGGAACTGTATTAAGGAGTAGCAGCAGTAGGAAGGTTGAGAAACACAGTTCAAGGTACTG
Organism: Anolis apletophallus; assembly: GCA_030556195.1. Taxonomy (NCBI): domain Eukaryota; kingdom Metazoa; phylum Chordata; class Lepidosauria; order Squamata; family Anolidae; genus Anolis; species Anolis apletophallus. The sequence goes on along the minus strand of JARBWK010000010.1, from coordinate 65,925,216 downwards.
CAGCGTAACTATATCTTCGAGCAGAAATTGTTTATTTCAGTAGACTTTGCTATTTCTCACAGTTTAGTTTCCATAGTAAATTTAGGAATGGTTCCCCACAGATACAGAGGCTATACTCTACTTTCAATTTTGAGCAGAAGATAGTAGGAGAAACGGAGAATATGTATAACCTCCTCAGAAACTAGAACAGTTCAGGTCTACGGCTCTCTACAAGCTGTAGACCTGAACTAAGATAGGTGTTGCTGTGTTCCAGGAGGTTCGATAAGTAATGGTCAGTTGAGGAACTCTCTGTGGAAATGTTGTTTCCTGTATTTAAAACAATCCATGTATCTACTTAGTTATCCCCACTAAATTAAGATGGCTTTACCTTCCAGGAAAAGAGACACAGGATGCAGTCTCAATGTATATGGAAAGTAATAACTCATTTGCTCATCCAAGTGAACAAGGGAGCTTTAATTTAATACTCATCTGTTTCTGCACACTCCTACTCAGCCTAGTTGTCAGACCCATCTTCTATGCAGCTTACTTATTGTTATATGATATCCTACCTTTCTATCCCAGTTTTAAACTGATAGTATAAAACACAAAATATTACCAAGCCAGCCAGATATAAGGCAGTGAGAAATAAAATAATACTTGACTGTAAAAGCAAATAGAGCAGCCGCTAAAACTCCCAATACCAGTCAGATGGATTAACAAATGGCTACTTAAATATATGAGTTTTGAAGGAGAAAGAAGAGCTTATTAAGGTGGGTGCCAGATGTTGATATGCTGGAAATTTCCAGAATTTGCATACAGCCGCAGTATAGGCTTCCTTCCATGTTCCTTCCATAGTGTGATATAAGCAGCCTTGAAGGATGACCAATCTCTGCAAAATGAGATAAAACAGATATAAACTGTTTATGGCATCTATTTCCTTTTTTCAGCTCCAATGGGACTGCATTTTGGCTTGGCTTCCATTTTGTAAGTAGTTGTGAATTATTATGCCAAAATGTAATGGATAAGCTGTGGTTAAGCTGATTAACAATGGTTTAGAGAGGAAAGCCAACTTTAAAGCATGGTTTCTAATCTGTATTTGTTTCCCTAAACCACAATTAACCAAACTTTGGTATCTGAACAAAATGATAAATGATATTTAATTGAAAATAAAAGGTGGGCTTTATGACAAAGCTTTCCATCTTTTTTAGAATGCTGGAGAAAATGGAGTACACAAATTCAATATTTGTCCATGTAAAGCTAAAACTGAGTACTATATCTGAACAAGGTTAACAAAGCCGTCTTTATCCAAAACTGTTGAAGTGACAGAAAATAAGGCAAACACAGTCTCTGAAGCATCTTCCACCTGCTCAAGTAAATGAGAAAGTTTCGTCTAGGAAAGTTTATAACTAGAGTGGAATATCATATGATCCATCCTGGCCTATTGATGAAAAGGAATTTCTTTGATTGTGGTTGAAAGTTTCCATACAATTCCCTAATAACACATGAGCATCTTTAAATGCTAGTTATGATAATTACAGTCCAATATGACTTGGTTCCAGGCTGTCTGAAAAACTATATCTCCCTGTATTAACCTGTTCAGGAATTAAAACAGTGGTTCCCAAATGTTGGTGGAGATGTTTAGAGCTTCAGCTCTTAGAATTCCTGACCTCTGATCAAGTTATCTGGGACTTCTAGGAGCTGAAGTACAAAATATCCAGAAGACTAAAGTTTGGGAATCACTGGTTAAAATCTTCAGAGGAGGCCCTTATCTCAGTCTTACCACCCTTCCTGGTTTCTTTGGTGAGAAGGTGGCTGCTCCCCAGTTTAGGAGCTACCTAGTAAGACTGTGACGGTTCAATACTCGCTTTCCTTTCATTGACAAGTGAATATGTTTCTCTTCCAATATACTTTCCAGAAAGTTTTTCTGGAGGGTGCAAGAGGTTAGAGAATGGCCTAGCATGTCCTGTTAACAAATGGTGGTTGTTATTGTTGCTATTGGTCAGAATCCTATTTGGACTTAAATCTGCAGGGGTTAGTTTCCATAATGTCCATATCCAGGAAAGGGCTAGGGTTACATTACTACAAAGTAACAGCTATGCCTTTATCCTGTTGTACAGTGCTAGGCGTGTGAACAGTGCCATTTTTGAAACAGGATCCAGAAAATCTGGCAGATCTGGCAACTGAGCCCCCAGAAATAAGACAAGTGATGGGGCTTGAATTGACTCAGCTAAACTGGACCACATGGCAACCAAAATCAGCTGATTACCATTGCACCATTCACTCCGGAGGGAGGGGGGAGGGTGCTTAGCCTTGTCTGAGCCAATCAGAGCAAGAAAGCACATCATGTGCCTTTTTGCCAAGCTGGTCTATATATACCAGGGTAAGTTCCTCCATTCTCCTGTTGTTCTATCTCAGTGTCATTACTGCTTAGGATTTCTTTTGAACTCAATTCCAATCTTTTCCTTTCATTTCTTAGTTTAATATCTTTCAGGTTCCTTTACTATTTTGCTAGGGAAGAGAGGGTGGGTGTGCATTTGAGGAGGGGGGGGGGCAATGAAAGGGCATGGAGTGGTTTAAATATGTTTTACCTTTGTGGAGGGGTGGTGGTGGTAGGATAGCCTGACTCCCTTGAGTCCCCATGGGGATAATTCGATCCCTCCCAAGGCCTATCTCTCCTCTTGCTCCCCTGTCCTGCACCTTCCTCCTCCCTAAAAACATTTGTGTTTTTTAAACCAAAAATGCCCTTTCTTCTTGTTCAGCTCTTTTACTGATTTATTCATTCCCCTTCCCTGCCATACCTTAGCCTTGTTTGTACTCTTGGCTTGACAACCATGTAGAAATGCAAAAGCTTAGGAACAGTATTTGTTTTTATTAGTAAAAAAAAGCTTTAAAATTTTCCTATACATTGTGGGATATGTGGGCATTTATGGCAGTTGGCGGGAATGATGCCCTGCTATTGCTTCTATGCTGTCGCTGTGGAGAAATTCCAGGTGATAGCTTTTGGTTTTTTTTAAAGGAGATTTTATTTCTAGAAATGTTAAGAAAGATTAATAGATGATACTGGGGAGGGGAGAGGCTTGCAGTGGAAATGTGTCCTCCAAGTGTGGCTGTTTTCATCCCAATAGCCCTAAAAATGATGGAAAGGGGAGTCTTGAAAGTTCCCCCATTGCTACCAATGGGCCAGATCTTCCTGGAGCAAAAACAAAACTTCTGGTTGACAGATCAAGAAATGGTACTTTCCCACCAAGGTGTTGCTTCAATTTAGTGAACAGATAATAGTCACTGGGTACGAAAACAGGGCTGTGAGAGGAGTGGCTTAAAACATCCCAACCAAAAGAAGTCAACAACTCTTGTGTTGCATGAGTGGCTACGGTCACCCACGCTCTGGTCACATCCCGAATAGATTACTGCAACACACTCTACGTGGGGCTGCCTTTGAAGACAGTTCGGAAATTGCAATTAGTCCAGCGGGCGGCAGCCAGATTGCTAACGGGAGCTACATACAGGGAGCATACCACCCCCTGTTGTGTCAGCTCCACTGGCTGCCTGTCCACCCGGGCTCAATTCAAAGTGCTGGTTTTGACCTTTAAAGCTCTATACGGTTCTGGCCCAGCTTACTTGTCCGAACGCATCAGCCGCTATGTCCCACCTCGTAATCTAAGATCATCCGGGAGGCCCTGCTCTCGCTCCCGCCTACGTCTCAGATGAGGCTGGTGGGGACGAGGATAGGGCCTTCTCGTGGTGGCTCCCGCCTGTGGAATGCGCTTCCTATTGATGTACGATCCACCACATCCCTCCTGGCCTTCAGGAAAAAGTAAAATCCTGGTTGTGGGACCAGGCATTTGTACACCAGCACAAGGCAGCATTTTAGATTGGTTTTTAATGAAAGTGGGTGATTATAGCCAATGTTTTAATGGACTGAACATTGTTTTAATCCAGAGTGAATGTGTATGGTGCTAATGTAGTTGTATTTTAATGTATTTTTAATGTATTTTAATTGTTTTTTTTAATTGTTTTTATTCACAGATACAGACAGTACAGTACATATAGAACATACAAAGACGATACCCTACAATACAATACCAACCATCCACATCCATTTTACTATCCTAAAAAGACACAAATGCCCCCCCTGGTCCTCCCCTCCCCCTCTACACCATCACCACACACCCCCCCCCCCTACATATAATTTCCTATATTGTCTTCCTTGTCCGTTAGCGGTAGCTCTTACATTTATTTTATCTTTCCCAAGAAGGCTGAGGTCAATTATCCTTCCTCCTACCTCCTATCTTTAATCTGTTGGTCCTTTAGTTTTTTATCTTTCCTTCATCTATATAGAATTATATCTATTCCTTTTCAGATAGTCTGTAAATTGGCTCCAATTAGTTCTATTTGAATACGGCCTGTTCTGAGACACCTTCTGTGTCAGTAAATCCATATTCATTATATCAAAGGTTTTTTTTAATCCAATCCTGTAGTGTTGGTACCTCTTTTAGTTTCCAAAATCTGGCTAAGTTTATTCTAGCGGCCGTGGCTAAATAAAAGAAGATCCTGTCTTCATTTTTGTTCATCTCAAAATCATATATGTATTTTAATTGTTGAATGGTTTGGGGGTTTTATATTGTTATTATGTGGGCATCGAATTGTGCCGTACTGTAAGCCGCTCTGAGTCCCCCTTGGGGGTTGAGAAGAGCGGGGTAAAATCCCGAAATAAATAAATAAATAAATGAGTGGTGTGTGAACATGCATTGTCATGAAAGAGACAGATTCCTGCTGTCAGCATCCCATGATGTTTGTTTTGGATGGCTCTGTGAAATTTCTTCATGGTCTCACAATATATTCTGTATCCATTTGTCCCATGTTGTCTTGACATTACATCATCTCCATAAACTGAAATGATTTCGTGATGAATTGCAGCGGCATTCATGCCCTTAGAATTTAGATAGCATATTATAGTGTGAACTTCGCACTCGGAGGGAAACGGAATGAAGATGCTCATTTCTAACTTTCACTACAATGTCAGTCGATGAACTACTGATGACTGGTACTACTTGTTCACTTCTGCTGTCTTCTCACTACATAGCAGTGATACTAACTTTCCCATGAAAATTCCCGTGAGAGATACATGCCTTTGTAACCTTAGTTTTTGGATAACCCTTATACATGGAGCCTGTGTCTGTCACTAAGGCTCATTTATCTACTAACACCTATGTCAATGTGATGGTAAATCCCTCCCAGGCTTTTTTGTACTTTAAAAGAGGGAAATACATTTTAGAAATAAGCATTAGCACTTTGGAAAACTCTTTTAAAATTTGGATGAAAATCCAAAACAGATTCACAACCCTACTAATCTGAAAGCTACCAGCTCTCCTGATAAGCACCAAGTAGCACTGTCATTTGGCATATTCTCTGACAGCTTTCCTGTACATGATTGTATATTAAACAAGGAGAATGGGGTAAGTACGCATTCAGTACCTTTGCCCAGTAATTAGATAGCTCATTGTGTTTTGCTACATAGACCAAATGCTGCCATTCTTGCCCAGTCACCCAATTGTATTTCCATTTATATCATACTGCAGTATGAGAAATTCAAGGGGAAGCCCGAAAGCTGGTTCCCTTTATCCATGAGGTAAGGGTAGAAATAATAATTTGAGGAATTTTCCAAAGTGATTAGCTTGCCCAGCTTCTGTTGCTCAAAACATAATGAGTTCATGCATCCGTCAGTAGTGCAATTATTTCCTAGTGATGTTTAACAAGTTGCTATTCCTATAAAATGTTACAGAGCTCTATTAATATTGCCCTTCTTTAGCTATGTAATTTTGCTAATGATGCAGCATATTTAGTGGCATTATTATGTCCTAAGAGAATGATGAGCCTGACTAGTAAGCCTCATGAAGCTTGGGTCTACGCTGTAACCCGTTCTCTGCTGAGAAATTTGTTCTACCCTACTGCACCTAATTGCATTTTAACTTGTGTCGTGAAGTGGGGTTTTCTGCTCTTGATAAATGAATAATAATTGCATTTAATAGAAGTCTGGAGAGCTAAATGATTGGATCTGCTAATTGTGTAGCAATGCCAGGCATAGTGATGCATTTAGCTAACAGCTTTCCACAGTGTGGCTTTTTAAATTCAGAGGGAGGTTGCTCTTCCAATATTTTTATATTGACTTTATGTTAAATCCTGCTAGTAATTATAGATGGCAATGTAGCTCAACGACTGTGATGAAATAAGTGAAAGCTCTATGCATGCTAAGAGAGATTTACCTGTGAGCTAAATAAGTAATGTTATACTATCTACTAATAAAAGACATCGCAATTGCGTCACTCACAAAAGGCAGAAGAGGTCCAGAGATGGTGTGTGTGGTCATGGACATGTAGATGCATGATTCCAACCCCCATCCCCCTTTATCTGTTGATGCTTTTATTTGCCTTTTGAATATCACGTCTTTGCAGATGTGTTGGCTTCCTTGTACCCAAGATAGGGCAAAAGTATGATAGCTGGGACCCTACGCTGGTTTCGCACCATGGCTCTGAATTAATGAGGGGAACACATGTGCGAGACAGTGCAACGAGTGAGAGACGCAGCCGCATCAGAGTCATGGGTACATTGTTTGCCAGAAAGGGGGGGAGGAAACATTTCTATTCCGTTTACCGTCTTCATAAGCCATTGTTTATCATTTAACAGTAAATAACTCTGACATTACTTCACTTGCCTTAAGCATTATGTTTGGCTGTTTGTTGTCCCCCCTTTCTGTCGTCCCCCGCCCCTTTCTGACCCACATTGCACATGACTTCCCTTCATTAATTCTGGCCCGCATTGCGCAAGTAGCGTAGCGTCCCAGCTATCATACTTTTGCCCAGGATAGAATCTGATTTCAGAATGACATGCAAAGACACACATGTTTATCAAGGCGGGCTGAAATGTAAATGTAGATGTACCTCAGATTAAATAAAAAGCTTCTAACAAAGAAGCTCTTTTTTGCAAGGATTTTTAAATTCCTATTTAACCTCACTTTTCCTGCCTAGTTGGAAGGCTTTTTACAGTACCAACATTGGAAAAATGATAAAGCAGTGCTAGAAAAACACAGATTACAGCATCAAATGCAATGAAACTTGGAAAGAGTGGGATCATAATGTAGCTGATCCTACTTCAGCTGTGTGCTTTCCTACAGCAAAAAAGTAAAAAGCAGCTGCCTCCAGGATCCCTTATTAAGCATATATCGCAAAACAGAGACAAAATGAGGAAATAGATGAGCCTACTTTACCAGCTACTCCTAGCGTGTTACAAAAAGCACAGATCAATATATTTGATCAGCAAAATGGAGAGCATAAGAAAAATTGAGACTGGTAAAAGAAAAGGGATACATTTTGGAACAATCTCTAAAAGTCTCTCTTTATGGATTTTTAACTGTGATTTTTTAAAATATGATTGATATTTAATTCTGGTTTAATGATTGTAGATTTGTAGATTTTAAATTGCATTGAAATGCTTTTAATGCAAGTACTTTGAGTCTCCTTGTGGAAAGAAAAAGCAGGGTATTATTATTAATAATAATAATAAGGTCTGTAGAAGTTTCAAAATGTTTTCATTTGCTTATGTTAGTAATAAAAAGTTTGTTCTTCTCTCTTTGGGTGTAAAAGCCAATTCTTTCTATAATCTTCCTGCTTCCAAAACAAAACTGTCCATTTAAGAATCATAGAGTTGAAAGAGACCTCGTGGGCCATCCAGTCCAACCCCCTTGCCAAGAAGCAGGAAAACGCATTCAAAATGCCCACAACAGCCTCTGCTTAAAAGCCTCCAAAGAAGGAGCCTCCACCACACTCCAGGGCAGAGAGTTCCACTGCTGAACAACTCTCACAGTTAGGAAGTTCTTCCTCATGAAGGAAGTAATGTCTAGGAACACTTTTACTTAGCTAACTGAGGTATTCATTCATTCATTCAATATCTCACATTTCTTGCAGTATGAGACCCAAGGAGGCTCAGGCTCACAACATATTATGTATCAATCAATCAATCAAAACTTTATTATGGTCACAGACCAGTACAAAGCTGGCACAAGCGCCCTAAATATTATGTACATTTCTTTGTAGATCCTAAAGTTACAATAAAGCAACATGCACAAATTAAGAACCAGGTGTTCTCTTCTTAGGAAGTCATGATATGAAGCTCCCGAAGTCAATATCTTGCCTTAGCAGACATTTTGCTCTGCAATTATTGCAGTAATATACGCGTACATTGTATTAAGATAAAGAAGAATTTGGCTAATGATCTTTCTGTTTCTTTGTCCTTTGGAGCCTGGAGAAGACTAGAACAGCTTCTCTTTCAGGGTTTAATCAGCAAACAGTGTAATCTCATTTAAGACAAGGGTTTAAACATCTGTGTTAAGGAGGAATTGTAGAAAATCTGTTTTGAGGAATATGGTTACTGAAGCTAAAGAACAGATATTGCTTTCTTGAGATATCTTGAGCTGTACAATTCCACACAGAGTAAACCAGATTACTGCGAGGACATGTTCCAACGTACTCTAGCATTGTTTTACTTTATCTTATATGTGATATCTTAACAAGCAACTTGCAATATCGACAGGTTGTCTTTCTACTGTCTCTCTTGTAAAATAAAGGCAGGTGTTGCACTTGGAATTTAAAGAGCCCTGTGAGTGATGTCCCTTCCCTGTCAATGCTTTAGCCAGAATTCCTCGGCCAGCCTTTATGGGGGAGAACGATTTCAGGTGGAATTCTTCAAGCAAGCCACACTCCTGCAACATCAATGAAACAGTCATTTCACCCACTCAAAAAAAACCCACAGTATCTTCAGTGCAATTTTAAATCAAGGAAAAAAATAGCGCTTTAAAGTGAGACAGGTAAAGGTCAAGTAAAAGCCTTCCATTTTGCAGCTATATCCACCCACCCCTGTAGGAGGCATTTGGCTGACTCACTATAAATATCCAAGTTGGTTAAATTCAATGACAGCTGACACATCTGGGGAAGAATACCCAGCCAGGATTGTCACTATGTATGTAAAAAATAGGAGTGATATTTTATAATTTTGCACTAAATTAAGGAACATTTGTAAGGGGAAGAACGTATTAATGTATGTGCATTTGCCTTATTGATTTCATGCTCAGTCTTTTTAAAACTGACATACCATACGTGGGCAGCTCTAGGGGCTGTGGTGGCACAGCGGGTTATACTGCTAAGCTGCAGAACTGGCTGACCAGAAGGTCTGTGGTTCGAATCCACGGGACAGAGTGAGCTCCTTCTGTTAGCTCCAGCTTCTGCAAACCTAGCAGTTCAAAAACATGCAAATATGAGTAGATAAATACTCATGGAGCTATGGTGCTCCATGAAGCCATGCTGGCCACATGACCTAGAAGGCACCTATGGACAGCGCTGGCTCTTCGGCTTAGAAGTGGGGATGAGCCCAAAGTCGAACTCGACTTAATGTCAAGGAGAAATCTGTACCTTTATTATTTATTATTTATTTATGGTATTTATATAACGTCCTTCTCAACCTACCTGGGCCGCTCTGGTAATACAATGTCAAGAACGTAAGTCCTAATGTTACGCTCCTCCAATTAGAACGAACTCATTTAATCAATGAGATTTATCTATATGATGACAGAGCATACAGCAATTGATTATTTGGGTCTACTTTACTTGGGAGTAACTCCAGTGAACAAATTCTGGCAAAAAAGCCCTGTGACAGGCTTCCATGAATCAGAAATGACTCTAAAGCACAAAAAAACCCCAATAACAATAAAATTGTCTACATGAGTCTGCCTTTGAAAAGTGTCTGGAAACAACTCTTTTGTTGATCAAAACTCCCTTGTTAGAACAGTAATACTGGTTGCCAATTCTTTTCTGGACACAATTCAAATATTGGTTGAGATCTTCAAAGCCCTATATAGTTTTGAAGTTCAGGTTGCCTGGTGCTCCCATTCATGCCCATCTGTATTCAGATCTTCTAGGGATACTTTTCTTTCTCTTCTACCTCTCTCATTGGTACATATGGTGGCAACATAAAAGAGCGAGTATTTAGTGTCACCTCTCAGGCTTTGGATCTCCCATTTTAGGGCTCATCTACATGAGTTGGCTCCTGCATGTCTTCATGACATTCCAGCACTTCCAATGAGTCTCTCGGCATTACTTCACGAACGAAGATTCTTAGGAAGAACTCATCCCACGCTTTTTACAAGCGCATTGATGACTAAAAAGGCCAATCTGAGATAGTCAAGTCTAGTTGCAGAAAGCACAGCAGAAAGTCTCCTTGGGTGATGTTGTTTCCAAGTTGCGGTTCTTTCTGTGTTGTCGTTTCTCTTCGAGACCCATTCGGCGTGTCTTCTCGAAAGAGGCCGCAGCATTGTGGATAGTGCGTCTCCATGCCTCCCAATGTGAGGCCAGGGTGGACCATTGTTGGTGATCAATCTGGCTGAGCCTGAGATGTTGTTTCAGGGAGTCCTTATATCTCTTTTTGGGGCGCCTCTCTTGCGCTGACCCATGGTGAGTTCACCGTATACTAGTATCTTTGGGAGATGGTGGTCCTCCATCCTAGAGACGTGCCCTACCCAGCACAGCTGTGTTCTCAATAACATGGCCTCAATGCTGGTGATCCCTGCTTGCTCAAGGACAGCAACATTCGTCACATAGTGAATATTTAGGATTGTGTGAAGACAGCGCTGATGAAAGCGTTCGAGGAGTCGTAGGTGTTGGCAATAGGTGACCCATGTTTCAGATCCATATAGAAGAATAGACAGTACGATAGCTCTGTACACACTGATTTTGGTGCTTTGCCTCAGGTGCTTGTTGCTCCAGAGTCTTTTGTGAAGCCTTCCATATGCACTATATGCCTTTGCTAATCTGTGATCTATCTCTTTATCAATCTTGGCATCTGAAGCGATGATGCTTCCCAGGTAGGCGGACTGCTGAATGGACTTAAGCACAGATTCGCCTATGCTGACGTGGGGATGATGGAGTTGGCTCCTGCATGTTTTCATGACATTCCAGCACTTCCAATGAGTATTGTGGGTTAAATTGGGTTAATCTGGCTTTGCCCTGCTTCAGTAAAAGTTGGGGGATACTCTGGAGTTTGCTTGAAACATCAAAGTATCCTTTGTTTTTATGGCAGTGTGAATAGTCCAACTCAGACCAGTCCACATGGAGCATCACCCTTTCCCTACATTCATCATTGATTTTATATGAGGTACATTTTTATTTCATTGTAAGTTTGCGTGGACTCCAAGTTACTTCTTCAGCAGTATGAAGTACAGTCTCAAGCATATAAATATTTGGAGGGGGGGATTGTTTAGTCTTCAAGATGACATAAGACTTCTTTACCTCTCTTTCATTCCTTTATATAAGAGAAATGTTCATCACCACTGCCTGGTTCTATATATTACAAAAACACTCTTCTGGTGCAGCCGCTTGGCATAGCATGACCCATTGAAGTTAGTAGGGAAGAGATTGTTTCTTTCATGTCTGAAATGTCAGATTGTTCTGAGGAAACAGAGATCTTGGAACAAAGATCTTGTGATGGGGAATATTAAAGACATGGTTCTTTTTATCTTGAAATCTTCCACTGAACCGATGATGTATAGATACAATTGGCAGATCCTAACTTTGGTAAGGTTACGGTAAGCTGTGAAGAATGTAATTTGAATACAAAGGCTGGGTTTTTCTCTCTCAGTGCATAATGCTATTAGGATCAAAGCACAAGCACCATGAAAATTCTTCATCGATAATTCATGCAAATTGACTGCATTTAAACTGGAGTTCTCAAACCCTTGATATTGGGTTTATTATTATGTTAATATGGACAGTGGGAGGAGGAATATACTATGCAGCAACACCGCATAGAAAAGTACCACATACCAATATATGGAAAGGAAATATCCAGAAATCCTGTGCTGCTTGAGTCTGCTTTTCCTAGTGCTTCTAGTATTCGTTGGATTTAATTTTTACTCTTGTGTAGAAAGTCTTTTTTGCGCATTCTCTTATTTCAATTTTCTGCAATTTGTATCCCTAATATTTTTGAAGGGCATTGAAGGCCTTTCAGCAGAAGCTAGAAAGGAAAGAAGACAATTTTAAAAATCCACATTTATTTCCATTTCATTGTGAGTTATTAATTTGGCAGTTAATAGTGGATTTTAATCAAAGTGGTACAAAGGGCTTGTGTTTTTAAACAGCAAAAGCTACTAAATTCCCATCATGTCAAAATAAATCCCTGTAGGAGTTTCCCTCCATGTCAAAAGAAAAAGAACACAGGCCTAAAGCTAGAGGTATAGAAGGTATGACCATATATCACGTATAAGTCGACCTCATGGATAAGTCGAGGGCATGTTTGGGGACAAAATTATTAATTTTAATATGACATAAGGATAAGTTGAGGGGTACTTCATTTTCCCATCTAGGCATTTTTAAAAAGGCAAAAAGTTGAGGGGAATGGGTGCTTCTTTTAGGTTTTCCTGGGATGGATGAAGCTCTTGCCTTTGTCACTCTTAACTTGGATATGGGGATGATTCTTTTTTCTATATAAGGTACAATACATTGACCCATGGATAAGTCAGCCTGGGCTTTTTTGAGTCAACTTGATTGTGCTTTTCCTGCATGGCAGGCGGTAGGAATAGATGGCCCATGTGGTCTCTTCCAACTCTATGATTCTATAATTTTTGACTGAAGTTTCTAGATTTATACATGCGTATATACAGTGTGACCAGATTTCCACCTCAGCATGCAGCTTTGGGAATATTCTTTCATATCTGTTATCTCTTGCACTTTGGAAAAGCTTCCCAAAGATCTTCATCATGTTCCCTATCAGGTATCCTTAGAAATATGGAACTTACTTAAATCCTCATCCCATGGAATTGGGGGTATATAAATCCTTCCATTCCCATTCCAATAGAATCTATCTTTTCAAAATCACTTTCCTTCAGTGATTCTTTTCAACCTTTTGTTGGTTGCTTTATAAACTCATCTCTGGCTTTCTTCTGATTCATGCTTGTAAGATGGTAGGTGACTTGCAATCTTACAAGCATCTAGGTAGATACATGGATGGATTGGACACCCAGGGTACATAACGCTTGGCATCTATTACTCTCACCAAATATAAGATCACCATCCTTTAGTGACTTACAACAATGCCTGCCCCTTACAGAAGAAGATAAAATGCATTGTGCTTTGTGTGAAAGCCTTGCAACATTTCTGTTTTTCTTTGAAGTTAAGTACTTAATGGAACTTTAGTTTCATATTTTTCACTTCCTGTCACCAAGGTTCAGTTGAGAAATTCCACTTGAGAGTTCAGACATGTATCTATTACACAGCGTCTCAAAGATGTAAGTGAAGTGACTCCAGATGACTTAAAAGCGATGCTTTACACAGTATTGTGATCCCATACCTGGTTATAATGTTCCCTATCAGGTATCCAAAGCAAAGCTGTTAACAAGCATCTTAGAATCCATTGTAGAAACAAGGCCGCATACTTCTGATTGTTTCTGTGAACAACTGTATGTTTTTCAAAGGTTTTGCGGTTACCAGAAAAGCACAAATGCTAAAACCCTCCTGGATGCAATAAATTATTATCATCAGTAACAATAATAAGAATAGCTAGACAAATCCACTGTTCCTCATTATTACATAAATTCCGATGTGATAACAATGTTGTTGATATAACTATATACGTATATGAACAATGAGTTGGCTGTTTTCTAAAATTTTGCAGCATGAGCCTAACCAATCAGTACATTCCATTATCATATTTAATTTCACTTTTTAAATATTATGAATGTATTTCAGATGAAGGATTGTAGTGAATGACAACATGAATGAAAATCATGAGCATTTTTGCTTTCTTATCACAAAACCAAGGATAGGAAACCCTTGATATAATTGGTAGGGAAAGTCCAGGCTTTTATCTACATAGGATTACATCCCTGAATACCAAAGGGCTCCTTGAGGATAATAATATTGCTCTATAATTTCTAATATGTTTCAAGGAGAGATGCATCTCAGAAGAACTGAGTAGACCTCATGAATATGCATGACACACAGACACAAGCTTTGAATTTACCCCTGAGAAGGTCTCAGAAATAATGTATTACATTAATTTCTAGCCCCAAACTCAATGAAATTTTCCAAAATGTTTTTAAAGTTTGTTATTTAAATATCTGAACTCCAACAATGTGTTTCGGGGATAACCGTTAATTTTTTTAATTTTAATTTGTTACTGGCCAGTTTTAATCATTATAACCTTCTGGCAACCTGTACTGCATTCATGGATTTGTAACCTAGAGTTTCAAGTCTGTAACTGCTGCATATTCAGTAACACTAAATATTTAAAATCTTGCTTGTAAAAATGGATTCAGTTGCTTAAAAGTGTGGCCCATTTCCATCCCTCAAAGTAGTATTTAGCTTCATAACAATGGTGATACTCATGTGTGACAATAAGCCAGAATTCATGATAAAACAGAATAAACACTGGCAGACCACTCTTGCTTGATTGCTCCCAATAAATGAAAGTAAAAGATTGGGAATCCTAACATGTTGATTCCATAACAAATTAGAATTAGAAGCCAAGGTATGTTGTTGGATTCAAATTTTGTCCTTATTTGGAACAAACAGGAGTTTAGATTTGGGGCCAAATTTTTGTCACCTCTGAGTTCAGCTGTTCCTTCTGATAGGAAGAGGTGTCCAAGAATGACTGGGCAGAGATCTCCAGCACAGTGGAGATGAAGAGAGGATTTCAAAGACTCTGCAGCTATCATGGCCACTGGCTGCCTTGAACATTCTTGTTTATTACAGTGTATAAGCATCTTATTGCCCTTAATAGCAGGGAACAGATTAATCATGGGAAGGATTCAGGCTGCCAGTAGAATGCACTTGGCATTGTGCGAAAGGAACATGGCCAGTTTGCCTCCTTCTTGCAATAAAGTCCTTGGATTGTCTCTTTAGCTTAGTGGTTCTCAACCTGTGGGTCCCCAGATATTTTGGCCTTCAAGTCCCAGAAATCCAAAGAGCTGGTAAACTGGCAGGGGTTTCTGGGAGTTGTAGACCATAATACCTAGGGACCCAAAGGTTGAGAGCCACTGCTTTAGCTACTGGTGTCATTGTTCCTTAGAATTACTAGCTATTGTACACATGGACTCACTTTCAATGGCTGGGTTTCCCATTGCAAAATCCCATATTCTAGTGACCACATTATTTTGGTTTAATTTTGCTAATAAATGAAACACTTCTGTAATGAAAAGGTGGAGACCGGGACACCCATTACCTATGTTATGTAACTTTCTGTCATTTTGATGTATGCGAGAGTTCAAATTGCACCCTCCTCTTCCCATCTCAAGAGAAACAGTTTTATATGAAATGAACTGGGGATGGCAGTCGTGGGAAGAAGAAATAAAGTAGCTGTATCTCATAACCTAACCATTGGCTAAGAGGAATTTTTAAGATGCAAATTGAATGCCCCACTAGTAAAATAAAAAATGGTTATAACATGTACACTTGTAGACTGCGGCTTGAATGTGAAGATGAGATATAGTTTAATGTTCCAGTTGTAAAGTATCCAAGCCTTCCCCCAAACACTTTGCTGAGCTCCTTTCCTTTGTGATTTATTATATTGGATATGAACTAAGCAATAAAGAACAGAAGTAGTTAAAAGATATTCTATTTGAACCTGGAAACCAGCTTGGAATGGACAATTAATACTTCCCTCTCCTAGGAGCTGCAGTAGCTCCAGTCATTCTTACTGTGATATATGGAATGAGACACATGTCAAATCATAGTTCCTGGCCTCCATGGATTTTTAAATTATGCTGTGATGCCCCTTTCAGTACTCCAAGGAGTTATCAGTGACCCCGCTGTTTCCTATCTGTATTTCAGACCCTCTTTCCCTAGAGCTACCGATTGACACATCTTATTAACAGTCCTGAAATTTGGGTTGGGGGAAGGGGCAAACTTGGTGTGCTGAAAGACATGCATCAGAACTCCATGTTTTAAAGTGAAACCTTTTCTAAGGGAAGGCATAGAGGAATCAAGCAGCTATAAAACCCTCTGGCCTTTTGCAGTCTGCTGTTTAGTTCATAGGGGAAAATATATGTTCCAAGATAACCTGAGCAAACCAAACTCCTAGAGATAGTCTAGCAGCCTATCTGATTCATCTCTGTCTGGCAATGGAAAATGTCACTAAAAGTATATATTTCCAAGCTGCCTATTGCCAACTACAGATTTCCAAGAAGGTCACATATTGTCAAGACCTGTAACCATCAGGCATAATGTTCCAAGGCGAAGGGACTTTGACCTGTGAGGAATGGAATGAATGCAAAACATAGCTGTGATTCACAGGGCTTTGACCTTCCACAGTGGATCAGACTTCAAAAGCAAGGCACGCACACATACATGGGTTAAGAGGTTTACATTTTTCTAAACATTGCTTCTCAGAATTTGCCTCTGGGTGCATTCTGAATCTTTTCTGATGCTTTTTTCAGGGGTTCAAGATGTGTAAAGTACACTTTGTGATTCCTCAGTTTCCAGGAGAAGGCAAATAATTATGTTTTGGAAGATTGCTCTGCTTTTGCTTAATAGAAAAAAGATTTACGAACAAATAAGCTGCCACAGAAATAGCTCTTTTCTCCCTCACTCACCATTTTGTTTAGAACACATCTTGAATATATTGCTTACCCCCACAAAAAAAACCTAACATTTCATCTTGTAGACCAAGCTTCTCTCCAGAAAGAAAATGTGAGGCCAAGAGTCAATTACTTGATCACCTTGCCTTTCTAGTGAATTGCTTCCCTGGGTGATGAGCAATCCAAGAATCTGGTTATCAAATGCAGGCTTACCTTCAGAGGCAGTCCATTCTTGGGGAAGGAAGAAAACCTACAAGCTACTTCTTATATGATTATGGAGAGAATGTGAGACTGTAAAAATCAAATGTGGAAGTGAAACTGAAAGATTAAAAAACCTCATCAGACGGCCAGTGGCAGGAAGTGGCAGCGTGCCACTTCACCGCGAAGCGTGGGGAATCCCGTGCCCCATGCCTCACATCTCCCACATTGCTCACATTTCTAGAATGGTAATCATATGGATCTATGTTTAATATGTTTTGAATAAAAAACATTTCATATCCAAACAGTAAATTTTAAAAATGGTTTAAACTGATTTTTGTGTCATATGATATAGGGTTCAATATAAATATTTTAATCAATCAAAGTGTGAAAATGTAGTATGGTACTGAATTGGGGTAGCTATGCTCTTTTTTCATTAGAAATTCCACATTTTCAAAAGTGATGAGGCATGCAGATACAGATTTATTTATCCTTATCCAGAAATCTGAATTACTCAAACAACCAGAACATTTGGCCAATAGCCTCATTCACTCACACAGCACCCGCTGGGTTTCACTACCCACCCACCCCTCAAATTGCCCTGAAGGGGGAAGAGAAGAGAGGGAACAGAGGAAGACTTGTCTTACACAAGATCCCTGTGAAAAGCAGACATCCCAGGTGCTTCTGAGCTTGCCTTCCACCTGGCCAATGGCAACATAGTGTGGAGACACTGGAAATGGCAATGCGGGCGGTTGCACAATGATACCAGCCCAGAAAGAATGAAAAAGACACAAGGAGGGAGGAGAAGAGGAGACCTTCCTGCTCCCTTCTCAGCTACTTTGCCAAAAAGGTGGAAAGTGTGCTGAGAGACTGGGAAGCATTTGGGACATCTGCTTTTTACAGGGGCTTTGTGTAAGCAAAGTCCTTCCCATTACTTGTTATCTCTCTCCCACTGTCAGGGCACCTTGAGGAAAACTCAGTGGCAGTTGGAGATGTGACTAGCCCCCTTTCCTTCCTGTCCTTTATTCACTACATACAAGTATCCCAAAATCTAAATAACATTTGTTTCTGAGCATTTCAGATAAAGGAGATGCAACCTCTATAAAATTGTGCTTTTCTTAATATTTATTTATTTATTTATGTCATTTTTACCCTGCTCTTCTCACCCCCGCAGGGGGACTTAGAGCGGCTAACATGGCAATGATTCAATGCCGTAGTAAAATACGGTATAGTAAAAAGATAAAAACATACCACAGATTAAAACAACATTAGTTACAACAACATTAGCTACATAATCCAAAAACCTTTTCAATTTCAACAATCACAAGGTCAGTTTCAATGTTCAGTGCCAATATATTCATTATCCAAATGCCTGGTTGCACAGCCATGTCTTTAGTTTCTTTCTGAAAAAAAGAGGGAGGATGCTGATCTGATTTCTCTGGGGAGCGAGTTCCATAAGCGGGGGGTCACCACCGAGAAGTCCCTGTCCCTCGTCCCCACCAGCAGTGCTTGCGAAGCTGGTGGGACCAAGAATAGGAATAATTGTGCCAAGCACATTTAGCCAATGACATGAGAAAGACTTGGATCACTGCTTTTAAAAAAAATCTAAGCTTTTCAAAATTTGCAAATGTCCTCATAAACAAAGCAGACTGAACACGATATTTCTAAAAAGAATGAAACATGAGAGATACCGAAACTGACAGATTCATTTATCCCTACTTCTAATGGGCTTTTTTGGCTTGTGAACTTGATAATTTATGGTACATAAAAATTCTGCTTTATTCAATAGTTCTCCTAGCCTATTGGTCTTTTGTTATTTAGTGACTTTAGTACACACTGAAATATATTAGGCAGATTTCCCCTGAGACTGCTCATAAAATTTAGTTTTGTAGCATGATAAATGAACAATCCCGGGCATGTATTTAGCTTCGTATATTCTCTGGATTTTTTTTTTACTTGAGGTGGCATCTCTATATCACATCTGTTTGATAATTTTATTTTAAAATCTATATAGAAAAATTACATAGTATACAAAGTAGGGAAAATCAAATATGCAGTAAAACAAAAGCCTTTAAATACAGTAATTGTTATATATGGTCTGGGAATATGAAGTGTGGTTATGGCCACAATCCAACAAATGTAAGCCACGTGAGACTTTAAATACACAGATCTCTTATGGTAAGTGTTTCTTTTAAATAGACTACCTTTTTTGCTGAATATGATAATTTTCAGATGCTATCAACATGTATTGAAACTATGCCAAGAGTCCAAATGTATCCTATGCTGTACCATTTTAGCTGCTCTTAAAATGTCCCAGTTTCTCTTCATTCCTCCCACTTTTCGGCATCATCCTCAGCTTGCTTCAATTACTACAACTCCTTATTAATATTTTCCCATCTTGACCACGCCCCAATGTTACATGGCCACCTGTATCCCAGGTTCAACTGTGATAATGATGTAAGGGACACACACACACACAACACTAATTTTGGGCCCTGATATGAGCTGTTGCCAAGGGAGCTATGGTAGACATTTGCTTTATCCCTTCACTTGTCACAAGAGACAGATATATCTGAGATTGTTGAGATAGAAATTGGATGCAGTCCATCCATATGTGGCGGAGCAGATCTGGTGCTCTAATCCATTCCATTATGCATAGAATACTCTTTCTGCATTTCCCTCCATACTAGTAGATTTGGAGCAGAAAAAAACTACATATAATATTACACATTTTCCTACAAAACATGCTAATATGTAACCATTTATATGTACAGTATTTGTATATACAAAACCGTGCCACTTCTTTCTTTATTTGCATCTCTTTCATCATCTCCTTAGCCTCAAAAATTAACACATTTTGCACCTGCATTTTGTAAATATCTCCATAAATTTCAATGGCAGCAGGTTCTTTTCACCCATCCAAATATCTTGTAAAAATAGGGCAGTCTGTCATCATGGGAATGTTGCCCACATGTTGGGGAATGTAAGAGAGATATATTTCACTCTTGTTGTTGATGTGTGTCTTCATGTCAGTTCCAATATATAGCAACCCTTGGGCAGTTTTTTAAAGTAAGATTTGTTCAGGTGAGGTTTTACTATTGCATTCCTCTGAGCCTGAGAGATTGGGACTTGGTCAAGGTCATCCAGTGAGTTTCCATAGCCAAGTGGAGCTTCAAACCCTGGCCTCTAGGATTCTAGTCCAACATCCAAACCACTACACCAGGCTGCATGCCTTATATCAAATGAACTCAGTTTGATGTACAAGTAAATTCAATGCAAAAAAATCCAAATGTTAAAAAATAATCCACAGATGTTTCAATACATTGCGATGTTCTGGTGCTAAATTTGTAATACAGTAATTACTACATGATGTTACCATGTATTGAACTGCTTTTTCTCTTGATTTGTTGTAAAACATGATGTTTTGGTGCTTAATTTGTAAAATCAAAATCTATATGCGTGGGTCATCCGGGCAGTAGGGATGTCCAGCTTCCGACCCTGGATGGCATGGCGCTATGCCCGTCGTCTTCTGTAAAGAGCCTTGGAGTTCTCCTGGACCCTCTGCTGTCAATGGAGGCTCAAGTCTCCGCTGTCAGCAGAGTGGCATTTTTCCATCTTTGCCAGGCTCAGAGGCTGGCCAACCTGGCCACGGGGATCCAAGCTACGGTCATCTCAAGGATAGACTACTCTCTACATTGGCCTGCCTTTGTCCGTGACCTGGAAACTCAAGCTGGTGCAGACCGCCTAACCCCATACTGTCCCACGAGAACACTTAGATCTGAAGAGAGGAACCTTCTAGCCGTGCCCAGTGTCAAGCAATACCATTTAACTTCAACACAGAGAAGGGTGTTCTCCATCATTGCCCCAGTCCTCTGGAACGCATTACCTCCGGAGGTTAGGGCCTTCCGGAATCTGTTGACTTTTCGGAAGGCCTGCAAGTTGGTCCTATTCCGGCAGGCCTTTGAGCTGTGATATGCTATCTTCTGAGACTGTGTTTTCTTTTAGGAATCGTTTTATTCTGTGGTTTTAATGCTATTGTAGATTGTGATTTTATCATGGTGTTGATGTAAGCCGCCCCGACCACTGGGAGTGGCGGCTAATAAGTCTAATAAATAAATAAATAATAATAATTTGACATTTCATAGGATTTTCCTTAATCTCTCCTTATTATTCAACATTTTTGCTTATCCAACATTCTGCTGTCCCGTTTATGTTGGATAAGCGTGACTCTACTGTAAATGAATAAATCAGTTAAACAAATAAATAAACAAACTGCACACAACAATATACTTCAGAATGTTTCCTTTAGCATTGTTTGTATATTGTATAACATTTACTAATGAGTCAATTCCTGCTAGTGCTGCTTTGGATCCAACCTGGTATTAAAATATTAAAATAACCTGTAATATCTTCTGTTTTGAGATTTTCACTATTAATGTCTTCTCTAATATGATGAGATAAAATATTTGGTGCATGAAACTCTTTGGGGATGAAGCAAAAGGCCCGAGATTGGAAGGAAAATAAATAGAAGGGAAAAGTAGAAGGAAGAGAGAACTGGAAGTAAACACTGAAGAAGTCCATAGGTCAAAACATGCTATACAATTCTGGACCAACTTTCTAGGAAAATCTTTCTAGGAGATCATAATTTAATAAATAGTGACAGACAATCCAGGACTTATTTCAATCCAATCCAAATCTTTAAAAGCTGAATCCCTAGCCCTGCTGCTTTGTCAATGCTTTCAGGATCAAGTCAATATTTTCATTTGGAGTAAGCATGTATTGTGAGTCTAGTGTGTATGTGTATTTCCAAAGGCTCAAAAATGCCACAGCAGAGCAAAGTATTTTGCTCTTTCTGTCCAGATGATTGTGTGTCTGTCTATGTGTGTTTAGTTTACAACATTTCCAAAGATTTTCCTCTATTGTCTGTTAAGTATGTCCTGTTCGATTGTATTGATATATTGCATCTACAAAATCTTAGTTGAAAGAACTTTAGGAGATCTTTGAAGTGTACATTTCACTTCTCTGTTACTTTGTACTGGTGAAAATGAATAGCAGAATATGAAGTTTTCAGTCAATTGGTGCCCTTCTTAATTTTTTATTGTGTTGACACCTAAAGCACCAAACCCAAATATGATAAGAGGAAAACATTTAAAAGCTTTTTCTCTGTCTTATCCTATTGCATATGAGGACAATTATCCTTTGACAACTCTGATGAATGGCAGTGCTCTTTTACTTGACTTGTCACATTGATCACCAGCTATTGATACAATTAATAAACCATTGCTGTCTACATAGCAGATTAATAATTAGGCTGAATTGAAGGTGACAAGACCAATATGTCCAGTGCATTTAATTTTTAATGTTGACATCTTGCCACCTTCCCTTCTTCAAAAAAGAGAGAGAGAACAAAAACATCACAGCTCCCTCTAACTGGCTTTCTAGCTTTAGATAGGAAAAGAAAAATGGGAATGGGTGCACCAGCTAGAGAATGTGAATGCAAAACATTTCTTCTTTACACATACTCAAAAGTTTAAATATGTTTAGTAAAATCTATCACGCAGTCAACAAAAAAGAATCTTGGTGCCTTGGTTTTTAGGCATGTTGCTGGGGTTATTTGAGGTGCTGATTCAGAAAATTGCATTGGATACACCACACCAACTCTAGTGTTTTCCAGTGTTTTCTATAGGTGAGCAGATGAAGACTGGTATATGGTGTATGTTCTGTATTTCAAAAACTAGAGCTGATAGGGGAAAACTGGTGTCATTTTTGGAATCAGCAGTTAAAGTATACCTGAAACAGGCCTGAAACATTTGAGGCACCAAAATGTGTGTTGACCAGTGTTACCTCTTCTCTTGTTGAGCAAGTCTCTTTGCCCCTTCAAAATCTATTTTAGCAACTTCTCTCCATTTCAAAATGTGTTCTCTCTGGCTTGTGGTTCAAAAGGCTTCCCAGATATTCCTTAGACGCATCAAATGGATTTGCAATATTGCTCTGGTGGTATTATTCCAGTTATTTTCAACTTATGGCAACCTTATGGTGAACGTATTATGAAGTCTTTTGGCATAATTTATTCATAAATAACGTTCCTGGTCATTTTTAGCTGTTGTATTCTGATACTTTTAGTGATGTTTTATGCTTGTTTTATTTTGTATTGCTGTTTTATTATCCTGTGACTTTGTTGGTGCTGTGAGCCGCCACGAGCCCGCCGGGAGTGGCAGCATAGAAGCCGAATGAAAGAAGAAAGAAGAAGAAGAAGAAGAAGAAGAGAGTTCAAAGATATAGCCATGTAAGTCTGGGTCCATATGCAAAAGGATTTCATAGTAACTTTGAGACTGAGAGAAATAGATAGCATGAGCTTTCAGAGACATACCTCTTCACACAGTCCAAAATTCAGTGGCGGCAACAGGGTTTTTAGACTTCAGCCACAGAGCCCAATGGCTCCCATCATACCCCGAAAAAGTACTTCCAGGATGGCTCCATAGCTGAATTGTCGCAAACACCCTGCCACTGCTGCAAAATTTATGGCAGCAGTCAACAGGTGACTGGCTACTAGGTATGCTAAAATTGAAACGGAAATCTAATTGATTCGTTAGAAATTCGTAATTAATGGGACTTTTGTTGTTTTACGGCTCGCTGTCGTGAACCCGGAAGTAGACTTCCTTTTACGGCACTTCGCGGCGCCATTTTTGTATCTGGGCCGTAAAGCATTCGTATGGCTTCGTTGCCCTTTTTAAGCGTGTTTTGTCATTGGCTGAGGAGAAAGGCCCCCGCGCGCCTCTCTGCCTCTCTCTAGCCTGGATCCAAACTAGAGAGAAGCAGAGGGGTGTGCGCTGAGCGCTTCCAGCTAAAAATATAAGCCGACCAAGCCTGGGTCGGCTTATATATTAGCTGGAAAGGCGCTCCGCGCACCCCACTGCTTCTCTCTAGCCTGGAGCGAGGCTAGAGAGAGGCGGAAAGGCGCCGGGGCGCCATTCCAGCTAAAATATAAGCCGACCCAGGCTTGGGTCGGCTTATATTTTAGCTGGAAAGGTGCTCCGCGCGCCCCTCCGCTTCTCTCTAGCCTCGATCCAGGCTAGAGAGAGGCGGAGAGGCGCACGGGGCGCCTTTCCAGCTAAAATATAAGCCGACCCAGGCTTGGGTCGGCTTATATTTTAGCTGGAAAGGCGCTCCGCGCACCCCTCTGCTTCTCTCTAGCCTGGATCCAGGCTAGAGAGAGGCAGAGAGGCGCGCGGGGCCCCTTTCCAGCTATCCTGGATCCAGGCTAGAGAGAGGCAGAGAGGCCCGCGGGGCCCCTTTCCAGCTATAAGAGCTACTACCTCTTATGTTATACATGTATTGTACAGCTCCACTTAATTGCACTGCAGAGGTGAAGGGGAATGTTCCCCCCTTGATTTTTAACTGTTTCCCTGCTTTTCCTACTTTAGAACCAATTTAGAATTTCGTTAGTAATTAAGTTACATTTTAGAACTTTTTGCAAAATTTTTTGTAAGTATTTGATATATTAATAAAAAAAAATCCCCCCCCCCATTTGATTTTAGAATTGCGATTTTAGGATTCTAAACCAAGCCTACTGGCTACCCATCTTTCCATTAGGAAAGAAGAGTCGAACCATCTCAATAAGACTTCTGCCCTTGTGGTGAGACTGGGGGAAGCTGTGAAGATGCGGGTGACACATCCCCATGCCCTCTGCGCAGCTGCCGCTGGGATTGCCGCAATCCTTACACAATCATTATGGTGGCATGTGTGGAAAAAGTCTTCTACTTCATGAGATCCATGGAGTCAAGTGCCTATGGACAAACATTTACATGAATGAGCAGGTCATGTTAATACTGATGTAAATACAAAGCCTGCAAGTATGGCAAGTTCAGTCATTGAAGGAAATGGGTGGGAGGAAAGATATACTGCCTGAAGACAAAATGAATAAATTCCATATAAATGGCAGAGGGTGTTCTTGAAGATTGTGTGTTGCTGGCTGGGACCTTGTCACAAAACTAGATGCCAACTCTACCCACACATCTTCATGGGAAATGTCATCAGAAGACCTAATTACATCACCCACAATATCAGGGGCACTTTCACTTGCTCATCCTCTGTGATATCTGTCGTCTTCTGTCAGCAATGCCCTTCAGCACTCTCTATTGGGCACACAAGCCAGTCTCTATGCCAGAGGATACATGAACATAAAATCAGACTTTATTTATTTACATTATTTCTACCCCGCTCTTCTCAACCCCTGAGGGGGGACTCAGAGCGGCTTTAGGATTAGGAATACATAAAAACAGTTGAATAACACTTTCATTGTCCTGGACAGTCCAACTTGGACCTTAGAATAGCAGTCTATGAACAAAAAAAGATCCAGAGGAAATTGGAAACAGCAGAGCTGGGATATAACCACAACTTCAGTTCATCAGCAGTGGATTGAACAGGAGACAAAGGTTTCCTGGAACACTAGTTAACACCCAGTTTTCATCCCAAATCCAAAGCTCCAGAAAATCTCTCCTGGAAGCTTCACAGAAGTGTTGATTGGTAAAGCCGACACTTTAGGTCAGTTCTCATTGTATTGAACTATTCTTCCTAATAGGATT
This sequence comes from Anolis apletophallus, assembly GCA_030556195.1. Lineage (NCBI taxonomy): Eukaryota > Metazoa > Chordata > Lepidosauria > Squamata > Anolidae > Anolis > Anolis apletophallus. The sequence goes on along the minus strand of JARBWK010000010.1, from coordinate 65,899,839 downwards.
GGTTGAAAAGTGACAATCTATGTTGTGTGAGCCCTGGCTGTGAAATCAAAAGTGTTTCCATTAGAGTGGAAAGTGAAAATGCAAATTAAGTGCAATTAAAGTTATTGAAGCAGATCTTCTGTATGGTTGAGTCCTCAAAAGTTCTCATTTGGAAGATGAGTATTTTTAAAGAAGCATTTGGTAGAGTTGCATTAAATGAGTCAGCTCCAGCATCTGCAGAGTATACAATTTGCCTGTTTGGACAGATTTAAGCAAAAAAGTGAAGAAAGAGGACAATGGATTGAATTGGATCTTAAGGCTTTAGGCATTTCTCTTCCAGTTCCCATTATGATGCAGAGAGTGACATTTTGTAGTTACCTTCTGTGTGTTTTCTGTCAATTAGTAAGATATGTGCTCAGGAGAACTTGATTCAGTAGAGGCTCACATACACATATCGTAATTCTGTTGTCATATGTCAGTTTGATTTGGTCTCTAATTGCTTTGCCATATAATATATCAAGTGCCTAAACTGCACACAGGAGAAATGAACTTGGAATCTGCCTTCATTGTGGATGACACTGAGGAGTAGAAATCATATCTGAACCAGAGCTGGAGTACAGACTTATGAAGAAAGTCTTCAATTGTAACAGTTTTGTGGCAGTCCAGGAAAGAAAGGAGATTACTCATGCAGTCTAATGCACATCTCTTTGAAATTCATGCCATTGATTTCATGCAGGTTCATTTTTATGTATGTATGTATATTTATTTGTTTATATAAGCCTCTTTCACGCTACTCTCAATTGCCACACTATGGTTCTACTTTAACTGCCATGGCAGCATCCTATGGAACTATGGGGTTTGTAGCTTGTTGACACTGGAGCTCTCCAGCTGAGAATTCTAAATTGCAAATTCCATGATTGTGTAGAATGTTATCATAAAGTGGAATCATAGCACTATAACTATGCCATGTGAAAATTAAGGATTAAGGAATATTGTGTACAATTCTGGGCACCGCAATTGAAGGGAGATGTTGACAAGTTGGAATGTGTCCAGAGGAGGATTACTAAAATGATCAAGGGTCTAAAAAAACAAGCCCTATGAGGAGCGGCTTAAAGAGCTGGGCATGTTTAGCCTGAAGAAGAGAAGGCTGGGAGAGGACATGATGGCCATGTACGAGCATTGGAACATTAATAGTGGCAACACTGCTGTAAAGACACCACGCACAAAACCAAAGAATGTTGTGTATACCACACGTTAGTTACATACCTACCTTACCTCTGAGCAAAAAGACTCACCTTTCCTATGTCACACACATGAGGAGTGACGCAACGAAATGAGCCTCGTATTAGCTTGGGTTCTAAAGTAAGTGTTGTCTCAATGTTTTTGAAACAAGAACAATAGAGTTGGTTAAAGATTGAATGTGCCAGGGGTCGTATAGCATGACAGTGCCATCAAGATCTTCAAGAGGCTTGCAAGGAATCTGCATTGCCTTACAGAACAGTAGCAAGGTGGGTAAAAGCCTTCAACGAAGGATGCCAAAATGTGGCAGACATGCATTGGACAGGTCGTCCTAGTGTCTGCCACATTTTGGCATCCTTCGTTGAAGTTCCAACCCTCATATAAATATGTGAGGGGAAGTCATAGGGAGAAGGTAGCAATCTTGTTTTCTGCTGCCCTGGAGACTAGGATGCAGAACAATGACTTCAAACTATAGGAAAGGAGATTTCACCTCAACATTAGGAAGAACTTCCTGACTGTGAGAGCTGTTCAGCAGTGGAACTCTCTACCCAGGAGTGTGGTGGAACCTCCTTCTTTAGAGGCTTTTAAGCATAGGCTAGATGCCCATCTGTCAGGGGTGCAATTTTCCTGCTTCTTGGCAGGGGGTCGGACTGAATGGCCCACAAGGTCTCTTCCAACTCTATGATTCTATTATTCTAAGGGCAAGAAACACCACAGATTAGAAGGAATGAATAAAGGAAGGGGGCAGAAAGAAAGTGTAAGAGAAAGCTGCCAAGAGAACAGAACTTGGGGGCATACATGAATGTTTATCAGCAATAGATTCAAAACAAACAAAATAAAGCATTTCTTAATAGATAGCATAATATGGGAATCATTAGTCTGTGATGTGATAATAGCACCTATTTAAATGGCTTTAGGAAGGATTATTCACTGATGACAGCGATGTGTGACTATTTGACAGGCTTCTATTTCTGAGTGATTGCAGTAAAGTGCATTCTAAGTTATTACAGTAATGTGTATTTTAAGAACTATAATTGTTTAGTGTGAAAGGGGCACTTTTCACTAGCAACAGATATTCAAAAGCATCCTGAATCTGCCACCTATTTGGATGGCTTTAAGAAGAAATAGATAACTGAGATACTTGACTATTTGAAAGATCTACACAGCTTTGTATTCTAGAATAACTGTGATATGTATTATCAGTTATTATGTTAGAATAAATAAGGTAAAGTGTGAGAACAGGGAGAGGTAAGTTAATAGACTTTTGGAGTATGCTGAAGGCAGATGAACCAAGAGATCACAGCAGTCCACATTCTCCAAGGAAAGGTAATGGTTGAAAAGGAGGAGGAAGGGTAGGAAAAGAGGGCACAGTAAGCAACGATTTAGTTTATATCAGTGGAGATCTGTTGAAACAAGCTTACGTGAACATGCCTTGAGTTTATTCACTTATTTATATGTACTGCAGAATCAATGATGTTAGTTTAACTAAGTCTGTTCATGTGGTCCAGCTAGCAAAGCAGTGAAGAAAGAAATATTTTATAGTGGCAGAAGATTACCAGTAAGAGGCACAAAACTGAACTGTGTGAACTCTGGATGGCACCTTCACCATTTGGAGCCATGGAGAAGAAGAACTAAACAAGTTCCTGGACTGCCTCAACCACATCCACACAAACGGTCTATTAAGCTGAATTAATAAATATAAATAAAATAAATAAACATCCAATTCACCCTGGAAAAAGAAAATGAAGGGAAACTCTCATTTCTAGATGTCCTAGCCATCCACAAACCCAATCAACAATTGGGCCACATAGTTTGCAGAAAACCTACACACACTGATACCTGCATAAAAACTTCAACCATCACCCAAATAATAATAATAATAATAATAATAATAATAATAATAGAAGCACAGTTAAAGCCCTGGCAGACCATGCAAAATGAATTTGTGAACCCCACCTCCTCCAAGACGAACTGAACCATCTAAACTGGGCTCTTTAGGCCAATGGATACTCTGTCAACGACATCTGAAGAGTTGCAAGACCAAGAACAAGCCACGAGAATAAAGACAAAGATCCACCCAGAGGAAAAGTGTTCTTACCATACATCAAGAGAGCCACTGACCATGTAGGGAAGCTGGTGAAGAAACATGACCTATAAACTACCTACAAACCCACTAAGAAAATCCAACAAATGCTACATTCAGCAAAGGACAAGAGGGATCCTTTCACCTATGCAGTAGTCTACCATATATTATGCAGCTGTGGACCACTAAATCCAGTATTGCCCAAACATGAATCAAGGAACATGAAAAGCACTGCAGACTAATTCAAACAGAGAAGTCAACCATAGCAGTGCACTTGATGAGCCAACCTGGAGACAGCATATTATTTGAGAACACAGACATGCTGGACCGCTCTAACAACCACCACGTCAGACTACATAGAGAAGCCACTGAAATCCACAAGAATGTGGACAATTTCAACAGAAAATAAGAGACCATGAAAATGAACAAAATCGAACTACCAGTATTTTTTAAAAAAATTCTAAAATCAGGACAGTAAATAAAGAGCAACACTAAAAAAACAGGAGAATTCCAGACAAGAATCAATAAGGGCAAGGTAATAATAATAATAATAATAATGTGATTAGGATTTAATGGTCTTGCAGCTTCAAAGCCTGGCTGGTTGCTGCCTCGGGGATCCTTTGTTAGGAGGTGTTATGATGTTTGTGATATTTTTTGTGATTTGTTGTTCGGGCATGGCCCCATGTAAGCCGCTCTGAGTCCCCTTTGGGGAGATGGATGCGGTTTAGAAATAAATTATTATTATTTATTTATTTATTTCTAAACCGCATCCATCTCCCCAAAGGGGACTCGGAGCGGCTTACATGGGGCCGTGCCCGAACAACAAATCACAAAAAATATCACAAACATCATAACACCTCCTAACAAAGGATCCCCGAGGCAGGAACCAGCCAGGCTTTGAAGCTGCAAGACCATTATATGCTAATCACACTTGCCTTGAGAAGACAAGAGTTCTTTCTCCCACCCTGGACATTCCACAGATTCCATAGATATATAAACCTCACTTGCCTAGTTTCCAACAGACCTCACAACCTCAGAGGATGCCTGCCATAGATGTGAGCGAAACATCAGAAGAGAATGCTTCTGGAACATGGTCATACAGCCAGGAAAACTCATACCATCCCAATTATCCTGGCCATGAAAGCCTTTGACAACACATTGAACTATCCTCCTTTTCCTAAGGAGTGAGCTCACTTAGAAAAGGTTTAACAATTATGTATCTATAAGGTTAAGAAACTGTTGTTTGCTATTTTAGTCTTCAATTCCCAGTCTCTTACCATGGATGGGACAACTTGCAGTTCAAAACTTTCGGATGGCTGAGGAGTTACTTCTCCTGTTAGAATTTTAAAAATATAGCTGCATTAATCTGGTATATCCGTATGCAAAGGGATCTTGAAGCACCTTATAGATTAACTGAAGGAACAAAGTTGGTAACCTAAGCTTTCATAAGTCTACTTCTTAAGATGCAAGCTTATGCTACCAACTTCATTCTCTCAGTGAGCCTCAAAGCTCTCCTGTTACAGAGCAAGAAGCAAAAGACTCTCCATATTTGATCATCCTTTGATCACTGAATGCTAAGGGAAGATGGTGTCTATTGTGCCCTGCTCATGAGCTTCCAGAGTATGACACACGTGAAGTACAGACTGCTGGACTGGGAGGACTTTTTCTTCTGATCCAGCAAGGCAGTATTTAGTTTTCCAAGGAGCTGTCAATGGCTTCTGTGTTGGCAAGCATGAATTTGTACAAATGTCAAAATATTGTTCATTGGCTACTAAGATGTACAAATTTGTCATTTTTCTTAATGAATGTTTCAAAAACTGCTTGAGACATCTTCAAATTCTTTTGCACTTGGAGCTTACTTTAGCAGTCCATTAGCTAACATGTTGCACAGCAGGCAGTAAATGGAAATTTTTGAAAACTGTTGACAGGTTTGCATCTCTGAAATGTTTCACCACACAGCAGTATCTCAAGGCAGAAGGCAGCTTCAGAATGGCTAGATGATAAAGAGTGGGGAGCTTTCAAAACGAACAGCTTTTGAAAATCTGTCCAAATCACCGTTACTTTCTATGCAAAGGGAGGTTTCTGCCATGTGGCACGTTACAGCAAATGACACACAGTGAAGCAGTAATGCTCTTGATGAAATCGCATGATGTAAGAGAACCTCTGTGGTGGCTTGTGTGTTAGACTAGGACCCTAGCAGACCAAGGTTTGAATCCCCACCCAACCATGGAAACCCATTGAGTGACCATGGAAAAGTCATGCTCTCTCTGCTTAAGAGAAACATAGTGGCAGAACACTTCTGAGTAACTCTTGCCAAGAAAGCTGCTGGAGGGGGTGGGCATAAGTCATAGTTGAATTGAAGGCACATTACAACAATAAAGGGAGGGAACGGTGTGGCCCTCCAGATATTGTTTGATTGTAGCCACACAACGACAACATAGATAATAGTGAGGGATGCAGGAAATTGCAGTTTAGCAATATTTGGGGGGTTACTTGAGCCCCATTCTTGCCAAGTACAAACCTTCTCCAACTTTGTGCCCTCCAGATGTAGTTCCACTCCCATAACAATCCCTTCTTTGGCAACGTACGGATCAAATTTGGATGTAAAATCAACTAAGACTTAGCTGTTATTGCTATACTACTGGGGAGCTGAAGAGATTTTTCTATCCAATGTTAACATTTTTTCCTCAATGTTGCCTCCATGTATCAGATCAGGTTTTGTTTTCTGGTGTGTGTTTTTTGTGCTGCCTAAAGGCAATTGTCAGAGATGCTTCAGGCCTCCTTACGGGAAATTTGCTTTGGGTTTTAATTCCAGTGCTTTCCTTTGCATTGCAAGGATCTATACTTCTGCTGAAAGTGATTGTAACTATGGAGTTTTAATTATGATTTAGTTCTTCTTTGGTTGCAGAAGCATGCCTAACCTACCTTCAGGCTAACACAATGGGGTATCTTATTAGTCTATTTCCATTGCTCTGAGCAGCAGTCTGGATTTTGGAAATGTTCAGTCTCAAACCACACTCTATTTCCATCAAAGCATTTGTTAAAGCCATTGTGGCATTCTGTCTTGAAGTGGACATTTATGCAGATTTACACACAAAATAAACTTAATACATTGAAGGTCGCAGAGTACAGAAAACTGCAAATTAGCAAAGTTAATGATGTAAATCTCTTTGCAAGTGCCATTATCCCTATTTTTGTCTCACTTATCATTTACGATATACAATAAAGAAGATTACGGTCTAATGATTCAGATGGCACAAGTAGAAATAGTCCCCCATTTGGGCCAACCCCAACTCATTGCTTTCTCAATTTTCGAAGTCCAGGCTGTTGTTCAAAGCTAGCATATACACACACCTCCGGGAATACATACACCTCTCTGCCCCCCCCCCATTTCCACCCCATAAAGAAGATTATAGATAATATCCCCTACTACATTTCACTGAGACAAATGTAACCAAAGAACATTTGATTGTGGACAAGATGGCAAAAGTTATTAATGAGGAAGAACAAACAAGTTATGAAAAGCAATGGTAGTTTGTTTTTGCTTGAACCAACTGCCTTATACATGGATTAGTTCATTTATACATCTAGATCAGTGTTATCTGCACAAAAGGAGGGAAATGTATGGCCCTTCAACCTCTGAGGATGCCTGTCAAAGATGTGGGTGAAATGTCAGGAGAGAATGCTTCTGGAACATGGCCATACAGCCCAGAAAACTCACAGCAACCTACAGATATTGTTTAGAAGCAACTCCCATTAGCCTCAGCCACCACAACCAATGATCTAAAATCATGAAAAATGCAGTCAAACATCTGGAAGACTTCAGGTGGCAGCAGGACTCCAAGGTTTCAAACAAGAATATTTCTCAGCCTTGCTTTGGGAGAGCATGAACTGAACCTGGGATGTCCTAAATGCAAAATGCGTGCTCTGTCATTGAATTATACACTTCCCCTAAAGGGATAAATGCTACAGAAACAAGCTGACATTTTTTAAAATTGTTTTTCTTCTTACATGCATTGTGTCCCCACCCTCCACCCCCATTACATATATTGCATTACTGTTTTGGACAGTGATACACCTAGCATTCCTTGCAAAATTTGCAAAGCTATACCTCAGTTGACAAAGTATGTGTTCCTGAGCATTACATTTTTTAACAGTTTGGTCAAAAATATCATGGAAAGAAGAGGGATACATTATTTTCTACACCATTGTTTCAGCAGACTCTTTATCCAAATGAAATGAAACAAGCTCATGTAAGCCTTGCATCATCATCATCACAAAGAACATCACAGAAACCAGATGACAGCTTCCAAAATTCCTTCCTTCCTTCCTTCCTTCCTTCTTTCTTTCTTTCTTTCTTTCTCCAGTTTCTACTTTCTTGTGATTTCATTTTGGTGGTAAAACTTACTGATCTAGATGATGTTTTAAAAGCATGTTGGGTTAGATTGTGAGAAAGGCTTGACAGCTTTTTGTTTCTGTTTTGCTCTTTACATATGCACAGAAAGACATTTTTGAGGTAGCTGACTTTTAGCTTTCCTGTTGCAGACATGAACACAAGGTATCAGAAGGCAATCCTGTTCTTTCTTAGTTCAGGTATCACTATATTGTTTACTTCAGATATGCTGCTGCAACCCTACACTGAAAGCCTGTCTTTCTCTAGCCCTCCATTGCCAGGACAAGGAAGAAAAGTGATTAATGGATGTAAAAAACCAAACTTCCAGAATTGAAGAAGTATTCCTGTAAATTACTTCCTGAATCCATTTTGTGCCATTAATATATGGAAGCCCACATATTTCATACATATAGCCCATTAATCATAAAGGCAATACACTTTGCCCTCCAACAAGTTGGGGGGCGGAGCAATTTTGTCTCCTCCCCTCGGAGAAGAGATTGGTTAATTTTGCAGAATGTACTGGAAGGGAGGAAGGGCTGGCATAGTGTGCTGCCAGCCCCTTCTCCCTCATTCTGCAATAAGACATCGCTGAGTGAGGAACACCTTGGAGCCCATCCAGCACCAGGTCTGTGCAGAGGCCATGAACTGGCCCCTTGCCCTTCGTAGGCCTCTGCTAAATTTAGTTATATCTAAGTTTAATTCTGCCTGGCTTCTGCCTGGCTTCCCTGGACAGGGAGCCAGGCCTGGAGGGCTTTGTTTTGATTGCCCCCTTTCCTATAACATAATGTTAATTTAAGTCCCTCCTCGTGGCACAGTGGGTTAAACCACTGAGCTGCTGAACTTGCTCACTGACAGGTTGGAGGGCCGCCATCTATAAAGGGTAGCAACCATTGCAGGGGGTGGAGACTCAGCTGCCATTTTGGTGAGGTCAGTGGCCATCTTGGGGGTGGGGCCATGGCAGCCATTTTGTGTTAGGCTTGGTGGCCATTTTGGTAAGGTCAAAATAAATAATTTTAAATAACTAAATAAAATTAATAATAATAAATAGTAATTAACATATACATGTTATGATACAAGACATATGCAAGCTGACTGCATTAAATCACTACTGACCAAGTAGGCATGCATTCAAAGCAGCCTGGGGGCAGAGTGAGCTCCTTACTGTTAATAGTCTAGCTTGCTGTTGACCTATGCAACCTTAAAGATAGTTGCATCTGCTACTTGGCAGCTGAATGCATTAACTCACTACTGAACAAGTAGGCATGCATTCAAAGCAAGCCCTGGGGAGAGAGTGAGCTCCTTACTGTTAATAGTCTAGCTTGCTGTTGACCTATGCAATCTTAAAGATAGTTGCATCTGCTACTTGGCAGCTGAATGCATTAACTCACTACTGAACAAGTAGGCATGCATTCAAAGCAAGCCCTGGGGAGAGTGAGCTCCTTACTGTTAATAGTCTAGCTTGCTGTTGACCTATGCAACCTTAAAGATAGTTGCATCTGCTACTTGGCAGCTGAATGCATTAACTCACTACTGAACAAGTTAGTTGAGTTACAAGTTAAATAGGTAACTATTTAATAAAAGTTGCCCAAAATTTGAAACCATATATATTTGTGTCTGTCTCGTTATTTCGGGGGGTTGGAAGACAAAAGATTTCTTAGGGACAATGCACATGAGATTCCTATGCAGCTTTTGAAAACAAGGAACATTTTTACAATAATCAACAGCTTTCTAAAGTAACCTCATATATCAAACAAATTATTGGTAAAGGGTATTATTGTAAAAGTAGTGGCAGGCAGCTCATGCAAAGCTTCACCATTTATCTGATCTCTTAAAGCACAAACTAACTGTGATCTAACATTCATTTATGTGGCCAACAATTTGCAGAAAAAAAGTTCTAGAGGCTGTAAGCATATTTCACCAGGCAGTCAAACAAATCCCTGATTTCCTTTAAAAGAGCCAAAAACCTAAGACGGATACTAGTCATTATGATCTCAGTGCAAAAACATCTACATGTTCTCCCTCTATGCCAGAAGCTCCAATAGCTATTAAATATGCTAATAAAATGACAGAGCTCAGGGACTGTGCTGTCTTGAGACATTTTAACAGATGTAATATCAACTATGAGGTATTCTATGTGGTGTTTGTGCAAGAAATTTTATCCTGGAAAAACATCTAGGCCTTTTAGGAGGAAGATCCCATTGGTACCACACTTTATGAGAAAGGACGCATAACATCAGTTGTGAAATTCTGGACAATTGATATAATCAATATTTTTACTAAGAGAACATGAGTGGATGGTCATATTAAAAGCTTAAATCTAGCTTCTCAGTGGTTCCCAACCTTTGGTCCTCCAGGTGTTTTTGACTTCAGCTCCCAGAAATCCCAGCCATCTGATCAGCTGTTAGGAATTGTGGGAGCTGGAGTCAAAAACACCTGGAGGACCAAATGTTGGGAACCACTCTAAGATGGATACAGAGCAGAGTGGACACTGAGCCCTCATGCCACAAAACTGGTGGGGGGAGAGGAATGATATTGTTATGGTACTATTATTTCATTTAAACTGCCATGGCAGCATCCTATGGAGTTCTGGGGTTTGTGGTTTAGTGAGGTCCTGCTGTTCTCTGACTGAGAATTCTACCTTTACCCCACCCCCACCCCCGCCCCAAACTACAAATCCCCTAATTCTATAGGACATTACCATGATAGTGGAATAATAGAACTATAATAATGAATAAAGTATAATAAAGCCCAAAGTAAATGCACAAGCTTCCTGGAGATTCCCTCCCCCCTCTCGCAAAATGCATCAAAATCAATTATTCTTTGCAAATCATAGAAGTCACTGCTCCACCATCAAAGCTAGGGAATTTGTACCCAGATTTCATGTGGCAGCCTTTTTGATGACTGGTTTTGGAAAATGTCATATTAGGCATGGGAGAAGGAACTGTTAGTGGGAAAGAAAAAAATCTGGTTTTAGTTTTTTTTGTTTTGGGTTTTTTTTTTAACTTTCCAAATGCTTGTGGGTTTTTTTAATGTGAATCTCCATAACCATTTGGGAAATTGGATTCATAACCTTTTTGGAAAAATCACTGGTTAAGGAAAGGCATGACCTTGTTAGAAGTCACAAACTTTTGAAAGGTGATGTTCACCAACATTTTTTATTATTATTGTTTCGATTTGTATTCCATCCTTCCGATTTGGCTCAGGACGGTTTACAGTGCATTGACCAAAGCATTAAAACATAAATGGTAAAATCAACAATAACACTTGAACCAGATTAAACAAAGTTAGCTCATGCAAAGCAACTAGGTCTCGTCTCTCAGCTGTCAAACTGATGCACCTAGGCATGTTTTTGAACTGCTAGGGACAAAGACATGTCAATGCACAAAAATATATATATTCAGCAGAGTTTCAGAAGAGTTCCTTTAGATGCCCCCAAAAAATCTACTCTCTTTAAAAATATATTTGCCTTTAAATCATGCTCTCAAGAGACAAAATAAACAATCTTCTTTAAAAGCAACAAAGTTGGTTTACTCACAAAACTTCATTTATACAGCATACAGACACTTTGGTTATACAACAATAGGATTTTAAGTAGTTTCTCTGTGTAGGTAACACAGGGCATCTTCTTAGAAGCAATACTCTATAATCCAAGACATCTCTCTGATCTATTTCTAAGCATACAGATGGCTTCTACTCGCTCTAAGAGCCTAATGGCTTCTATCTCCACCGAAGTCTAAAGCAAACACACAATTCTCTACATGGTTTCTCAAAGCAAACACTGCTTCTAAAATGGAGTCTGAGTCCTGAAGGTGCTTAGGTCTGATATCATGGTCTGCAACTTCTCCCATATCAAAAAGGTTAGGTAAAATTGCAAACCTATACACATATACAATACAGTAAGCCATTATACACATAACAAACAACTAGTGAAAGTTTGAGAAGGTTGCTATTTCCTACATTTTTAATCCATTTTTGTGTCATTCCATTTCTGCATCAATCAATGCACATTTTTAAAAGCTATATTACAACCCATATGCATTTTGTATGTATTGCCCATAATTTACACATTTTATATTACAATGTACACTATACCTTTCCCCCTCGGACATATGTCTTTTTATGTTATCTTTTTTAATGTTATGCCTTTCTAATAAAAAAGTACTTGAAGAATTGTGTAAAAACTGAAAGATAATTGTAAGTGAAAGAGATTGTATTCTATTTTTATATTAGGTGAGGACGAATGAATTAGAATGGTCCAAATTCAAATAAGAACCAGATACGTTTCGTCCTAGTCTAAGCTTGCACCCAAACATTGCTTCAGATCTTTGTGTTTAGTGTACATGATGTTTGATTGATTGATTGATTGATTGATTTGGGCCCTGTGGTATTAAATTAACAGGCACACAAGCCCCCTATTCATCTACATCTGAAGTATTGCATTCTAGGTTCGCAAAAGTGGATCATTGCTGTCAATGTTATCAGCTGAAGCCAGAGTTCTTTGACATCATTGAGGAAATTCCCTCCAATTATAAGAAAGATTAAATTCAACGAGGCCTCTAAAATGCTTGAGGGGAACATTCTTTGGAAAGAAATATGAGACTATCAAGAACATAACCGTAGGTGATCATTGCAGAAACAGCTTGGGAAAACACTAGAGATCAGTGCTGATGCAGGTAACGCTGAAGCCTTCAAGTTGATTCCAAATTCCAACATCTTAAGTTTGCCAGTAGCAATAGAAATAAGCTAACAAGATATCAGAAGCCTCGTTATTTGCAGGCAAGCAAATTAACTCCAGTATGCTGGTTGTGGACATTCTATCAGCATGAACCATGTGATAAGGAAGGCAGGAGCTTAGTTGTCTTTCAGTATATTCTTCCAGAAATATTTTCATCACCAAAAAGATGCAGTGAGCACTATGGCACAAAAACAAAGGAGAAAAGAAGGCAACCATAAATCAGTGATTTGCCATTACCTTCCTTTCTCTTTTATGTTTGCAGTTGGAAATAGTGGGGTGAGATTCTTCCTTTTTACTCAGGCTTGTCACCACTGCTTCCGTTCCAACAAAATAAATTCCTGGCCAATGCGATGCTCAGCCATGAGATCAGTAAGGATTATTGGCCAGTTGAAAGTGACATAAAGATCTCAAGCTGCTTCACCAATGTTGAGAAGCACTTCTGGGAAGCTGTTTGGCTAGGAAGACAGCAGTAGGAGATTCACTTTGCAGATGAAATAAAAAAGGTGATTCTGGGGAAGCTCCATGGTTTAATAATGTGGACTGCATCTGGATTATTTTGGTGATGCAAACAAGCATCAAATACAACCCTCATATAATCTGAGGCTTTCATCTCTTCTTTATTGTGGTCAGTATCATACACGTTGTTGTTTTTTTCGTTCAGTTTCTCCCGACTCTTTGTGACCTCATGGACCAGCCCACGCCAGAGTTCCCTGTCGGCTGTGGACACCCCAAGCTCCTTCAAGGTCTAGCCTGTCACTTCAGGATATCATCCATCTATCTTGTCTTTGGTTGGCCCCTCTTCCTTTTTCCTTCCATTTCCCCCAGCATCAGTATCTTCTTCAAGCTTTCCTGTCTTCTCATTATGTGGCCAAAGTACTTCAACTTTGCCTCTAATATCCTTCCCTCCAGTGAGCAGCTGGGCATTATTTCCTGGAGTATGGATTGGTTTGATCTTCTTGCGGTCCAAGGCACTCTCAGAATTTTCATCCAACACCACAGTCCAAAAGCACCTATCTTCCTTCACTCAGCCTTTCCTTATGGCCCAGTTTTCACATCCATAGGTTACTACAGGAATACCATTGCTCTAACTATGTGGAAATTTGTGGTCAGAGTGATGTCTCTACTCTTCATTATTTTATCAAGATTACTCATTGCTCTCCTCCCAAGAAGTAAAGGTCTTCTGATTTCCTGGCTGCACTCTGTGTCTGCAGTCATCTTCACACCTAGAAATACAAAGTCTGTCACTGCCTCCATGTTTTCTCCCTCTTTTCACCAGTTATCAATCAGTCTGGTTGCCATAATCTTGATTCTGGTTTTTTAATGTTTAACTGCAACCCAGCTTTTGCACTTTCTTCTTTCACTTTAGTTAGAAGCTCCTCAGCTCCTCCTCACTTTCATTCAACAAAGTGGTATCATCTGCATATCTAAGGTTGCTAATGTTTCTTCCAGCCTTGGTTTCATCAAGCCCAACACATCACATAATATGTTCTGCATACAAGTTGAATAGGTCAGGTGAGAGTATACAACCCTGTTGTATGCCTTTCCCAATCTTGAACCAGTCTGTCGTTCCATGGTCTGTTTTTACTGTTGCTACTTAATTGTTATATAGATCCCTCAGGACAGGGGTTCCCACACATTTTCAGCGTGAGAGCTACTTTTAAAACAACCAAGTGGAAAAGATCTACCTTCCGCCCGTGCGGCGCTCCTTCCACGGGGCATTGCGGGAATGCGGGAGTGTGAGGCGGGGCCTCCGGAGGCCCCACCTCACACTCCGGCCTGCCTCTTTCTCGTCTGAAAGCAGCCTCCGCTGCCGGCGAGAGAGAGGCAGGGCGGAGCGCGAGGGTGCAGGGTGGAGCAGGAAGGGAGAGAGGCAGGGCAGAGCACGAGGGTGCAGGGTGGAGCACGAGGGGAGGGAGGCAGGGCAGAGCGAGAGGGTGCAGGGCGGAGCGCGAGGGGAGGGAGGCAGGGCAAAGCGCGAGGGTGCAGGACGGAGCGCGAGAGGAGGGAGGCAGGGCGGAGCGCGAGGGTGCAGGGCGGAGCGTGAGGGGAGGGAGGCATGGCAGAGCGCAAAGCAGAAGTGCCCCATCCGGCTGTGATCGATCTCTTTTGGACTCGCTATCAACTTCATGGGCGGCCCTGCCTCAGGAGATAGACAAGGTGGCTTGGTATCCTAATACCACCCAGGACTTGCCACAATTTATTATAATCCACACATAGCATAATTCATATTTATGGTTAAAAAGTTGATAAACCCCCATTGCCTGTAAAAAAAAAGTCAATTAAAAAGCATAGCTTTATTTCATGTCATGATGAGAGCTGGGTGAATCCAGTGCCTAAAGAACACAAGGAGCAAAACAATGAACATTACTGCTTTTGATAGATGTGATCTAAAAATAAACTTGGACCCTCCCTTCCCCAGGCCCCACTTCATTGTCCTGCCATCACTGTAACAGTTCAGCTAATTCAGTCACACTGTATGCTGTGAACAGCTGGTCGCTAGTAGCAAGCAAGCATGCATAATATTTCAACTTCACTCCTCTGCAAGGATCCTGTGAGACAGAAACCAGGGAGGAAAAATCAATAACTGCAAACCAACTGCAACCTTTAAAATCACTTTGGATGGCCTCAGGGTAACTTTCTAGAACAAAGTTGTGTAGAAGAGATTAGTCACTACTTGGATGCCTTCCAATACAGAAAGGTAGAAACTCTGGGGCATGGAATGAGGGAAATTCAGGGGTATAGCTATGGGCAGAGGGCAAAGTGAAAGCACAGCGTCTCCCATAAGAATTATGATATTTTTCCTGCACTGTCCAAATTTCTAGCACTTCAGTAACTTACCATTCCATCTGAGCTTTAGAAATACATCTTAGGCATCCAAAGAAAAGGAACAAAGTTCCCAAGGGACACAATAAATGTAGAAGTCTTAGATATGACTTATTTTCAATCTCTCATTCTCTGCAATGGAAGAAATTTGAAGAATAAGGAAAATTTCATTTGATGGTGCAGAATTTTTAGTTGGAGGAATAGTACCACCCTTTCCCCCTTCCAATAGGCAGGTACACTTTTCAATTACTGCTCTTATAGGAGTGGAATTGTTAAATCATGAAGGAAATATCAGTAGTGGTTATCAACTCTCATGTCAGTGGGACTGTGAATCCACTTCAGGTTTGAGAGTGCACACTTACCATTAAACCATTATCTCCCAAGTAAATTCGGAGCCTTTAAAGCTTGAAATACAATCCACAGCAGATTTGCCTTTTCCAATGACAGGGGCCTTGTTAGCTGCCACTAGGAATCACTGACAAAATCAACACTGGTAGGCAAAATGGAAATGTGTCTACAAAGCACAGGAGAAACAGGCTTAGAAAGACTGTGTATTTGATATTTTGATGCAGTGATGACATTTGAAAGATAGCACCATGGAGATTTCATCAGTGTAGGAGCTACATTGCAACTGCAATAATGCTTCCTTTTTTCATGTGACAAGTTAGGCTAATACAAGTATTTGTTCCTATATCAATCACATGGCTGCAGTTTAGCAGAGGTAAAAGGCAGGACTATATTTTGAATAGCACGTGTTCATCAGGAGACATGAATACAAGTGACTGTGTACTGGATTGGAGGCCGGATATTTGAAATAATAGAAGGGAGAAGATTGAAGGCATATATCAGGGCTGTCCAACTGGCGGCCCGGGGGCCATATAAGGCCCCCCAGCCCCTTCCCTACGGCCCCCCTAAGCTTTTTATTAAAAAATAAAAATTGAAAAATATAATAAATAATAAAAATTGAAAAATACCTATTTCCGGGTTCGAGCAAGTATCGCGAGAATACGCAATCCACACGGGATTCGCTGTCAACACGATATCACGCCTGCGTTGACAGCGAAATCCCGTGTGGATTGCGTATTCTCGCGATACTCTTCGGCTACTGTACTACTGGATCGCTGAGGCCCACAGACGCAATTAGGACCTTCTTCGACTCAGTCAGTCATCGCCTCTCTCGTCATCCGGGTACTCCTAGATCCTGCGCATTTGGAAAAGATAGGCCGAAGCAGGGGGCTCCTCAGGGGGCTCCTCATTCCCTCCCATCTCCCCCCATGTATTAAATATAAAATTAAATATATTTAAAGATGAAATAAGGGGAGATGGGATACATTAAAATAAGGGGAGAGGGAGGATGGAATTAAATTTTTTTAATATTAAATAATTTTAAGGGGAGAGGGAGGATGGAATTAAATATATTTAATATTAAATAAAAATAAGGGGAGAGGGGAGGATGGAATTAAAAATATTTAATATTATTTATTTTATAATTAATAATGCAACTAGGAATTGTAAGTAAATTGGAGCCGGGGGAGGGGCGGGGGTGGAGCCGGGGCGGAGCCAGGGCGGGAAGGGGGCAGAGCCGGGGCAGACCCTACGGCCCCCCAGGTCATCAGTGACCAGAATTCAGGCCCCTGGGCCGGTAGAAGTTGGACAGCCCTGGCATATATCATTGGGTTTGGTTTTCTTTTGCAGCTACTATTAATAGTTTTCCAACAAATCACACTTCCTTATCTTCTCCTCCTTTCAGTGAAGCAGGGGTAAAGACATTTTGGCCCTTCAATGCTTTGGATTACAACATTTACAATCCCCATCCATTACCCTGTTGGGAAGGGCTTTGAGTATTTGCAGTCCAAAATGTAACCTTTGGAAAACCAAAGATCCTCTTATGGAGCAGTCAGTCACCACCAGTCTTTTATTTTTATTTTGTGTCAGGAGTGACTTGAGAAACTGCAAGTCACTTCTGGCATGAGAAGTGGCACAGTGGGTTAAACTGCTGAGCTGCTGAACTTGCTGACCAAAATGTTGGCAGTTCGAATCCAGGGAGCGGGTTGAGCTCCTGCTGTTAGCTCCAGCTTCTGCCAACCTAGCAGTTCCAAAACATGCAAATGTGAGTAGATCAATAGGAACTGCTCTGGCAAGAAGGTAACAGCACTCCATGCACTCATGCCAGTCACATGACCTTGGAGACATCAATGGACAATACAGGTTCTTTGGCTGTATCCCCCATAGTCAAGCAGAACTAGACTTAATGTCAAGGGGAAACCTTTACTTTACTTTTAAGGATGTTGTCCAGGGAACACCTGGATGTGTTGATATTTTACCATCCTTATGGGAAGCTTCTCACATGGGGAGCTGGAGCTGGCAGAGAGACCTAATCCGCACTTTACGCAGATTCGAACCTCCAACCTGTCGATCTTCAGTCCTGCCGGCACCCATTGCACCATTGGGGGCTCCTCAGATATAATGGCTGTTCTATCCCAGTGGGTGACCATAGCCAGTTGAACTAATATTACAATGTACCAGTTAAGATTTGTGTTTGGATAGGTTTAGCATTTTAAAGTAAATGTGATTTGGAAGCTAAAGAAGCAAATCAAAGGAGGAGAAATTGAACTGTTGATCCACAGTTGAAAGATAGCAAGGGAGAAGTTACAGGAAAGTAGTTAGTAAGGAGTCTAGAAGATTCCTAGCTTTAATTAATTTATTGTCAATTTTTTTCATTCTTCTTTTGGGTGCATCTACACTGTAAAATTAATGCAGATTGACACTACATTAACTGACATGGCTCATTGTTATGGAATCCTGGGATTTGTAGTTTGGTGAGGCACCAGCATTCTTTGGCAGAAGGCTAAATATCTTGTACAACTACAACTTTCCATGATTCCATAGCATTGGGTCATAGCAGTTAAAGTGGTGTCAAATAGGCCTGGTTAGGTTCATCAGAATGCTTCTGAAATCGGAATGAATTTGGATTAAATTCACCTTTGAACCAGTTTCGAAGCGCTTTAAGCAACCCGGAAGTGAATTTGCAATTTTGAAGCATTTCCACCATTTCTCGTACATGAGTGGGAAATTATTCAGAAAGCTGCGTCCAAACGGGGTTAAAACACCCAGTTTGGATACGGCCATTAATGAAGCATTTCCAAAATTTTGGGAATTTTGAACCATTTTCCTAGAAAATTTCGGAAATCATTTAAAATCTGAAAGTCAGCTCCCCCTACATCCGAAACGAGTTTTGAACCATTTTTAATCAACCAGGCCTTGTGTCAAACTGCATTAATTCTATGGTGAATATGCAAGCTCTGTTAAACATTGGGTCTGTTTGGGTATACCAAACACAAACTAGCTCTGCCTCCATCAGTTGTGTAGAGGGCAACAGACCTAGAGACAGAAAATAGGATGATAGCCTCATCCTATTTTCTGTCTCTAGATCTGTCCCTCCTCACATTTGATGTATGGTTTAAAACACCAGAATAGGGCTAATTTGTCTCCTGTTAATTCTGTATTTCTCAGTGAGTATCTTACTCACACCTACACAGTAAGACTGTGATTATATCTCAACCCTACAGGAAAGCAGCAGTCTTAAACACACTGACGTATTTAGGCTTCAGCTGCAAATTATATTCATAACAGTGGCTTTTTTCTGCTCGTGAAAATAACTCTTTGAAGTGCAGGCCAGTTCAGCAAATGTTTATGTAGAAACCAATCCCACTGTGCTCAATGGCGCTTGATTCAGGAGGTAAGTGGGCAGAAGATTGCAGCCTTTCGTGTTTTCAGACCGCAATATTGAGAATAGCACTAATGTTTGTTAAGTGTTTTAGAAATGTCTTGTCCTCCATGCTCAAGGGATTGCCATGTGCTCTGTTCTAAGAGAGTACCAGCAGTTTGTTCAATATGGACTTTCCAGCCTTGTTTTTCTTACTCTCTGCTCTTTGTGTTTTTCTCCTCAGCACCTCCTTTCCTTTCCCCCCTTGTTTGCTTCTATTTGATATTTCACATACAGCATGCATGCCTAAGTTTCTACTTGGCAGGGTGTTTAACTGAAGCTTGAACTAATGAGAGTCCTCCCTCTACATTAATAGGGACAAGAGTTTTCATGCACTGGAGAAAAAGTGGGAATTTAAATATACACACATGTTATTTTCATAGACAAGAATGAATATTTTTTTTATCATTTTCCTTCTTTCCATAAGAAGGTCATCAAATATTGTGGAGTTTTCAAAAGCTATTCACCATTTGGGACTTCTTTAACTCCCAAAACACATGGGATTTTGGTGCTGGAAACAGCATTTTCTGTGCATAAAAGAAGTTTCCTGTAATGAAATGTGTGTGAAGATGTTTTTCTGCTCGGAAAATGCTTTTTTCTATGCAGGAACCTGATTCTCTAGCAAATAATCCTGCTGCAGTACTTAGCAGCAAAATCATGAGGGGTGATGCTTCAGCCCAAGGCAAATTTGGATATAGAAAAGCTAGAACTTTTATTGGCTAGAGTTATAAAAGGTTTGGACCTGGTGGGATCAGATTCAGGCATAAAAGGTTTGGCTGCCCTGAGTCCCCTTGTGGGGAGAAGGGTGGGATAGAAATGAAAATAAATAAATAAATAAATAAATAAATAAATAGGCCAAACCAACTGTTGCCCAGGCTGAATGCTGGTAATGCCTGCTACTCCATGTTGACAGGGGCGGCCCGACCTAATTTGGGGGGGTAAGCGAAAAAAATTTGTCGCACACACCCCGCCGCCGCCACTCACCGCCGCCACTCACCGCCGCTGCCGCGCCCCGCCCCCTCGCCACCTCCGCCGCCGCCGCCGCCGCCTTTCCGGCGGCGGCGCAGGGGCAACGCACGCGCACTCGCTCCCAAAGCGCCGGCCGCTTTGGAGCCAGCGCGCATGCGTTGCCCTGCGCTGCCGTCCGCGCGTGCGCAGGAGCACCTACAGGCGCTATAGCGCCTGTAGATGCTTCTGCGCACGCGCCACCCTGCCGCCGCGCCTGCCGCTTGGGAGGGAGTGCGCATGCGCAGAAGCGTCTACAGGCGCTATAGCGCCTGTAGATGCTTCTGCGCACGCGCGCACTCCCTCCCACGCGCGCCTGCCGCTTTGGAGCCAGCGCGCAGGCGCAGGGAGGAGCGCGTGCGCAGAAGCGTCTACAGGCGCTATAGCGCCTGTAGATGCTTCTGCGCCGCGCACTCCCTCCCACGCGCGCCTGCCGCTTTGGAGCCAGCGCCGCAGGCGCACTTGGGAGAAAATGCGCGTGCGCCAGAAGCGCACAGGCGCTATAGCGCCTGTGGGTGCTTCTGGCACGCGCGGACGGCGGCGCAGGGCAGTGTGGCGGCGGTGGGGGCGCGGAGTCGGCGCGGGCGGCGCCCAGGCGATGGCGCTCACGCGGCGCGCGTGGGTCGAATCCCTGGGGCCGCCTCTGCATGTTGACTTCACAAGCAACCCCTTAATAGAACCCCTGTTGAGTATGATGGGCACCCAGGCTTAGTCTGCCCACAAAACTGGATCTGATCCTCTGACAAACTGCCAAAAGTTATGAGAGATATATTTTACAAGGGGAGTTGGGATGAAAAACAAAACTTGACTGAGGCTGGGTCAGCAGAAGTCATGATTTCTGTGATCCTGCCATCCCAGAAAGAAAAGTGAAAAATTTACCTTTACTTGCTGAAGACTCATCCATGGAGAACTCTTTGAATCTCCTTTATGAGAGGATAGCAGGATATCACCATCATCATCATCATGAAGTTCTTGGTGGTGCAATGGGTTGTGCCAGCAGGACTGAAGACCAACAGGTCAGAGGTTCAAATCCAGGGAGCTCCCCATGCAGGGACATGAAAGAAGCCTCCCACAAGGGTGGTAAAACATCAAAACATATGTGCACCCCCTGGACAACATCCTTGCAGACAGCCAATTCTCTCACAACAGAAGTGACTCTCACATCGCTCCCAACATACACAAAAAATCATCATCACCATCATCATCTCCACTAAACCTAATTGGCAAGTTTTACTGCTGCTACAGGAAGTTCACCAAAACTGCGATGGGCCCTGGAAAGTTGAGATATGTCAGCAATGCCAACATGCATCAAAGCCTGCACTCCCTGTTACAGACCACTAAACAGCCTCCTATGTAAGTCTAAGATTGTCTTTTTTTTCTCCCTAAGAAAAACCCACACACATATTTGGTACACAATGAGTCCAAAGGTGTGAAACCTTATGTTGTCATAATCAGGATTTTCTTCATGTTATATTTTTGTATATTTTGAAATATTCTTAAACTTACCTATCCCTGCCAAATGGGAATGGACACATGAAGCCTGCAGGACTACTCAGTTATACACACTGGCTTCACGTCTCATAAAAGCTTAGCTATGATTTGGCTCAAAGCAAAATTTTCATTGCCAGCTAAAGGAAAAATCCTACAAGCCCATCCTTTAGTTCAGAATAGAGAATCTTTGGCTCTTCAGATTTTTGGGTGGCAACTATCAGCACCACTGAGAATGAAAGGAATTGTGGAAGCTGTAGTAAAAAAAATGTAGTTTCCTACAGCCTCTTGCAGACTTTTGCCCAGTGGAAACTGTTTTATCTGTTTTGGAAATATTCAACAGAGAAGTAGTGGGATCAGAAATAAATTGTAGACCCAAACATTTAAAATGAAGTGTAAATCAAAGCTTTTGATATGAAGCAAGGAATACAGACCCAAATGCCCAGTTAAATGTTATGGGCATGCACTGACTACATAAAATTACTGCCATGGATTTCACCCTGAAACATATCTGATTGAACAATTTGATCCAGTAGATCTGTGTTAGCTACAGAGCAAGTTATCAAGCTAATTGAAGGTCATCACTTATTTTAAAGTCAAGAAGAGGAGCGGTAGTGCCAGGAGGCCTGTAAGGACTGCCAAAATGGTTTCCCAAGGGTCCTTGAGCAAGGGATGGGATCTTTAAGGCTTAATTTCATGCACTCTAGAAGGAAAGCTGATAGTTTCACCCAAGCATGTTATATCGAAAGTATATGCAAATCACCATGAACAAGGCTATCAGAGTGTGCAAATGAGCATGGAGAAGTGGAAATGTTGATGGCTACACCCTTTAAGGCCTTTCATCTTTCAAACTCATTTACATTTAAAATTAGAGCAGCAGGTTTTTGATGGATTTGGTGATTTTGCACATTAATTTTTATATGTTCTTATTATAATATTTATCAGGAGCCAATAGAAAGTTCTTCTTATTTAGATCATGAAATTATTGCCTCAAATCAGTTAGTAGTGGCAGCAGCAAGAGAACAATTTGGAAATCCAGACAGTTAAAGAGCATATCCTAAGGCAGGGTCCAGACTACCAAGCAATCCCTCTAACATTTTACAGATGGAAAGAAGGACATCCCTGCAACATGCCTGACCAGGGTGACCTCTTAGAGAAAACTCATAATTTAAAAGGAGGACAAATGTGGAAATCTGCATAGAATATGTGTATGCGCATTTATATATAATTATAATTGCTATAATTTAAACATCTTCACAATATTAAGGAAGTTGAAGGCCAAGTGGCCTGTGTGTTCCCATTCAGGTTCTGTAAAAGAATCTATTTATTAGCAAGCAAATTCAGCCCTCCCCTCTCTTCCTTCTAATGTTTTGTATCTTTAAAGCACATTGGATACTCCTTTAAGCAGAATTTGTTTTTAACAAAGGTGAAATCCAGTCCACTCAAAGTCTTCAAATGGTAGCTTAGAAAAGCTTCTTTAACTAGCATCTTCCATGGCAAATGGCCATTATGGCTAGGGAATGCTTGGAATTGCAGCTGAAAGAAGCAACGTTTCCAGGCTTTAGTAATCATATACTATTAGGAAGATGGCGACGACTGTAGAGCTCCCTCAGGGTGAGCTCCGGCTCAGTCTGCCAGGATTCCTGAATACAACTCTTCAATCTCACTCCTCCTGCCTTGGCGAGGTCGCGGAGGACTCAAGCAACATGGAGTGGTTATTGGTGACCCACAGACCCCAAACAACCAGATCTGGCTGGGGAAAGCGGTAACGTTACCCTGGAGGACGCGGAGGCCTATTGAAATAACAACCCCACCGGTTGCCAACATCGGAGGGAAGGGACAACCAGAACGACAAGGCCGTTGGTACGTTCGACGGGTGTCGGCCTCCTCCGCACACTTCCTAAAGAAGTTCTGCAGGAAATGTCCCCGGGATCGAGCCTACCGCCCCTAAATGGGGACTGTGCAACCGACTTGGAGCCCCAGCCAACCAAAACCCTTGAGGCCTCGGAGAATCGGGGAAGCAGCCCTCCCTCGGGACGGCATGAAGCGCAAGACTTCCACGACCTGCAAGACCCTTCCTCTGACCAGCCCGATCCCCAGGCGATCGCAGAGCTGGTCGAGGAATACACCAAACTTATGGACTTGTTCGTTAAGTTCGGCGACAAGTATGGCAGCCTCCTGGGAAGATTGGGCATGCCCACCCCGCGAGTTCCAGCACTTGACAGCATAGTCAATAACATGGATCGCCCCCAGCATGAGACCCTAACTGGCCCAGACCTCGACTGGGACCGGTCGTGGGACTTCCCAACAGGGGCACCTGAGACGGAGCCGAGGAAGGGTGGCTGCAAGGTGGACGACAACCAGACCGTCACCAGGGATGACTTAGAGATGATCCCCGGGGGAGGTGTGACCCCAAGATTGGAGGATCTGGGCGAGCCCCAAGCCCCCTGTCCACCCACACGGAACGAGCCTGCCACGAACCTTGAAGCCCTGCCATCGTTGGGGGTCCCACCTCTGGAGGAGCTGAACATCTCGGCCATCCTTGCCGATGCCCCAAACCCCCGCCCCCGCCGACATTGCATCGTGGGTGGCTGGGGGAGCCAGGTCGAGCTGGAGCTGCTCAACATGGCGCCCGACCTTGAAGACGCCCAGCCAGACCAGGCTCACCAGGCTGGGGAAGAAGGGAGCCCCGGATGCAGTCCACAGTGGAAGTTCCCGCCCTTGGAGGACCCCAAAACCGGAAGCGACCCACAGCGGAAGCTCCCACCCTTGGAGGACCCAGAAACCGGAAGTGGCCCACAGCGGAAGCTGCAAAATCCCCGAGGAAGGAAACGTCGGCGGAAGCCCAGGCATGGGCCCAGCCCCTCCGACATACAGAACAAACACCGGACAAGTCTGGCCCCCACCGAGGACATCGACCCGGTAATGTGGCCAGGCAGTGGATGCCCCGCCCCAAGGGAAGGAGGTCCAGACCGGTTGAGGCCAGGACTTATAGGGCCCCCTGGACCAGAACTTTCTGGAACTCATACTATGGGCAACCAGAGCCCCGACGGACGCGCTCTGGCCCTAGTAAGGACAGCAAAGACCCTGCTGCGGCAAACCAGGGCAACCCCTGGACTGCCACAGGGCAGAAGGCCGGCCGCAGAATCTGCTGGTGGTAAGCCACCGGTGATTCTGATCAGGCCGCCTAGTCTTCCGCCTTTTGACGGTTAGACAATACCCTGTCAGGACTGTGTTGTCTGTCACTTGTCTGTCATTGTTGTATTGTTTATATTGTTTATATGTTACCCTGTAAGTCGCCCGAGCACTTTCCGTGGAGGGCGACTCACAAATAAATTTATGGTTATGGTTATGGTTATATACCGAGACAGAGGGATTTCTGACCCAGTAGCAGACTACTGGTACGTCTTACCATTTTGTCATTGTTGCTAAATTTGAAGTGAGGTCTCAACTCTTAAGTAATTAAAAGTAAAGGTAAAGGTTTCCCCTGACATTGTCTAGTTGTGTCCAACTCTGGGGGGTGGTGCTCATCTCCATTTCTAAGCCAAAGAGCTGGCATTGTCCATAGACACCTCCAAGGTCATGTGGCTGGCATGACTGCATGGAGCACCATTACCTTCCCGCCGAGGCAGTACCTATTGATCCACTCCCATTTGCATGTTTTCAAACAGCTAGGTTGGCAAAAGCTAGTCCTAACAGCTGGAGTTCACCCCACTCCCCAGATTTGAACCACCGATCTTTCAGTCGGCAAGTTCAGGAGTTCAGTGGTTTAACCCGCTTTTCCACCGGGGGCTCCCATTTAAGTAATTACTACCACTTAAATTTCTGCCAGAACATCAGGGCTGAGGTGCTACAACATAGCATACATTTCTGCATGCAGAGTTTCACATAAATTGTGCTCTGCAACCCTTGTGTTCAATTGAATTGTTGCACAATGGGATGCATACTAAATGTACAAAAGATGCACAACCAAATACACAATTAAATGAGATGAGCATGTACTGACTGCACATTACTCCCATGAATTCCAATGCATTACCAACTCACCTTCCACCTCATTCAGTCTTTTTTTTTCCTGCTAAGATATGACCCAGCTAAGCACTGAGGAAAACTCTTGGCAGGAATGTGGAAAATAGCCTGAAGGTAGTGAACTATATCTGCTTGGTAAAAGTTGTAATTTCTCTAAGATTGTGGGAGATCCATGCTCTTTAAAAAACACATTTGCTAAATTTTGCAACCTATCACTGACTTGTCCCTCCAATACCAATTCATTATTCCAATATGTTTTATCTAATCCTTGCATTACAGTTTCTCAGGAGAAATTTCTTGCTGTAATAAAGGATTCCACTTTCAGAAGCTAGGAAAAATTAACAGAACATGGAGACTACATTAGTTCTATTACACCTAGCTTTGGTTGAATTTCTAATTCTAAATATTAATCACTACAGACTGTAATGACTAGGGCTGATTATGTTGCCATCCAAGACAATGTGGAGAGCTGCACTTTCCCCATAACTGTGTTCTACTGGCCTAGAGTCTAAAGCAGTGGTTCCCAAACTTTTTTGGCCTACCACCCCCTTTCCAGAAAAAAATTACTCACCGCCCCCTAGAATTTTTTTTAAAAAATTAATAGCAATTAAACAAATATATGTTAATGTAGTGGTTCCCAACCTTTCTAATGCCATGACCCCTAAATAAGGTTCCTCATGTTGTGGTGACCCCAACCATATTTTTGTTGCTACTTCATAAATAATTTTGCTACTCTTATGAATTCTAATCCAAATATCTAATATGCAGGTCAAAGCAAAGGGGGTGGGGCCAAAGAAGAGGGCTGCGCGACCCCTCCTGAATGGCCAATCATTCATCGCCCTCTTAAAGGGGTTCACTGCCCCCCAAATTGCCCTGAGCTTCCCACTGCCCCTTGGATCACCTCACTGCCCACCAGAGGGTGGTGCCACCCACTTTGAGAATCAGTGGTCTAAAGCAAGGATGGGTAAGCCTCTAGATCAGTGGTTCTCCCCAGATGTTTTGGGTTTCAACTCCTAGAAATCCTAACAGCTGGTAAACTGGCTGGAATTTCTGAGGGTTGGTTCTCAACCTGGGGTCCCATAGGTTGAGAACAACTGCTCTAGATGCTTTTGGATTCCTACTCCCATTATCCCTAACCAATGTAGGGAGTTGTATCACAACACTAGTTTGAATAGCCTGTTCTAAAGCATTCATGATTATTAGTGAACCATCATATATTTACTCTGCTACCTCAGTTAATGTTACTGAAGCAGTTTAATTGCTGGAATAACCCAATATGGCTATTTTTTATTTTCTGAAAATCCTTATTCAATCTGATTTTGCCCTGATATAATTGCCCAGTTTTTTAACAAAAAGAAACCAACTATTTGTACAGTTTAAATTTATTCCCTATGCCACACTGATGTTTGCACTTACCAAGCAATGTTGAATTAGATTGACAAAAAGGAAACAGAATGTGATGATCATCACTCTTCAGTGGAAGTTTGTAGGTTGACTTTCATTGGATTTGTGAATGTATTCCAGGATTTAGGTCACAAAGGAGCTATCCAAGGTACTGGACTGTCTTCCCAATAAAGGTTCTGGTCTTTGAATCTTAAATTCAAAAGGTCAAACAAAACACCGCTTAGGTACACCACTTCACTTATCTGGGAATTGTCAGCCACCACTGACACTACAAATACAACCTAATGGTAAGATTGAAAAAGCTCCAGTGAAGTGCACATGTCCCAGTGAAACTGATGGTGCATCACAAAAACACAGCACTGCTCTTGTCCAGTTTCTATCCAGCTTGTCCAAGAATACTTAGCACCAAATTGCATCCTATGCTTTCAGTGAAGTCTCATTTTCTAGGCATAGATAGCACATATCAAACTTATTCCAACAGCCCAGTTTCATGAGAATTGTACTGAAACAAATCAAATCTTGTCTACTGATAATAAAGGTTGAAGTAAATTGTCTGTTACACTTCAGGTTCTTGAGACATACTTTTATTGTTCTTCCTTCTCTTTTAAAAAATTCCTATGGTATATGTAATGTCTAAAAATTAGGCAGGATGAAAAAGGAAAAACTGAGAGATCAATTCACCCTAATTCACATAAGCCATCTGGAATGTGTTTCTTCTCAATTGCTGCCTTTAAAACACGTGAAGGCTACATACTGCCGGACTTGCTATTTTTCTCCTTGCAAGTTTTCGGGAAATTTTGCAAAAAGCAACATTCATGAATTAAGCGAGACCAACAGAATTCTTAGCATAATAATTCAACTTGTCAGAGCCTGTCTTTGACCTGAAGAATTTAGAGGGCTTAGCTGATCAATATTATAAATTGTGTGGATGGCACTGCAGGGTTATTCCAGTGTTAATTTCAGGTCATTCTCTTTAGGTTTCATTAGCAGGAAGAGGGAAGGAGAGAAGGGAGAAAGAGGAACAAAGCACTTAACTGCCATCAACAGTGGAGCATAATGAAGAGTGAAAGCCCTGCTTTCTGCCATTAATTTTTCACCATCTGTTGGCATCTTTTGGCAAGTCAAGACAGGAAATATAAGAACATCAAACAGCATGAACAATGCCACTTTGATTCTGAAGTAAGATCAAATTTTAACAAGGACAACGTATCTGCCAGTTCAATATTATTCACTTAGGGCCTTACCTACATTACAATCTCAGTTGGTTTCATCAAGCTCATTTAATTGTGATGGCTTCCCTTAGAGAATTCTGGGAGTTGTCAATTGAGGAGTTTAAGAATAACCTTTTACCAGTTCCTAGCTGTGATAGAATTATAGTCAGTTTTGTTGGGAAACAAAACCTCACTATGATATGACTGTAGTCAGTTTCGTTGGGAAAGGATCTGTAGACAATTAATGGTACTTTCCTCATTCATAGTAATAGCCACAAGGACAGAAGTTAGAGAACATGGTTCCCGATTACAGCCAGGAATATTTCCATATTAAGTCCATGTATATTTACTAAAAGAACACTTAATGAGACTGAATCAAATGACAGGGAATTCAACACAAACAATTGCATGTAGCACTGAAGTTGGTATAAAATGTACTTGAAAATCTCACAAACAGCCTTCTAAATGGCAGTGGGTAGAGATACACCTAACACTTTGATAACCACTTTACCTGCCAGCACTCTAGCAGGATGCTTAAGGGCCGGCTTTAGCACAGCAGGTTAATAACCAGCTGCAGTAAATCTTGCCAACTGGAAAGTTGACAGTTCAAAGCCAGGTCAGAATGAGCTTTTGACCTTCAGCCTAGCTCCCCGCCAACCTAGCGGATTGAAATCAGCAATGTGTATAGATGAATAGGATCCGCATTAAGCGGGGAGGTAATTTAGGCACGCTGTTTCAGAGGAAAGTTTATGAACAAAGAAAGCTCTTTGGCAAGGAGATGGAGTGACAGCACCCCCCTGTGGCTAGAACTGAGCACAGCCTCAAAAGATGCCTAATAATTAGAAAAAGCCTATATATACCTCTATCTGTTGTCTGTCTCATCATTGTATAATCGGCATTGAATGTTTGCCTTATATGTGTTCTGTGATCCGCCCTGAGTCTCCTTCGGGGTCATAAGGGCAGAATATAAGTATTGTAAATTTATTTATTTATTTATTTCCTGCATTTCTATCCCGTCACTTCTCAACCCCTGAAGGGGGACTCAGGACGGCATTACATTGAGCCCCAATAAGAGGCTATTACAAAAATTACAATCATAACATCACAAATTAAAACATCTCATAATTAAAACAATATGTAATTAAAACCATAAAAACAATAAACCAGCCTTGTCAGTCATATCACCATTGAAATTTGTCCCTTTAAAGTGCTGCTTACATCTATTGACCAAAAGCCTGTTTCCAGAACCTTGCCTTTAATTTCTAAATAAATGAATATAGATTTGTTGGTATTAGTAGTTTAATTAGTTATCTAGAACTATCAGTCTGAAAGCTCTAGTGCTTCATTACACTACAAAACTTAGGATTTAGCACAGGCATGTTAGGAATTGTGGGAGTTGAAATGCAAAATACCTGGAGGGCCAAAATTTGCCCATGCCTGATTTAGCAGAATGGAGCAACGGCAAAGTGGCATTGAAGTGCTGGAACTATGTAGTATGGAAAAGACCTATAATTATGTGCAAACATACACTGCACAGACCAACAGCAAAGAATATTAATTTTACACAGAAATGGACTAGTACCATATTTTTTGCTGACTTCTGAAGCCTCTTCATTGATCTTCAATACCTCTTTTCAGCTTACTAACATTTATAGAGGTATGCATATTTTTTTCTGGCTATGATTTGACATAAAACTTACACAATCAAACCCTCTCAATATTTATTAAGCTACTTCTTAAACCATTATACTTCTTGTATTATCATGTGTGTGTTTTCCTACTTTTTTGTTCTATATTTGTTCCTGACATTCTGTAAATTTCTATCAAGTTAGCTCAGTGGGAGAATGTTTTTTTTTTCTATTATAGATAATTGTTATTACTCTTTATTGAAATAGTTGTTTCCGGTAGTTGAAGATCTCCGACATCTGAAGATCTAACTATAGCATACCATAATTTCATACCTTTCTAATTATAAAAAAACACTTGAGGGTAGAACCTTCTCCACTAAATTGAGAAAGAAATGTGACCAGGCATTAACACCATGGGATTTGTTTTTCCAAGAACATGATGGAAAACCTGTGTCCTTTTTCTGATAGTGCGCCACTGTAGCAACCCAGTTCTCTTTCATGCCTGGAGGGCAGGGGGCAGCACCGGGGGTCCCACTGGCATTGGAGCCAGCTGATTCTGAGGGGGATTTGGAGGGGCTGGAAGAAGGGGATTTTGAGAAAGCCTGGCCTGGGATGACGGCTGGCCTGATCCTTACGAGATGCAGGAAGGCCAGATGGAATTCGAAAGCAGTGATAGTGAAGATTATGAACGGCCGGGGGGGAGGTTCACAAGAAAGAATGTGGGAAACAACCGAGGGAGAGGCTCGGGAAGCAGAAGGGGAGTTCGACTCTCACAAAGATAGGGAACCAGGTGCTGGGAGGCAAGGTCGAACCTTTGATAGGAGACGGAGCATTGAGGCTAGCAGGAGGGGTTGGTTCCACAGCCTAGACCGGCCGAGGTCCCGCAGCACAGATTGGAGGAGGAGAAGCCTAGAGCATCGGGGGCCTCGCCAAGGGGATTAAGTATAGGATCCGTGGGAACAGATCCTCAGTACCTCGGCCACGTCTATCCTATGCAGACGTGTAGCGAGCCAAGACCACGTAGCTAAGTTTCGGGCTTGTGGCCTGCCAAGGAGTGCCTTGGATCTTGTATCTTTGCCTTGTTCCTGAATCCGCTTGAGTTGAGCGGAGCCTTGCCAAGTCCTTGGAAACTTTCCTGCCAAGATTGCTTTTGGACATTACCTTTTACCTATTGGATTTGTTTTGATCTTTTTATGGAAAATTACCTTTTCAGCTGTTTCTTATTCTTCAATAAAGTAGTTAGCTGATTACCGTCTCTGTGTGTGTGATTAAGGGGCCGGCCAAGGTCTTGCATCATGACAGCCACACAACATCACACCACATCATGCTCCAGTTATCCTCCCACTGGTGTCAATTTTTCCTGTTAGATGAGTAAAAATTAATTTGACCAAAGGTGTGGAATGGAGCATGGAGATATCAAAGCAAGGGACACTCCATCATTGCCACACAAGAAGCAACATGCCTATGGTAAAAACAACAGTTTGAGGTATGAGAAGACATGCAGGAAAAACAAACACTATCAAAAAGCAGTAGTTTTAATTTTTGGAGTGGATACCTGGATTGTTTGGAAGACGATGTTATATTGAGTTAATTTATAGAAGTTATAGAAGTTAATTTGAGTTTATGTTATTTTATGTTTTGCTTTGTCTATTTGTTTTGGGGCATTGAATGTTTGCCGTTTTGTTATTTTGTTATTGTTATTTTGTTATTTGTAAACCACCATGAGTCCCTTCGGGGAGAAAGGGTAGATTGTAAATAAAGTTGTTGTAGTATTATTATTATTGTTATTGTTATATGCATGCCACTGGGATTCTAAATAATAAATGTGAAAACCTATACATTGGTCACCATTTGAAAGGCAACAATTTGCTGATCTCAATCCCCACAAGTACAAGAATAACAAAATATAACCAAGTATTCAATTTCTTCCTAATCTTCAAGTTGAATTCTTCCAGGTCCAGTTAAGAGTACTTACTTCTTAAATCCCAGGGTTGAATTCTTGCATATTCGATCAATCTAGTGATGAGTGGCCACTGCCTTGCAAAAGGACTGGATTTTAAAAGATGGACATGGAATGCAAGTACAATATGAGCTGGATGAGGTCACACTCCCCCGAAGATTCAGGTTCGCAGCTTGGGAGTTCTCCTGGACTCATTGCTGAGCTTGGAACCCCAGTATCGGTGGTGGCCAGGAGAGCATTCGCACAATTAAAACTTGTGTGGCAGCTGTGCCATACCTTGAGAAGTCAAACTTGACCACAGTAGTCCATGCTCTGGTTACATCCCAAAGAGACTACTGCAATGCACTCTGTGTGGGGTTGCATTTGAAGACTGTTCAGAAGCTTCCAATAGTCCAATGGCTAGCAGCCAGGTTGTATCAGAAGCATACAACCCCCCTGTCGTGCCATCTCCACTGGCTGCCAGTTTGCTACCGAGCACAATTCAAAGTGCTGGTTTTAGCCTATAAGACCCTAAATGGTTTTGGCCCAGCTTACCTGTCCGGACGTATCTTCTATGAACCATCTAGGAGATTAAGATTGCCAGGGAAGGCTCTGCTCTCAGTCCTGCCACCTTCGCAGGCACATCTGGTGGGAACGAGAGACAGGGCCTTCTCAGTGGTGGCCCCTCAGCTGCAAAACTCCCTCCCCAGTGATATTAGAGCAGCCCCCTCCCCCCTGGCCTTCATTATTATAATGTTTATATGTTTTAATGTGCATTTTAACTCTAATTTTAAATTTTAACTTTAATGTATATTTAATTGTCTGTTGTCTAAAGACATCAAATAGTTGCCACATGTAAAGCCGTGTTGAGTCCCCTTCGGGGTAGAGAAAGGTGGGATAAAAATAGAGTAAATAAATAAATAAATATGGTCCCCTTCACCAGGGAAATAGTTGTGCCCATTTAACTGAGCAGGTGCACCATTGCAAGGCGTATGTTTCGGTTCATCTTTAAAGATTTAACCAAGATTCAAAAATTCCTTTATGTTCAAGACAAGCAGAACCAAAAAATGAAATGTGGAACAAAACAAACTGAGATATTCTCACACCCTTAGTTACAGAACAGGCTGAAATCATCTGGTTTGAACACAGGAGGTAATGCAGCTCCTGCTTTTTTCAAACTAAAGTAGTTATGCACACCCTGGAGGTATGGGACATAAGAATTAGTTCATAAAATTTCGCTCATTGAAAATACTTTAAGCGAGCCATAAAGTTCTTGCCCTTCCTGAGTCAACCTTTGTCTGAACTCTATTCCTGAGTCCACAGGCAACTGAAGCTCGTGGAAGATGTCTCTAAGTTGGTTCTACAGGCTCACTGTTAGCATTGACCTGAAAAGGGGTCCCGTTATTTGCAAAATATAGCCTAGGAAAGCAATCACCACTTGATTGCTGGTTACTTGCTGAGTTGCTAAACGGAAAATTTCTTGTGCGAATGATCCCTTAATGTAATGCCACCTACACCAGGGATAGTTTCAACTTCTTTCTGCTTCACTTGCAAGCACAACTCCTGTGAATAAAGCGGGTGAATGTGATTGGTAATAAGTAAAGGCTAAATGGGCTACGCTAGAGCAACACTTGACAATGAGCCAGCTTGTTCAAAATGAAATGGATGGTGCATTTTAAGATCTTAACATTTTTATATACTTTTCCTTTTTAAAAAAAAGTCATTTCTATCAGTAATTCAGAACTTGATGAATTAAAGATAATTCAGATAATTGCCCAATTTCCATTTTAATGGAAAGCTTGCATTCACATTTAAGTTATTGTATCCCCATATGTGCCATCTTACTATCAATATGGAAATTTGACAATTATCTGAATTTTCCTAATTCATCAAAGCTCAGAAGTATAGCTGGAAATGGTATTTAATGGACAGAATTTCATGACCTTAAATCCTCTGTCCCCTTTCTTCTGAATAGTTGGGCTCATATGTTGAAAGAAGCTGATCAGTGGTACCACACAATAAGCATCCCGCTTATTATCACATGTCCTCATTAAAATGTGCACGTGCATCCACTTGATATGTGATAAGATCTTTTAACAAATGTCATGATGCACAACAGCAGAAAATGGCCTCATGAATGAGGAAACTCTTCAGATACATATCATTTATTAAAGGGCAGAAATATTACATACAGGGCATTGAAATGGAATCAACAATTATTAAGTGAAATTTGCAGACACAGAAAACAAGAAGGAGAAAATACCACGTGAAACAACACAATGAAAACGTGATGGTGGAAGCATTGAACTTATACACATAATGATATATGTATGCACCTTCAAGTCACCTGTCAAAATATGGTGACCACATTAATTTCATAGGCAAGGAATGATAAGGTAAAGGTTTCCTATGACAATAACTCTCATCCTGTCTGTTTCATCTCCATTTCTAGGCCAAAGAGCCAGCATTGTCTGTAGACATCTTCAAGGTCATGTGGCTAGCATGACTGTATGGAGCACTGTTACCTTCCTGCAGAAGCGATACCTATTGATTTACTCACACTTGCATGTTTTCAAACTGCTAGGTTGGAAGAAGCTGGGCCTAACAGAAGCTGGGCCTAACCCCACTCCTCGGATTCGAACCGCTGGCCTTTCAGTCAGCAAGTTCAGCAGCTCAGTGGTTTAACTTGCTGCACCACCAGGCCCAAGGAATGATAGTGGGTAACAAATAAACATGAACTGAAGAAGTGATGGTGGACAACTGTATCACTTTAAATAAGAACAAGATACATTTGTGACAGATTAGATTACTGATGACTATGTGCATATGGTGGTCCATGACAAGGGTGCAATGATTTCCCTCTGGGTTTCATTTTTACAGATTTCAGATCCAAGGTGCTAAACCCTATCCCTATAATATTTTCAGTATCGTAAACATTTCCTTTAAAATCTGGAATGAAACCTAAAACACATATACTACACCTGAATATACTAGCCAGTGGCACTCCTAGTTATGATGATTAGTACCAGCATCCAGTGTGAATACAACCTGTCTTTCCATACTACTTGTAGTACAGCATCAACATAGGGTGTTCTTATGTTCATGTTCTTCCTGAAGGTTATCCATAGGAATCTAGTTCACTACTATGGAAAGAGAATTATAGACCAAGTAATATGTATGTGTGACCTATCAGTGTTTTCTTGTGTTCTGAATAGCTCATTCTAAAATGATCCTTGGATCGAACTTGCATTAACCTTCTCTCTCTTCCCCTCCCCCCCTATTTTTAAAACTTTAGATTTAAATATTTTGAGAAATCTAACAGTTTCAGATGATATTTAAAAGCTATGTTCTTTCCACCACAGTGCAAATGGTATAAACAAAATGGTGGACTCAGTCAGGATCTTGGTTCATAGCTATGACACCTCTTAAATGTTTACTATTGTATCTGGCATTGGGTTTGTTATTTCTCTTTAAGAATGTAGACGGCCCATGGTGAAGTGCTTTGGTTTGTGTGTGTATGTGGCTTCAAGTTGCATGTTAACTTATAGTGACCCCCATGAATTTCATAGTTTCTTAGGCAAGCTGG
The DNA here is from genome assembly GCA_030556195.1 of Anolis apletophallus. NCBI lineage: Eukaryota > Metazoa > Chordata > Lepidosauria > Squamata > Anolidae > Anolis > Anolis apletophallus. Next base: position 65,864,531 of record JARBWK010000010.1, on the reverse strand, counting down.
GATTGAATGGCAAAAAGTCATTTTTCTATAGTGGTGGTTCTGTTTATGTTGCTGTAATGTTGTAATATCTCCCTCTCCACAGCCATACATGATGTCAGTGGGAGATCATAACCTTAGTTTTACTGCCTTGTGAAAAAAATAATCCAACTTTCTTGGACAAAGTACAGGTTGTTGAACTAAAATGCCAGACCATTTCTTCCAAGACTGAGGAATTTTCATTTTGTTAACACTTACCTGGATTAGTTTGAGATATCTCTCAGAGCTGTAAAACATTGTCCATGAGGGGCACCATGTCCCTAAGATCCACTGCAGAGAGTAAGCAAAGATACAGTGCTTTGATCACAGGAATGCACACAACCCATGATTTTATTTTTTTTCTCTTCAGACATCTCTGACATATTGCAGCATAGCTTCTGTATTACTCTCTGCTTCATTTGGAGACCTCAAATATCATGGCACCAAGCAACCACTTTGATTGTTTTTACAGTTGTCTTTAACCTTGCAGTTGAAGCAGTCTACAGACCACAGTTCTTTGTTGACATCCCTCTCTGCAAATTTCATTCCGGCAGTAAGGAGATCCAAAATCAAAGTGTGCAGCATCAAAATCATGGTGAAAACAGCCAGAAGTGACAGTGCATGGCTCCACCTCACTCCACCTACCTGCCAGCCCACACAGATGCATGCTCCCAATTCCTCATTATCTTTCCCCAGAACCATTGCTGAGAAGCTGAGCATCCTAGCAGTTCAGGAGAGTGATTTCAAAAGAGTTGGTTTCATCCCTTTCCAGTCCATAGTAATTCACAAATGTCAAATCCATCTGTACAGTGTCTTATTGAGCAAAACATGGCAGCACATGCTTGAAGATAGAACAATTTCTAATGCTAGTATTGTAACCTATCATTAAAAAGCCAGACTTTAGAGCATTAGCTGTGGAATAAGTAGATTTCTGAGGACTATAAAGAAAGGGAAACATCGACATTTGTTTACCCTGCAGAATAAAAGATGGAGTACATAGTAGTCCTCTTCAAATACCAGAAGTGCTACCCTTAAAAGGAGGCAACTTCCTGTTTTCCACAGCCTGTGTTGGCAAAGTTAGATAAAAAGATCTTAAGATACTTAAGTTTAGTTGAAAAACAAATCTTCCAGCTATAACAGCCATTGAACAACAGAACCCGGGATGTGGAGAAGCCATATATTGGGAATGCTAGAGGTCTGGATTTCCTACATGTAGCAGGCAGTTGGACCAGATGGCCTTTGATTCTTGTATTGTATTTGCCTGGACAGAATTAAGTGACAGTCTTCTGGCATCATCAATGAAGCCTCTCAGTTTATTGGAGATCTGTGTGTGTTTAGTCCAGGTGGTTCACAATTTCAGAGAGATTCACACAAAGGAAAAGTGGAAATGATTAAAATGAAGAAAAATCACATCACCCCCAGGGATGGAGATTTTAAAATCCCTGAAGATCTAACTGATCTTTATTTATGAGTTCTGAGTAATCAACATGCTGAATTTTTTTTAAAAAATCATAACATGTTCTGTCTCCTTAAAATTAGGGGCATTTCACATTGTTGGTATTATAGCTCGGATGTAGGGAAAGGTTTTGAAATCACTGAAGCCATTAATAGCTCACCCCATGAGCTACATAGCCAGCAAGAAAGCTGGAATAGTTAAAAGTCATTTAGAAGTGTGAAAGGGCTAACAAAGAAGGTCAAAAACCTACACATCTTTTCAGAGACAAGAAAAGAAAATGAAACAGTAATAGTTATTTCACCAAAGCCTTGGCGAAAATTACCTCTGGGTGTTTTCTTTTGAAAGGAGAATGTGTCCAGAGGGGTAGGGGGTCAATCCATAGGTCAGTGTTACTTGGAAGGTCAAGAAAACCTCCTTTGTTCTCAGAATTGTGGTATCCCTTTTAAATGATGTGTTTGGGAAGGCGTTTTGATGTACCAAAGGCTGTTCTATCATTACATGCTTCTTACCTCATTGAAATACATATAATTCTAAAATCTTCAAAAAGGAAACAAAGATTGCTTGCTGAGCAATAATATTTCTCACATCATAGGTTTTCTCAGGCTTGGCCTGTACCAGTTTGGTTGCTCCAGCAACATAATGAGATACTCCGAGACCCACCTATTCAATTTATATTATGTAGCACCGGTGGCAGTGAAATCTTTAGTCCAGATTGGATAAACTGGTATGAGGCCACAGAACATTCATCAGCATTTCAAATGTTCAGCGAACAAATTTGTCCATGAGGTAAAATTGTCAGTTTGGCTGGGGCTGAAAGCTCACCAGATTCGAAATCGAGCTTCATGAATGTCAGTGTAAGTATTATTATTTTAATGTTAAACTGTTAAATTAGTAGTGCATTTAATTAATACTTTGTGAATACCATCTAACATTACTAAAAACATCAGCTAACACGATCAAAAATGTAAAGTCCACTTTCTTCCTTGTCATAATGAGTTGCAAGCTTGGTTGACAATCCCTGAATCTCTGGGAATAAAGTATACTTCCCACCACACCCAGTGCTTTGGCCCTAGGAATGCATAAACATCTCAGAAATTGGGAGTGTACTGTGGACACTTACAGTCTAGCTACTAATTTTAATGTGTGAAACAGCATACAGAAACTTTGTTATCTACCTTCTGTGCCTGGAAGGATTAGGGAATCCATCTCAGACTGTTAAGCAGATGGTCTGCTGGCGAGAAGCTCTGTAATTCAGTTTGAGAGATTTGATTTTATTTTATTTTAAGGACATCTCTGATCTGTTTGGCTTTTGCTTTTGGGCTCTAGCATCTAAGGTTGGTTAAGTTACATTAATAAAAGCATCTTACACTTGAAAAGTATATGATTGTCCATTCTTAGGATGTGAGGACACAGTTTTCTTGATGAAATAACACTTCCTTGGACTTTGTCCAACAAGCTATTTCTTCTTCCAGACTGCACAAACCCTTCAATATTTTTTTGCAAGCCTTGCAGACCTGATTACCATGTGCTCTTTAGAAATTGAAGAAACCCCTATGCAACGGAAGACTATATAGCAGTACAATCCTTTGGGCAATGGGTTCTTTAATGTCACTGTCCGGGGGGGGGGGCTATAGAAGTTGGGGGTTGCCTTAGCCCCCAGTAGACCTTGGGGAACCATATCCCCAAATGCCTCAATGCCCTCATGTTTTTGCTCTTCTAGACTATTTTAGGTACAAAACAGTTTATTTAGCAGAATCTTACCCAGAGATTTCAAGGGAAACAGAGTTTGAAAATGCAGAACAGATATTGGAGATAAAGGACATGGACAATTTAACGTATTTGCTCAAGAGAAACACTGGCAGAATAATGACACAAACAGGTTGGTCATGTTTAACAAATTATTTAACAGAGAACAACTGGGTGGACTGTATACTCCTTTCTTTTAATTAATGAGAATTTACTTTATGGTGGAAAATACTTTTGTTAAGAATTTTTGAAATATCTAATATAAGTGATAGAGCAGAAGGATAAAGGTTGGAAGTCACCAATTTTATTTGTGTGTGTATATAAAATTTTCCATCCTTTTTTCTTTTTTATTATTTTTAATTTTTAACTACTATTTTTTGTTATTATAATTTATTTTTTTATTATTATTATCTTTCTCTCTCTCTCTCTCTCTCTCTCTGGTGGGGTTTCCCCCCCTTTCTATTTCTCTCTCTTTTTTTAGATTTAAGTTATGTCTATCTAATTTTTCCCACTTTACTACAATGTATTGTTCCTTCACTTTCACTGTATGTATCTATCTTGGTAGCTTTTATAGATGAAAACTAATAAAATTTATATTATTTTTTAAAAAAGAAAATGCAGAACATACCAGTCCCATATAATATATCTTTGACTGGGATTTTAACTTAAAATTTAAGAATCATTATTTTCTCTTCTATCCCTTTCTACTGACTTACATTGGTGCTCTAGCTACTTGTAAACACGTAATAGAAGCTAATTAAGAAACAGTATCAATTCAATAAAGTGTATAAATCACTTGTTTTATAAAAGTAGTCAATAGGTCATATCACAGATATAGTGCAAAGTGCAGGTCAATTCATTTAAATATACATAATCACATATTGTTCATATCATAACATCAATATTCATAGTATGTATATCATCACATTGATTGATTCATAATTCATCATGAGGCAAGGTACTAGCATAACTTCAAAGAGACCATCAAAATAACCTGTAGTCCCACCTATGGGTAAATATCAAACCCGGTTGTGGTATAGCAAATAACCCGGGATATCCTGGAATACGGGCGATTAACTGCTTCTCCACATTGGGGACAAACAAACGCCGTTTTTCTGGATTTCTGTTTCACTGTTTGTATACTGCCGTTTATCCTCCACAAGGACAGCAGATAGTGGGTGGGTAAACAGGCTGTGGTTCCGTAAATCAAATGGTGTTGTAAATCTCCACGCGGTTCACCTGACGGTTCTTTAGTGCAGAGCTTGGGACCGTTTCGGGGGGGGCTCCTGGGCTGTAAATGGAGCTCACGGCTTCATCAGAGGCTGCACCAGAGTTGGCCCAAAGGGCTTGTACCCGCAAATAAAGCATGCGTCGATGCAGAGGGGATATTTCACATCTGGTGCATCGCGAGCAGGCTTGACCCTGCACATACTGTAATATTGCTGAAATCATGATCAGCAATAGAGGGAAGTGGGGAAATGCCTTGGAAAGGATGGACAGTTCCATTAGTTCTTTCATAATTGAAAAAAGACACCAAGCAATAGAGTGCATGGGAAGAGAGAAGGATTTTTTTTCTCCCTGAGCCTTCTCCATAGCTTCTGAATGGCAAAGTCCAAAATTTAAGATGGCTAATTCCAAAATCCTATTGAGCTGTTGGCAGAGCATAAATCTCCACCAGAACATTTATGCTGGTGGTCCTGGAGGTGAGCCAGATGTTTCTTAGGCATATATCTGTCCTGCCAACCACCAGTTGAATGCAGGAATGCATCCAAGTATGATCTGGCGACCTTTGCGCATAAAGGAAAAGTTTCACACTCCTGGCAGGGTCAAAGAGTTCTCCTTTTTTCTAGGTGCACAAGAACAGCTAAAAACACCCCATTGACCAATCAAAGTTTGGGCAGGCAGAGTTACAGCTAGGGCAAAGGTATTATACAGCAATATCTCCTTGTGCGATCCCAATAGTTATATTGGAGTTGGTATGAGTCACCAACATGATACTAAAATTAAAATTTCTAGAATTAAAAAAAATTATTAGAAATCGAGACATGATTCCAATAGTAAATGTTTGTTATAATTACTAATTACACTGTTTTTTCAGTGTCTGTAACAACTTACTATGGGAATGCATAAATATTTATACCCAGTTTGATAGAACAATATATTCACAGAAGATAACAAAAGGGGGGAAAGGAATGGAATTTTCAAAAATAACCATGTATCTGAATAATTTATATTTGGATTTGAATATTTATACACTGAAATAGCTACATCTATATTTTTAAGGAGACAAGCAAGATTGCACACAATCTAATGATGCTCTCTCTCTCTCTCTCTATATATATATATACACACACACACACACACACACTTCATTAAAAGTCAGATTAATAATATACAAAGTATATTCAAATTCTATCATCTAAAGAAATACAAACGTAAACTTCAAGAACTTCTTGTGCATTTCAGCTTTTTAAAAATCACTCATCCCAGCAATGCCAACCAAACTCAGATATCTGCTGTTTGGATAAGAATACAAGACCACTTAAACTCCTTCATTCAGGCAGAACCAAAAGTTATTCTACTTCTGGGATATGTGCCAATGCAGCACCATAATTATGGGAGCATAAGTATACCACCAATGCAACTTGACTGGTTCAAAAGCCAACAAGAAATACTTTTCGCCACCTGCCCTCAGAGCCACTCTGACCCTAACTAGATTCCGGTCAGACCTAAAGACCTGGCTCTTCCGCCTAGCGATTGGGGCCTTGTGGGTACTTTGTTTGACTCTCAGCTCTTGGTCTGCTATTGGGATTGATTTGTTTTAGCAAAAGAAGATACATAAATTGAAGTGTTTCCCTTCTACTTAACAGGAAACTTAAAATTATGGTGGAGCCACACTGAATATTAAAGTATTATTATTATTATTATTATTATTATATTTTATCAGAGTACTGATATAGCTCAATGTTTCATATACATGGCAGCCATCTTCAGGGGAAGTCTGGTATATTGTGCAGCCTTCCAGATGTAGTTTCTTTGCAAATCCATCAGTTTTAGCCCATCAATTCAACATCTGGACAGATGTATTTTTCCCATTCCTAGTTTACAATTGACTAGGAATTGGAATAATACAGCTACAATTAACTGGCCAAAAGGCCAATGGTCAAGTATAGCATACCTCAAGCTGCCAATATCTAGTTGCTTCATGCCTTGCAGAAGCTGTGCAAGACTTCAGAGAGAAATCTTCCAAGCCCTGGAGATGTCAGGAATTTTAGTCAAGGCAATTTTGTATAGAGAGCATGTGCTCTAGTACTGAACTGGAGTTCTTTTCTATATATGTATTAATTGGTTTATTTGATCCACAACAAGCATAGGTGTATAATGCTAAGATAGGCAATAGCAGAAGTTTTTATGTATTCTGTAGAAATGGCTGTCACTGTTTCTATGTAATTATTACTTATTGGGAAAATGGGAGCTGTTCTATCAGCTTTTCATCCAGAACTACATATAATCGTGACTACACTGTGTTAGAAAGGCTGTTAGTATAGGAGTAACTACTGGATTGCTCTACCCAGAAGCAAGTTCTTCATCTCTCTCAAAAAAATTATTGGCGATATATGGATGAACAAAATTGGAATGTTGAAACTGTTTCTACAGAAACATACAGGATCAGAAGATATATAAAGTGACAAAAAACAATGGTCTGTGATGTCAGAGCAGTGATAGCCCTTTTACTTTTCTGGTGGTGAGAGCCTACATATGAGGATCTCTTCTCATTCCCAATGCTGCATATGGGTGTAAGGCCATGAACCTTAGATGAATTCTTCACCATGGCACTGTGCAAGAAGTTGCATTCTGATATTGTTCCCCTACTTTGTATGCTCACCACCTTCAATGTAGTATTAAAGTCTATACTCATCCAGCCTCAGCTCAGCAGCAAGAATTCTAAATTGGAAACATACAATGAGGCTTAAAGGTCAAGCAGGAAAAATTAAGGGATGATGGCATGAATAATTTGTTGCCATTATTTAGCATTGGTGTGTTGCTGATATTGCTACAAAGTCTTTTCTCATATTTACAATGATGATCTTTGATGTACCTGAATAATTTAAAACCTGTTATCTGAGATTTATTTGTTGGGGAAGCCAAGATGATTATCTCCTGTGGTGTTTCCTGTCTGTAAGAGATCATACTTTCTTCTCATTTGCATTACCAGTACTTGAATATATCGTTATGTACACCCTAATTCTTCAAGCAGTGAGAATACCCAGGGAAGCAGCACTTAACAAGTTTTCTTTTCCTTCAAAATTTAGTCCCTGTTGGCTAATTGGCATTTTGTACTATTTACATTTATTTACAAATACACATTTGCAGGCTGCGTGGAGACTGGAAGTAAAGCATTAAGCACCCCAAGAGAGACAACCAATCCACCATACTTACATAAGACATTCTCTGGAATCTTTTGGAGCATTCATCTCCAAGATACTGCCAGGTTCAGCTCAGCTCTTTTTGACTATGGACTAGATCCAAATGTTACTTTGAACAGTTAATTTGTTGGTTTCACCTAGAGAAGACCCTTTGAATCAATGGAAAATGGGTAAATCAATGCAGTATCCAAATTTCACTTACCAGTTTGGATTTGCAATTGGATTAAGATCTCTTTTCTCCCTTTGCTAGTGTATTCCTTCTACACACAGGCACTAAACTGACATAATGAGCTTTTGTAAAGTTGGGTTGCAACTGCAGGGTGAAGCAAACAAAGCCATCTACATTGGCATTATAAGAAGAAGGCTGCCAACAGTGAGCAGTCTCATTCTGCAATGTCTAAAGGATCTTGTTACATGGCCAACAGTGGCTGGCAGTGGCAGTTCTTTTCAGCGCGAGGCATGGGGCCCTCATCTTGCCTCACTGGCTGGTAGGACAATCACATAGAGCAGGCCTGGGCAAACTTCAGCCCTCCAGGTGTTTTGGACTTCAACTCCCACAATTCCTAACAGCCTACTGGCTGTTAGGAATTGTGGAGTTAAAGTCCAAAACACCTGGAGGGCCGAAGTTTGCCCAGGCCTGACATAGAGGGAAGCGAGGAACACATGTAGTACACATGGAACCATGCCAGCTCCATGGGAGGAAGCCACGTGCACTATGCACACTACTTGCTTCCCTCTATGTGATTGCCCTGCTAGCCAGCGAGATGAGGGCCCTGAAGCTTCAGCCACCGCCGGCCATGTGACGTTCAGACTTCTGTGTGTGTCCATGGAGCTAGAGTGTTCTGCAAGACTGACCTGGAAAATCACCTGTGCTCCCAGGAAAGACAGGCATTGGGGAAATTGGCTGCTCAGCCTCAGAAATCTTCTGTTGATGAAAATGGGCAATGACTCTGCCAGCCTTCTATCATGGTTAATGCAGCCATAGCCTTTTCTTCTTTTAATGTTATCACATCACACTATCATCTATATAAAAATCAAATAGGATTGTGGCAACATATGAGTCAGAAGAGGGGAGAAGAGATACCCTCACTTTCAGGTATGTCTCTAGCAATTGTTACAGATAGGCATAAAGACCTAATCTCCTCAACAAAACAGGTTAGTGTTGCAAATCTTCAGCACAGGTAACAACACAAGTTAGGCTTGCCCAAAGTAATGTTGGTAGCCCTCCTTTCACAGAGAGTCCCCAGAGGTCATTTGTTTCCACACTATATAGCAATACTATTATTCTAACATTATTATTATATTATATTATTCTAATAGAATAATAATAATACTATTATTCTAACATGTTCTTATACAGTATAGATCAGACCTGGGCATCTTGCAACCCACGGATCCTTCAGCGCCCGGGGAAAAGGGCATCGGGGTGGGGGAGGGGCATTTCTACAAGAGGAAGGGCTGCTGCTGCCGCCATCCTATTGCGGGCTGAGCGCTGCCGCCATTTTGCAGCAGTGGGGCCGACTGCTCCTGCTGCAGGCCCGGATCGCCTTCTGGGATGGCAGGCACTTCAAAGCCACTGCTCCTCCAATCGTTCTCCAGAGCAATTTCCTATATGGGTCTGAAACATGGATCACCTATCACCAACACCTACGACTCCTCGAACGCTTTTATCAGCACTGCCTTTGCACAATCCTAAATATACACTGGATTGACTATGTGACTAATGTTGCTGTCCTTGAGCAAGCAGGGATCATCAGCCACACTATTGAGAAAACAGCTGCGCTGGACAGGGCACATCTCTAGGATGGAGGACCACCGCGCCCCAAAAATACTACACTATGGTGAACTCCCCATAGGTCAGCACAAGAGAGGTGCCCCAAAAAAGAGATATAAGGACTCCCTGAAACAGCATCTCAGGCTCGGCCAGATTGATCACCAACAATGGTCCACCCTGGCCTCACATCGGGAGGCATAGAGACACACTATCCACGATGCTGCGGCCTCTTTCGAGAAGTCATGCCAAATGAGTCTCGAAGAGAAATGACAGCGCAGAAAGAACTGCAACTTGGAAACAACATCACCCAAGGAGACTTTCTGCTGTGCTTTCTGCAACCGGATTTGCATATCTCTGATTGGCCTTTTTAGTCATCAATGCGCTTGTAGAAAGCGTGGGATGAGTCCTTCCTGAATCTTCATTTGCAAAGAAAAGCCAAAAAAATTCGAACATATCTGCACAGTAGATAATAGATTTGACATAATAACTTTCATGGACATAACAAATAGAGGGATGGATTGAAGTGATGAATCTCTGGAATGCCAAAAGGAGAACAGGGTCAGTTTTGCTTCTCCACCTTTCAAGATCTTACCACAAAGTCACATCTAGAATCTTTTCCTGCTTTTTGAAATATAGGATTTTCGCTTCAGCCTGCACATGGAACTTGCTTCATGTTGGGCACAAGATAATTGGTTTTACTGTGTGCGGTGAGACAGCAGGAGCAAAGCCCATGTGTGAATAAGTTGTCTCCAGAAATATAGCACATCGTACCTGGATGGAAAATGCCTTCAGTGGGTAAGGATGAAGAGATTTGGGCATCATGTAGCTTTGCTGATGAAATTCAGCATGTTACTCCATGGCAGAAGAATACTTCTGTTTGGCATGAGGTAAGGACGAGTGAAATTATTCTTGAATGTTAATCTTGATTTCCTTCAGGAAACTCAAGGTGGCTAACATTACTCTCCCTCCCCACCCCTCACATTTTATCCTTATGATAACTTACCTGTAAAATAAATTAGGACAGAATTTTGAGTGACTGGCACACAGCTTGGAATGCTCTATTAGTTTGTTTGGATAAATTTGTTATATTTTAAAGCAGCAATATTTTAAAGCAGCAATTTAAAATTAGTTCTCTTAATTGTTAAATGACAATGATGTTAATCCAGAGTCCGCAAGTACAGCAGGGAACTGTTGTGTTCCAAGGAGATAATGGTTTAGGCAGTACGTGTGGTGGAAGCTCCTTCTTTGGGGACTTTTAGACAGAGGATGGATGGCCATCTGTCAGGGGTGCTTTGAATGCGATATTCCTGCTTCTTGGCAGGGTGTTGGACTGGATGGCCCACAAGGTCTCTTCCAACTCTAGGATTCTATGATTCTAGCACTGCAAAATTCCCAACCCCACTAGGCCAGTCCAGAGTTAACTAGCCTGAATGGGACAAGCTCTCTCTCCTCATTCCATTCAGCTGGTCTTTAAACAACACCCACAGGTCATTACTTAATTTCATTACCTGGTGGGAGAAAGGAAATAGGGAGAGTGACAGGACCATTCTAGTGATCTAATTATTCTTTAAAAAATTAAAACAACTGTCACTACCTTGCACTCAGACAGAGAAAAGAAGAGGCAGGTGCAGAGCCACCATGCCAAAGCCCAGAAGCAGATGAAAGGCCCTCCTTCCATCCTAAGTGCCTTGGCATTGAAGAGAGAGAAGAGACCATTTCTTCAGAACTTCATCCCCTCCAACATGGCCATCCCCCTTTCCTTTATTTATTTGAATTAAAGTGTACACCTTAATTGTTATGTTATTCTTTTACCTGAAAAGTACCAATAAATGAAGAATAAATAATATGAAATCCATTGAATTTTGTCTCAATTCTGAACACCACACATTTCCAATCTCACTCTTTCCCATGGTTGCCAATTCAGTGTGGGGTGGAAAGCAAGATGAGCAAAAGCAAACATATTAACCCATTGTGGGAGTTAAACATGATCATAATCGGAAAACAGCTGATAGATACTTGACACACCATAGGACAATGATGCAAATATCAATGATAGACTCCATCAGGTAAAAGGGATGCCTCAAATTCAAATAAAAAGTCTGGATGCCAAATGACAGGTCATCTCCAACTACCCGAGCCTTATCATGAAACTCATCTGGCTATGTAGATCAAAGAATCAGAGTTAAAAGGGACCACAAGGGCTACCTAGTCTGATCTCCTTGTCATGCAGGAATACAACAGTACTCCTGCATGTTGTATTCAGTACTCCAGGCCTGAACCTGCCTGGAAGAGCAAGATTCCACCCCTCTTCCGCTTTCACTTGAGTACAAAGTATTTTGTCAATCCCAATCCTCTCCTTCTCAGTGTTCTCCTACAAAAGCCAAATGTTTCCTTGAAAAATATACTTTTAGCTGTCTCATGTGGGCCAGAGAGAAATCCTCCTTTTATTAGTACATTTAGCAAGGTCAATCTGCAGCCAGTTCATCACAATTTCTGATTTTCTGGCTCAGAAAAGATCTCATGTGTAGCTCAGGCAGTCTTTGAAGGTCCCTAGGATATCACACCACTGCTCAAACAAAATTACTTGTTGTTTATTCATTAAGTCACTTCTGACTCTTTGTGACCTCATGGACCAGCCAATGCTAGAGCTCCCAGTCAGCTGTCACCACCCCCAACTCCTTCAGAGTCAAGCCAGTCACTTCAAGGATAGCATCCATCCATCTTGCCCTTGGTCAGCTCCTCTTCCTTTTTCCTTCAATTTTCCCCAGCATCGTTGTCTTCTCTAAGCTTTCCTGTCTTCTCATGATGTGGCCAAAGTACTTCATCTTTGCCTCTAATATCCTTTCCTCCAATGAGCAGTCGTGCTTAATTTCCAGAAGTATGGATCTTCTTGTGGTCCAGGGCACTCTCAGAATTTTCCTCTAGCACCACATTTCAAAAGCATCTATCTTCCTTCGCTCAGCCTTCCTTATGGTCCAACTCTCACATCCATAGGTTGCTACGGAGAATACCTTTGCTTTAACTATGCAGATCTTCGTTGCCAGTGTGATGTGTCTACTCTTCACTATTTTATCAAGATTGGTCATTGCTCTTTTCCCAAGAAGTAAACATCTTCTGATTTCCTGGCTGCAGTCTGCATCTGCAGTAATCTTCACACCTAGAAATACAAAGTCTTCCAAAGTCCTCCCTTCCAAAGTACAGTCACCATCTCACAGCTGCTGTGTACATTTCTGCCTATAGAACCATATTGTGCCAATATAATTGAGTTCAGATTTGAGTCAAAGTTGCTACAGCTACAAAGAGAAGCCATTAAAAGATAGATCTGATTGTGGTTAATACAGGTCTTATAAGTCAATAGGTTTTCATATGCTCCAAAATTTCATAAACGGAACCTGGGGCACATGCTGCCAAGCAATATATGTGTGTGGTCAAGTTGGCAAAAATTATTAATGAGGAAGAACACACAAGATGTGGGAGGATGCATATTTCAATTTTGCCTAAACCTGCCTAGAAGATCAAGATTCCACCCCCTCCTCTGCTTTCACTTGAGTACAAAGTATTTCCCAATCCTCTCCTCAGTGTTCTCCTACAAAAGCCAAATGTTTGCTTGAAAAATATACCTTCTCATGTGGGCCAGAGAGAAATCCTCCTTTTATTAGTACATTTAGCAAGGTCAATCTGCAGTCAGGCCATCACAATTTCTAATTTTCTGGCTCAGAAAAGATCTCCATCTGTGGCTCAGACAGTCTTTGAAGGTCCCTAGGATAGCACACCACTGCTCAAACAAAAGATTTCCCTTGCTCCCACTTCCTCCTGGGCCTGTAGGACCCTAATAAATCTGGGGCAGCGGCTTGCAGGTAAAACGGGAAATGCCTGTACATGCTGGACTCAAAACAGGGAAGAGTGTGATTGCCACATCTTAACTATAGAGTCGAACAAGACAGAAACTTCAGCTGTCTACTTCTGGAGGTGGAAATTATACATACCCAGTCTTCCTATTCAATTCATATATAAGAAAACATTTTAAAGCTTCCCAAAAGGGTTTACATGAAAGACAGTTGGATGGGAACTCAAACCTGGGATTTCGACGTTGTTTCTTTCCACATTAGGGGTCCAGAACACCACCCTGCAAAAGAGGCTGCTACAGTAAGAGGATCTAATTTTAGCCTTATGTTAAAAGAAGCTGCCTTCAAATGCTGCCTTTTAAGACAATCTTTAAAGTCTCCCCTTTTAGTAGCACTACAAAAGAGTGCAAGATGTAAGAAAAACTATCAGTCTGGTCTTCCCATAGAACCTGTTCAAAGCAATTAAGAAATCTCAGAGGCAAACCTTTCAAACACTCCTTTAGAGCTGACAGTCTCACAGGCAGCAGCCTGCTTTAGAATTACATTAATGACTTCTTTAACATAATGCACGGTGCCTTTGCTTTGGGATAGCACTCTACAGGAAATACATTTAAGGTGCCATCATTCACAGTTCCAGGGCAAATTCAGATTCACCTTGGACTATGTCCTAAATATTTTGCGATAAGGCAGGAAATTCCACAAACTTCTTAAATATCCGAGTCTTTGAAGAGAACATAAAGCTTTGGTTGCGAGCTAGACCTGCCCCAAGTTCAGACATCAGTTGGATAGAGCAGGTGATGGAGCTGCCAGGTTGTTTCATATCTTCTGTCTCATTGGCCTGAGGGACACTGCTGTTTTCTCTCCTTCCCCTTCCTAGATATTTCACCTTCTCTTGCTTTAGATGTTAAAATCTGGTCAAAGGCAGAAAGGTGAGGATCATTATGTTACAGCAAACCTGGTATCACCTCTGAAGGAAGCAATGGTACTGTCATAGCCTTATTCTTCTATCTCAGTCATGGGGCCTCTTCTGCTCTCTATTAAAATATGTGCCTTTAATGACATCTCCTTTTTAGACTCTATGCCAGGTTTAAAATAAAAAGGGGTGGGTCTCATAGCTACAACCAAAAAAAGGCAAAGAATAATTGCTGGCAGCTAATTCTTAACAAAACCATTTTGTTTAAGACATCTTCATGACTCTTTCCAAAGCAACCATTAAGCAGCAGGGACTTTCCCCCTTTCCCCTAATGTAGTGTTTCCCAACCTGGGGGTTGGGACTCCTAGGGGAGGGTCATGAAGGGAGTTTCAGGGGGGTCACCAAAGATCATCTCAAGATATATATTTCTGATGGTCTTAGGAACCCCTTTGGCAGAGAAGGCTGAAGATCTCTCTTCCTGTGCTTCTCTTCCTTTTTGGAAACAGATGGTGAATCCTCCCACCAAAAGCCCCCCTCCTGCTATCTGGATGTAGGTGAACTAATACTCCAAAACACAAGGTCAGTACTCACCAAACCCTACCAGTATTTTCTGTTGGACATGGGAGTTCTCTGTGCCAAGTTTGGTTCAATTCCATCGTTGGTGGAATTCAGAATGCTCTTTGATTGCAGGTAAACTATAAATCCCAGCAACTACAACTTCCAAATGTCAAGGTCTATTTTCCTCAAACTCCACCAGTGTTCACATTTGGGCATATTGAATGTTCGTGCCAAGTTTGGTCCAGATCCACCAGTGCTTGGGTTCACAGTGCTCTCTGGATGTAGGTGAACTGAAACTCAAGGTCAATGCCCACCAAACCCTTCCAGTATTTTCATGGGAGTTCTGTGTGCCAAGTTTGGTCCAATTCCATCATTGGTGGAGTTCAGAATGCTCTTTGATTGTAGGTTAACTATAAATCCCAGCAACTACAACTCCCAAATGACAAAAACAATCCCCCCAATCCCACCAGTATTCAGGTTGTGCATTTGGGTATCTGTGCCAAACTTGGTCCAGTGAATGAAAATACATCTTGCATCTCAGATATTTACATTATGATTCATAACAATAGCAAAATTACAGTTATGAAGTAGCAACAAAAATATTTTTATGGTTTGGGGTCACCACGACATGAGAAACTGTATTAAGGAGTCGTGGCATTAGGAAGGTTGAGAAACACCACCCTGATCCTTTAACTAAACAAAGACTATCCAGCAAAGGCAATTGTGAAGGATTT
The DNA here is from genome assembly GCA_030556195.1 of Anolis apletophallus. Classification (NCBI taxonomy): domain Eukaryota; kingdom Metazoa; phylum Chordata; class Lepidosauria; order Squamata; family Anolidae; genus Anolis; species Anolis apletophallus. The sequence goes on along the minus strand of JARBWK010000010.1, from coordinate 65,849,063 downwards.
GTAACAGATAAAGAGCAATATTTCACATAGCTTTCAAACACAAATGCCAATACAGAAAGAAATTACTGTATTTCTTTGACTCTAAAATTAACTTTCTTTTCTATATAAACATCTCTAAAAATTGGGTGCATCTCAGAATCGTGAGGGTTTTTTTTCTATTGGTACTGAAATTATTGTTCATCTTGCAATCAATGGCATCTCAATCAAAATAATACAGTACCTTTTCAAAAAGTAACATTCTTAGTTCTGATCTGATCCAGAACGATTCTTCATTTATTTTTACACTTGCTTCTCCTTTTCAGCCCACCACTTTAATTATTGCATCAAAAAGAAATAACAGACATAAAAAGCCATGTCTCCCACACTATAACTGCAGTTTCTTGGCTGAACTCTAGAAATCTGGAATTTAGTGTCTGGGCTTTGCAGGAAAGGCTACTGCACCATAGGTATCAGTGGAACTATCACAAAAGCCACCCACTAGAAATGAAGCAAGAGAAGCTCATTGGGGAACACTGTCACAAAGGTATCTTCATTATATTCATAAATAAATCACAAATGCTGCATGACCCAACAACTGTGATATTTATAATCAGAGACACAGAGATACAAATGTATGTGCAGACAAACACATAAACACGCACAAAGCCCATGCTTGCCAGAATTCCAATCAGCAGCAAAAGGCTTATTCGCTAAAACACATTTTAACATCTGCTAGGACAAGATGTTTGTTTATTACATCTCTTTGGAAAATGGGAAGCTCTTTCTCACCTAATGTACAGACTGATGAAAGAAGGAGGATATTTAGGAGATCCGTGCAGGAGTATAATTGAAAGAGATTGAAAGAGTCTTTCTCAGGGAGGGTACCATATGTTTCATATTGCCACAAAACCCGTAAATATCATTCAAACCGTTTGGAGCCATAAATACCGCAACCAAGATTTTAAAGCATTTCCTTAAAACATTTTATGGCTTTAAATTATCTTCTTTCCCCTCCCCCACCCCATAGTGCCTTTAATTTCCCCTTCCTATTGCACCGAGTAATGCTGAGAATAAATCTGAAGTGTCAGTGAGATTGTTGGATGTATTTAGAGCCGACCTACTTCAAAGCTTTCCAAGCAACCATATTGCAATAGAAGCCACAAAATCCTCTTCTTCTCCCTCCCACAGATCCTTTCACTTTGTTGATGGTGGCCTCATCTCTCCTGCTCCTATCATGAAGTGGGAGAGGCAGGAAGGAGTGAAGAGGAAGACAGCTTTGGTTCAAAGTAACCTAGAGTAATCCAGGAGTTATTTTCCTTCTGGGTGCATTTACTGGAAATGTGAAGAACTGTAGAAAGAATGAAGGGAAGAAAGGAGATGAAATGCAATTGGCCTTCCATACCACCACATTTACCTTTTTCAGATTTAATAAGATTTGGTTATTTGTGTATTTGATTATTTGTGAATTTGATTGTATTTGTTCTCATGAGGAATCTCTACAGTTAACTTCTCTGTAGGACCTAGATATATGTTCCTAGGGCCTCCGTGTTGGAATGCAACAATGCTCTGCACAAGAACTCAAAAAGATATAAGAGTGGCAGTGCCTTTAATTTCCCCCTTCCTATTGCACTGAGAAATGCTGAAGAAGAACTTTATTTTTCTACCCCGCCTCCATCTCCCCGAAGGGTCTCCGGGCAGCTTACATAGGGACGTGCCCAGGAAAAATACAATTAAAAACAAAACAATAGCAAATTAAAACAGCATAAACAGCATAACAATAATAAACAAGCATCAAGCAACAGCAGACTATTTGTGGGGTGGGGGAGGCCAATATGCAAACTGGTTAAAGAATAATTTTGTCTCAATTCTGAACAAGTGTTGGGCCTGTGTCCTCAGCAGGGATTCTGGGATCTACTGTGCAAGGGATTATGGCAGCCACAGTTCATGAGGGAGATGAAACTTTTGCAAATGTCTTGCAGAGACAGCATTTGGGAGAAGCTGTTAGGGAGGCCTGTTCTCTTGGGAATCATCAGTGCACAGATAAGGCACCTGGCTGTGCAACTTTGGATAGAAAGAAGGAATGTGCTAATTGGCAACTCAAGGTCCATCCTTCCAGCAGTGGTTTCGGTTTGCCAAAGTAAAGGAGGGGAGTGGGGGAAATCTAGTTTCTGATATAGCTAAGCTATGCCTTGGAGTTTGAATCTTAGATCCAGGTCAACTTTTGCAATAAGTTTCATGTATTCCAGCTCCTGCATTTAGCCTCATTGTTTCAGGTCTCCTGTATTTTTAGCTCAAGTACTCAAGTCTGGACTTTGATCTTTCTTGGAAATCTTTTGGACTTTATCAATTACTGGAACTTGCCTGCTTGGATTTTTAAGGGACTCTACAGCATTCATACCGCCTATGGGCCTTTGGAACGTTTCATTGGATTATTGATTGAACCCTATATTTCTTTTGATATATTTTCTATTGCTTCTATTGCTTGCTGTTTGCTTCAATAAAAGACTATCTTCTTCAGCTGGAGTTATGTGTTTGGATTCTAAGGGCTCAGGTCTCTATGCTGGTGTGCGACAACACCACACAGAGTTAACTGAAATTCTTCCCTCTTATGAAAAACTGCCCTGCCCCTCAATGTGCCATAGACAGATATCTCTCAAGGTCTTTTATCCATCTCATTCTCATTCCACTTCCATTCCTACCTCCCCTCTCAACATCCCTGGGATGTAGACAGACTAGAATAGGTCCGAACTATTCTTCTTATCAGATAATGGAGTGTTCATGTAATAATGATTTCCTTCTGTATACTTTGCTCCTTAAATGCCCATCTTATACCCACACAGCTATCAAATCTATTCACTCTTCTAGCAATCCAAGGCAACTCTGTGGGCAACTATAAAGTCAACCTAGAGCAGTGGTTCTCAACCTGTGGGTCCCCGGATGTTTTGGCCTTCAACTCCCAGAAATCCTACAGCTGGTAAACTGGGTGGCATTTCTGGGAGTTGTAGGCCAAAACACCCGGGGACCCACAGATTGAGAGCCACTGCCCTAGAGGATCAAGACATTCCTAGAATGGTGTTCTAGGTTAAAAAAACAGTGGTTTTTATTCTGTGCTCAGAAAGATTTTAAAATAGATGCAATAAATAATACATTGTGTGAGATTTCCTTGAAATTTTTTAGCTACTCGCCAGTAGTTGGGATTTCAAAAGCCGCATCAATGGGGCAGGGGGCAGGACATTCAAGGTAGATTACAATTTTAAAATGAATAGTGCAAAAAATAAAGACCAATGTCAAATTGGAATTAAACTATTCACAATATTTAAATTATTTAAAATTGTGCTCTGAAAAATAAAATGCAATGAGAAAATAAATTTTAATCATACAAACCTTTTCATGAGGAATGAAAATCATGTTCGAAATGTGCTTGCTCATTCTTATGTGATTATATGTGCCATCTTTGACACATTATTTCTGTATTACAATGTGAGTGAAGCTCTATCTTCATAGAATCATAAAGTTGGAAGAGACCTTGTGGACCATCCAGTCCAACCCCCTTCCAAGAAGAAGGAAAATCACATTCAAAGCACCCCGACAGATGGCCATCATTCTCTGTTTAAAAGCCTCCAAAGTAGGAGCCTCCACCACACTCCAGGGCAGAGAGCCTTCTCTTCTGTAGGTTAAACATGCCTTGGTACCACTGAACCTGAAAAAAGCTGATGTTCCTAGCAGTGAGACATACAGTCAATGTGTGCATAAAGCTGAAACCTTCATTCTTATTTTATATCAACATGGTGCACAACAACTACACCGCAGTAGTATCCAAAAAGAAAAAACATACAGTGCTCCCTCACTTATTGCTGGGATTAGGTTCCAGGACCTCCCGCAATAAATGAAAAACCACAATGTAGGGATGCTCTATTTATTTTAATATTTATACATTATTTTAGTAGTTATAGATTGTTTTAAGTCTTTATAAATTTAAAATAAAGTGAAGGAAAGGAAGGAAAGGCCCTTCAAGGCTGGAGGGAGGACTGAGGAGGGGAAGCGCCTTGGAGAGCAGCAGCAGCAGCAAAACCCCACAAAACAGTGAAAATACCATAATATATATTTTAAATTATTTTTTTAAAAATCCGTGAAACAGTGAGTCCACAATAAGCAAACCGCAAAGTAGTGAGGGAACACTGTATATGAAAAAGTACCCATGTAAACTGAAAATGAATGCAATCTGTGCAAATGCAGGCATCAGAACCAAGTCCAGAGCCCATTCACACTACACAGTTAAACAACAGATATATCTCAATTAAATAGTTGTGTTCCTGGGCTTAACTTCTTAAACAGCAACTTTGTTGTTAGGGTTAGAAATAACGTGGAAATAATAGGAATCATCACAAAAAAAGGGCAGTTAATCAAAAACATTTCTAGAGACCACATGAAAGCTTCTTACAAAATGCAACCTGGGATCTTTCATTATTTTCAATTTTCTTATAATTTCCATTTTGGTGACAAACTTCTACATCTATATTTTTTCAACATGCTAGCTGGTGAGGCAATTGAATCTGCTTTCACATTTTTTTTCTATTTCGGTCTTCACATATGATCAATTTGAAGGAATTTGCAATTTGCTTCTCTTGCCTATTGTATCTACAGCAGGGTCAAACAGAGAATCATATTCTTTCCCAATTCAAACTTGATTACATTGTTTGCTGAAGGCGTGCTGCTGAAACCCAACACTAAAGATCTGCCTTTCTCCACCCTTCTTCGCCATATTCCCAATGCTGTAAAAATCTTCAAGCTAGACAAAAAACAAAATGAGGGGGCTTGGCTTTGGCTCCATTAAAAGATGATAAAAATGAGTTTTTTTGTCAGAGGGTTTTTAAACAAAATTATGATTATACTGTTATTATTCTAGTTTAACTGCTGTGGTTCCAGCCTATGGAATCCTGGGGTTTGTAGTTTCGTGAGGCACAAAATGATTGAAAATTATCTTTGTCTATTCTTAAACTGCAAACCCCAGGATAGCATAGGATGTTGCAATGGCAGTTAAATTGAGATCACAGCACTATAACATGAATGGTCTCCACATCTTTACAAGTGTGTCATTTGGAACCCCAAGATCTCAGGAGAAATTCATGGATTGTTTTTCTCAAAAATTGTTTGAAAAAAATGTGGGAGAGGAAAGCTTTGATAAAATGTAAGATATTATGAAAGATTCCAGGAATCGGTAGTGTGATTGTTGTCTTCATTTTCTCAGTAAATGTGCTAAAATTTATTTATTTATCTATTTATTTATTTACGTTATTTCTATCCCGCTCATATCAGCATGAAGGCGACTCAGGGCGGTGTACAAAGTCGGCACAATTTGATGCCATATATAAAATACATACATTGATAAAACCAAAAAAGAAACAGTTACAGTGCATTTAAAAACATAAAAACAGAGGGCAGTAAAAAAATTAAAAACTATATCTTCATATTCAAGTCCTTATCCGTTCCATCGTCTTTGCCGTTCCTGGGTCATTTTCCAATTCAAGTTGTCTAGATTATGCTGAGGTTCTGAATGCTTGCTCGAAGAGCCAAGTTTTCACTCTTTTTCGAAAGGTTAGGAGGGAGAGTCCAATCTAATATCCCTAGGCAGGGAGTTCCACAGCCGAGGGGCCACCACAGAGAAGGCCCTGTCTCTCGTCCCTGCCAGACATGCTTGTGAAGCAGGCGGGATCGAGAGCAGGGTCTCTTCTGATGATCTCAAGATCCTGGTGAGTTCATAGGAAGAGATGTGTTCGGCAAGATAAGCTGGGCCGGATCCATTTAGGCCTAAAGCCAGCACTTTGAATTGTGCCCGGAAGCACATTGGCAGCCAGTGGAGCTGACGCAACAGCGGAGTTGTATGCTCCCTGAGCGCTGCTCCCATTAGCAACCTGGCTGCCATATGCTGGACCATTTGGAGCTTCCGAGCCATTTTCAAAGGCAAATCCATGTAGAGTGTGTTGCAGTAATCTATACGGGATGTAACCAGAGCGTGGACCACTGTGGCCAAGTCAGCCTTCCCAAGGCATGGGCACAGCTGGCGCACAAGTTTTAATTGTGCAAATGCTCCCATGGTCACCACTGAAACCTGGGGATCCAGGCTCAGTGACAAATGGATTTATAAATACAATATAATAGTAATTTGAGTTGTGCAAACATTTTCAGAGAGATTTCTTTGCAGCTCATTCTAAGTGTCTGAAGTATATGAAACTTGTTGAACCAATAGTATTGTTACATCTCATCTTGGGATGATGTTGTTCTTTGAGTGTTAGGTAGAACGAAATAATTAATCCTGTTTATCCACTGAAAATGGAGGGCTATTAACTACTTTCCTTGAAAATAAATGCATGGTAATCATCATAGTAGCACAGGCTTTGAGGATTTTTGGATTCACTGAGAGCTTTGCAAAATTCAAGTTCTTTCACCCCATGGAACAATGTGCATTGCTGCATAAATATCCAACTGTTCCTGTTGAAGTGGCCTCTGCCATTTCCGTAGTAAGCAGTAAGGTATGGAGACTCCACATCCTGGAATATAATAAGACATGACAGTGGGTTACGTCAAGGGAGTTCTTTTTTTAAAAAAAAATCATCTCTACTTCTAGTAGTTGAAGGATGCAGACATGCTTTTTAGAAATGCAAATCTTTGAAATCAAAAGAAATGTTGTACTGCCTGTTAAACATGAGGTTGCATTAATAAAAAAGCTCTTCGTAAAAATCCTATCACACACAAAAAGGAGAGTGGCTTATGCTGTAATTACTCCCTCCCTGTCTACATGGTGGATCAAGAAACTCTTTTTAGAAATAAATGCTTTGGCCACACTGTTTAAGGGATTTGAGAGTGGGCTTCTCTTTCCAAAGCTCAATTCTTCCACAGTATACAGAAAAATTGCCCACCCCCACAAAAACTGAGCTTAACTATGACTGGTGCTGACTTTAACTACAGTTAATGCTAACTAACATTCACTATTCACCAAGATTTTATTTAAAAGAACCGCAGTTAATATTAAAGTCTAGTTAATATTAATTTGGCTGAAGTAGGTGGGGGGCAGTAGTGAAATTCATTTCAAAGAAACCATCTCATTCCAACTCAAAATTGTCAGAAATAATTTTATCCTCTATCCTTTTATTTCCCTTTCTCTTACAAAGTCTCAACCTAGCTTCCCTCTTTTGCCAAAGTTGAAGCCCCCCAGAGTACAAATGAAACAAACCCTAGCTCTGAATCCTGCTCTTTGTCTTCCACAGAAAATTACCAGCTCATTAATAATACCTAATCTCTTTATTGCTTGTCATCATGGTTATCCAGTTATGATTTCTTAATAACACCATTTAATGAGGGCATTCCAGTTTCCAGATAAATTGACCCCCATTACCCAGGTCTGGCTCCCATAAAGCTTGGTTTAAAATGTGTTGGTTTTGTATCAGCTGTAATGGACAAAAGCAATTCACAATCTGGCTGAATATAAACCCAGCACATTCTTAAGAAACATATCCATCCACCACCTGTTTATCAAAAAGACTTATACTCTGAACATAGAGAAATTGTCAGCAACCTGTTTTGAATGATGCTCATTTCCTGAACATCTTTGGGAGGGGCAAAAGCCAGCTGGTGGCTTCCATGTCATTGGGATAGTAGATCAAGCCTCATAATTAAAGATGCTGCACATCTCCAGAAACATGTGCAGCTTCCTAACATCAATTCAAATTTCTCCTAGGATTCTAGTAAAACCCAGGGTCCGCTCATTGCCCCAATAGCAAGAAACCCATTTAAACTCTATTGAATTAAGCAGATACTATTTGAACTCTCACTTTGGCATAAATATATTGAGAGTCTGGACCATAAGGAAGGCTGAGTGAAGGAAGATAGACGCTTTGAAAATTCTGAGAGTGCCTTGGACCGCAAGAAGATCCAACCAGTCCATACTTCAGGAAATAAATCCTGATTGATCATTGGAGGAAAGGATATTAGAGGCAAAGATGAAGTACTTTGGCCACATATGAGAAGACAGGAAAGCTTAGAGAAGACAATGATGCTGGGGAAAATGGAAGGAAAAAGGAAGAGGGGCCGACTAAGGGCAAGATGGATGGATATTATCCTTGAAGTGGCTGGCTTGACTCTGAAGGGGCTGGGGGTGGTGGCAGCTGACAGGGAGCTCTGGCATGGGCTGGTCCATGAGGTCACAAAGAATTGGAAGCGACTGAACAAATAAACAACAACAACAAATGCATATATAACAGATTTTGTGGCACATTCCAAACGAGTGGTGGGGAAAGTACGATTACATTTTGCAGTCTTAAGAGACTTTACACCCCAATTTTTTCATCTAGATGTTCAAGCCCCAAACACTGGGAAACTATCCAAATGCCCACAAACCCATGAGGGGATCCTTGTTCCCCAAACTCCTTTGACCTGGCCACCCCACCCCAAAAGCAAAGTGAGGAGATTGGATGTTACTTCCAGTTACATTGGGAGAAAGAGGGAAATCTCCACACCATTCAACATTTCTCACCCCTGTTACAGACTAACACATTCATTATGGAATAATATTTTATGGACACAGTTCACCTCATCAGATATAAGACTGACTCCATGAAATCTTACACCACAAGAAATTTCCCCTAGTCTGACAAACTGTTGTGAAGTCTTTGGCCTAACCTCAGCTTCTAAGTTGAGCAAAAGTAGACATAGTGTCTTTTCACACCACACAATTATAGTACTATTTTTCCAATTTAATTATCATAGTTCTGTCCTGTGGGATCCTGGGATTAACAGTTTAGGAAGGGGTACTTAAAATTTTCAGCCACAGAATGTGAGAAAAAGCTCTAGAGGTTTAGCAAAATACATGTCCTAGGATTTGACAGGAAGTAGCAATTGAAGTTAAAGTGGAATAATTGTGCTATAATTGTACAGCTCGAAAGAGCCCTCAATGAATCAATAGGAACTCAATAGGTCAGGTATATGTGTGAGGTCCATTAATTCAATTGATCCATTTTAGTTGGAACCGACACTTGAATTTGGGCTATTAATGTTTTCTGGCATATCATGTTGCTGCCTATTTTCCCCCATTTCAAGTTTGGCATATTTCAAAGCAACATTTTAGTCTAACTCCTTTTCTTGGAACCAGGTTTTAATGCACTAGTTATAATATTATCATGCTGATAGTCAATCTTTCAACATGAGCAAGATATGTGAAACCCATGCATTGTGAACATGTATCAGGACAGATTCCCTTTCTGTACACCTGAGGCCTATGAACACAATGCTTCTGTAAGAGCAAGGACTTTCAACAAAAAAGAAAAGATGAGCAAAGAAAAGAATACAGTTGTTGTTCAATTTCATTTTCAGCAAGACTGTTCCACATGACAAGTTCACTTGGAAATAGAGTCAGGAGAGGACCACTTGAATAATGAATAGCTAAGGCATGCTATATATGCTGTATAAGAAAAGATAAATAGAATGGGCTAAGTGAGATGTAAACAAATAAATCTGTTGTACTCCCACACAACCTCACCAACTCCCTCCTTCGCTTTGTGTTTTCATGCAAAGAAATGAACCCATATAGTGTTTTGTGGTGTGTGTGTATGTTTTTAAAAAATGGTTTGAACAATAGAAAAGTATTTAACAAAGGAAAGGAATGGAAGGCTGAATGCTTTCCGACACAGAATTATATTGTATTTTTCCCTAGCATTTGTTTTTGTAGATTAAGTGCAAATAGAAAAAGAATTCCTTGCGATGCATTCTAAAGAATATGTAGACCTTTCTTTCTACACACAAATACTCTACAGTGTTGAATTGGGATTTGGGGGGAGAGGGCATGAACTGCCTTTGAACCAAGTCCTCAACAGATCTGGCTCCAGCAATCTCATGAGCCAGAAGAAGCTGTGTGACAGAACACCAGGTTGGATTGCTGAAAGCTTCAATGCTCAGAATCTCCAGCTAAAAACAGTAAAGAAACCTGCACGCCATCTAGGAAAATTGCCCATCAGTGCTGAAAATACTGAACTGGATTGATGGTCTGGCTTAGTAGAAAGCAGTGTCCTATTCTATGTCAATTGTCCACATGCATTCTCTTACATGCAAAATGGTCTAACTGGATAGGTATAACCACAATCAGAAAGACCTATTTTGGGAGAATCAAGAAGGGAGTGGGGCTCAGGAACTAAAAACAAAAACCTCAGATGTTTCACCAATAGTGCTGGCATTTGTTAAATTGAATGGTGGGATATTATCTATTTTGCATATAGATACACATGTAAGTGAATGTTTCCATTTTGCCATGGATAAAAATATCAGAGCAGCAGAAAGAAAACTCAGGGTAATACATTCATTAAGTGCTGGTTTTAACCTACAAAACCCTATACGGTTCTGGCCCAGTTTACCTGTCTGAACGGATTCTCCCCTACGAACCATCAAGGACATTAAGATCCTCCGGAGAGGCCCTGCTCTCGGTCCCACCAGCTTTGCAAGTGTGGCTGGTGGGGACGAGAGACAGGGCCTTCTCTGTGGTCACCCCTAGGCTGTGGAACTCTCTACCAAGTGATGCTAGATCTACCCCCTCTCTGTTGTCCTTTAGGAGGCTGGTGAAGACCTGGATGTGGAACCAAGCCTTCCCAGAATAGGCTGAGATTGGCTATTGTCTGAATGTATGACCATGTTTACAGATTGAGTGGAATTGTTTTAATGGCAATGTGGTTTTATGCTGGGTTTTTATGTATTTTAATATGTTGTTGTAGTTTTTTAAAAATTGTATAGCATTGAATTTTTGCTTTATGCCGGTCTGAGTCCTTCAATAGAGGTGAGAAGGCCGGGGTACAAAAAGTTTTAAATAAATAAATAAGTCATTCATTTATAAACTATATAAACTGGTCTTAGCCCACCAGGAAACCCAGCCAATATCCATAATTACAGCAGAGCTCCACCCATAATATTATACACACACAACCGCCAAAATACAGACAACAAGCCAATCCATTAAAAATGAATGACACATCCAATGTCAGAGTAGGTTAAAAAAAACCACAAAGAAAATGAGGAAAATAACAGCTGTATCATTCTAAAGAGTATATTCCAAACTTGAAGTATCACTACAGAATCAACTCCATCCATACTCTTTTGTAAGGGAATACCATCTTTCTCTTATTGGTCAGACAAATTTTTACTCCAACCCATATACAGTGTTCCCTCACTTATTGCTGGGTTTACATTCCAGGACCTCCCGCAATAAGTGAAAACCACGTTGTAGGGACGCTCTATTTATTTTAATATTTATACATTATTGTAGTCATCATACACTATTTTAAGTCTTTATAAACTTAAAATAAAGTGAAGAAAAGGAAGGAAGGAAAGGTCCTTCAAGGCTGGAGGGAGGGAGGATTGAGGAGGGATAGCGCCTTGGAGAGCGGCGGCGGCGGCAAAACCCCACAAAACAGTGAAAAGACCATGATATATATTTTAAATTAATATTTTTTGAAATCCGCAAAACAGCAAGTCTGCAATAAGTGAACCGCAAAGTAGCAAGGGAACACTGTATTTCAGGCACCTGCTGAAATGTATAGGTTGACTATATAGTCCAACTCCCAGCCATTCAGACAAACACAAACAAAAACCTCCTGACAAGATGTCCTTTGTTTTGAACCCTCCTGAGGAGGAGATGCCACAACATTCCAAGGCAGCATATTCCACTGTTGAACAGGTATTATCATCAGGAATTTCTTCTCAGATCCCTCTTGGATGTGGCATCCTTTCAAATAACTAAACATGGCCGTCATGTCCCCTCTTGTCTTTCTCTTCTCCCGAAGCTGCTCCTTATATGACTTGAAACAGCGCCATACTAAAAAAAATGTGATAAGTGATGCTCCGGTTAGTCTGCTCAGAGCTTTCCCAAAACCTAGAACCAGGGCAATTGTAGCAGAAATGGACAGCATGAAACAAAAGAGCCAAGATAGGAATTCACTCTTGCGGCTATCAATGAACACGTTCTTCTTGTAAATCTGGTTTTAATCAGCCTTTCCATTGGGCAAGGTGTTTAGTACACGAATACCTGAGTTCTGTCAATCACTTGACAATAAATACATCAGCGTTGCAGCCGTGTTTCGATCTACACAAATGAACACCAGGTGCCACTCACCTATCAAGTTATAATGCATAATATATGCAGAATACCTCATGGTTATGGAAATTTAATTGCAATTGTTAACATCTCAATTTATCATCATACAGATCTGTAATATTACTCAATCTATGCGTTATAGATATTTCTTGTTCATCTTTGAAATATAGTCAGTCTTTACATGCTTTTTAGCTCACTGAAAAACTTATCCTTGAAATATTCTGCACTGAAGTGTAGAGTGATGGCTGCAATAATTTTTATTTTATTTTATTACCCTAAGAGATAAAGCATATTTTGAGATCCCATTTCCAAGGGCTGGTCCAAGAGGTCTTTGCAGCAATGCTGTGGCTTTAATTTTAACTGGCCCAAACAAAGGAATGTCCCAAAAGAATTTTAAAAGATGAAAATCTGGAAAATGACCTCCAGAGAGGCCCAAGGGGAGGTATTAGTGTCTGCAGATGATTAATACATTGTAAAGCGCATAGGCTTCCATTACAACATAGATTCCAGCAGAAGAACATTTGTATTCCAGGCCAATGACTCCCGTCAAAAGGGCTCTGCAGCTGATGAAAACCTCTACAAAGGTTGTTCACCAACACACTGTATATATGGACAAATAGAGATTGCATGCATCACAGTTAATTATAAATGAACCCAAAGAGCATGTCCATCTTTGGAAGAGATCATACAGGGCATTCCCCAATCAGAGTACTTTTATATCTATTTTGATCCTGAAACCTTTATAGTTCAAGGCTGTCCCCTATAATCACAACTGTTTCCCCATTACTGGACTAGAATTTCAAGATTTGTAAATGGCTATCATAATATTTTTGGATCTATACAACCTTTTAGAATTAATTTTATTGTTTATTGTTCATGCTGACAGCTGCTTTGTGGGCCTGACAAATGTAAAGGTAGAGTATGGTTTGAGTAAAAGGTAAAGGTTCCCCTTGACGTTAAGTCTAGTCGAATTCAACTCTCGGGGGTGCTCATCTCCATTTTTAAGCAGAAGAGCCAGCGTTGTCCATAGATGCCTCCTAGGTCATGTGGCTGGTATGACAGCATGGAGTACCATTACAGTTTGAGTATATAAGGAAAAAATAAATATCTACTTTCCATTGCACTAATGACAACTGGAGATGCATATCATATATAGGTATAGTATACCTCAATTCCTGAAGAAGATGTATTCTGGTCATTACCTCTTTGAGCATAAAATTGGCACCAGGGGATTAAAAGAGCATTATGATTCTATCTAATCCTTGGGAAGCAAGAGTGACAAGAACAAAAGCTTAGAGACCCCCTCAAAAATGCATGCTTACCAGAAATGTATGGATACAATTTTTTTTGGACTGCAGCTCCCAGATTTCTTCAGCTGTCGTTGCCAATAACAACAATTGCACAGGAGAAATTCTAAGAGGGTTAGAACAAAGAAATAACTTATTTTATACTTCAGGTGTAGAGCATATTATTAGGCACAGGAATTCCTAGAATCGGTCTCCAACATTTCTACATAGAGCTCTTAGTACTACTATGAAAAACTTGTGTCTTAGGGCCCTTCCACACAGTCCTATATCCCAGAATATCAAGCCAGAAAATCCCACATTATCTGAGTGTGGATTCAGATAACCCAGTTCAAATTAGATATTGTGGGATATTCTGCCTTGATATTCTGGGATACACGACTGTGTAGAAGGGCCCTTTGTCTCTCAAAGGCTTCTGCCAGTCAGAGTAGACAATCTTAGATCAACAACCTGATGTGAGGTGGCATCCCATGTTTCTGATTCTATGTGCAAAATATTGTAACTGCAGCATTGGCTGCCTTTAAGGGTTTTCTCATGGGGATAGATATTGGCAGCCAGCTTAAGTATTTGAGATCTTAAATACATTATTTCATATGGATGAATTGAGCCCTAAGCCACAAGAAGTATAGCACACATTATTCCAATTTTTGATCACATTTAACTAGCGCATTCATTTCTCCATTGTCTTTGGGGAAATGCATGTTCATAAGTCTTTATGTCTTGGTGTCTGGGCAAATTTATCTCACATTCCATATGGGAATTCAATCCTACTTTAAATGAGCTCGGGTTGCAAAATGAATTTGAAAAATGCAGCATTTCCCTGGCTCAGAGTTTGCACACAATGCAATCCACCTATTAGAAATGAAACCAAGTGATTCAGTAGTACTGCAAATGACAATGTGAATTCATTTAATTTCACTTTGAAATATATAAATCTTCTAAAGTGCAAAAGGTAATATTTATGAAGCACTGATTCAAGAATCACTTAAATACTTTAGAGGGCTTGCTTCTGTTAAAATTATCCTTCCAAGTTATTACAGATGTTGGAGTAAACCTTTTCAATGTACTAAAATATTCTTGCATTGACCAAATGGTACACTTGGGGGACTCCAATCCTAAATGCACTTACTAGGGCCAAATCAGAAGTGATACGAAATGTATCTTTGTATTTAGAATATGTGTTTACCTTCATGTTCTTAAAAACATTCACCCAGGGATGTTTGCTGCAAAATTGCAGAAGGAAGAGGGAACAATTTAACTCGAAGTAAAGCTTTCTTCTGAACTCGTATTTCGTTGGTGATGTAGAGAGTTCCCTACTGAATGCTTTAATTTTAAAAATTAAATGCATTCATTAAATGTAAATGCATTTAGCATCAGGTCTAGTTTCAGTGTAAGCCCCACTAAACTTGGTGAAACCTGCTTCAATGTAACCTGTATTCTATACTGTCATTCCCTTAAAGCAGAGATGCAGAACCAATGGCATGCCACATGTTGTTTGAATTATATGCTCCTGCCCACATTGAAAATATTCAGCGATGATGCAGTTTCTATTTCAGCATTATTACAATGATCACAGAATCCTAGCACTGCTTTAATATATGATAGTGTTTGGAGATGAGTGGCAATAGAAGGATCACATTTTTCTTAGCTCTAGTTTAATGTATGCATATGCCTCTTCTCTTGTTGCACACCAAGCAGGTGCCCCCCCCCCCCCTTGGTAGACTACAGTGCCTTCCAGAATTGTACTTAATGCTATGGAGTTCGTGCCCAGAATCTTATTGCTTTCTTATACATGCTAAAGGTCTGCTCCAGTAGCAGCTGGACATTTTTGTCTCATGTGGAACCTTTGTATTTGGCTCAAATGTACAGAAGCAGAACTACACATTGCTTCAGATTGTTCATTTGGCTGGACAATGGTGAAATATACTAATGAAACAGCATTGCACAATTGCCATTTAACTCCATGAGCAAGGTATAATTTTATCTGTCAAGGTTATTTCAAGTCTAAGGTTTTCAAAGAAAACAAGTGTTTGACCGAATAGGTAGCCACAGACAACTACATACCTTATTGTTACAAAATGCCATTTCAGTAATGTTTTGGGAACGGTACAGTATTCTATTTACTGGAGTACACAAAGGGATTTTTCCCCAACAAAGTAATCTTTTTTAAAACTCATTTGAATATAATTTGAATCCTCATCTAAAATAGAACTGGCAAACTTAAAAGCCCAAAAGGGTCACCAAGATACAGAATGTTGACCTTATCCTTTTGCATAGCACAAGGAGAGCAAATGGAAAACGCAGCAAGAGATTTAGCTACCAGAAGAAAATTATCAAAAACCCAACTAAGGACACAGCATGGACAACCACAAACAACTTGGCACAGCTGTGGATTTTGTTTTATTTTATAATATTATAAAATATTATTCCTGATCTTGATAGGAGTTGATCAAGGGTGAAAACACTCCTTGAAAAACTCAGTTAAACTCAAAGTCCAAAATGGAGAAGTTAGAACCCGAACTATAACCACCATCATTATTGATCTAATGGGTTCAGTACTATAAGTGTGATCAGTCTGCTTAACAGATGTTGTTGAGTGCATCCAACTTGTTTTTTACCTATCGAGACCCTAAGGTCAGGGGCGGACTAAGGAAATTTAAAATGGTAAGCGAACATTATTTTTGCGCCCCCTCGCTCTCCGGCCTCGTGGAGCGTGCACATGCATGCCGGGCGCGCATGCGCTGGGCCAGGTAGTTCTGCGCGTGCGCTATTGCTGCGGAGGGACTCCAGATGGACCGAGATACCAATCGCCCTAAGTGAGGCCGAAAAGGAGGAACTTTTTGCAGCCGGGACAGAGCCGGAGGTTTTTGGGCGATTGGCGTCTCAGTCCAGCTGGAGTCCCTTTGGCACATGCGTGGAACCTGGCAGCCAGAAGCGCCCCTGACTATGTGGCACCCTAAGCGGGTGCTTACTTTGCCTAATGGTAAATCCGCCCCTGCCTAAGGTCATGCAGTTTTCTTGGAAATATTTGTTCAGAGGAAGGTTGCTGTTGCCTTTGCCTTCC
The DNA here is from genome assembly GCA_030556195.1 of Anolis apletophallus. Classification (NCBI taxonomy): domain Eukaryota; kingdom Metazoa; phylum Chordata; class Lepidosauria; order Squamata; family Anolidae; genus Anolis; species Anolis apletophallus. The sequence continues at coordinate 65,832,586 of JARBWK010000010.1, read as the reverse complement.
TCTGAGACAAAGTCAGCGTAAGAGAAAAGAAGGTTTTAGTGGGATCGATAGATAACTGTGGCCAGTCCTGAAAAATGTTATAGAGACACAGAGTTGCTAATGCACTTTAAGAATGGGAAAGATGGATAAAGCTTAATGTCCAGTCTCTTACCTTGATGAGAATATTAGAGGCTGAAAGGGGAAGAAGAAAAGTGGTTTGAGTGGCAATGTGATAAATTCTGCTTTCCTTTTCTATATGAGTGTGTGTGGTGATGATTTTAGAACAAAGCACAAATATTTAAGAGATGGAAAAATTAGAATAAGGGGGAAGGAGAGAGATTTAAATATTATTTGTGTAAAAGCAAAATTAGATCCCCCAAAGTTAATGTGACATAGTGGTTTCAGTGGAGTTGGACAGAGGCAGAGGCAAAAGGGAAGATGAAGCAGCCATTTTAAGATTAGTTAGGGACTTGTTGGTGAAGAAGAAGGATAAGGAGTTGTGTAGGATGGAAGGAAGAGAATTGGGAACTGCTTTGTAATAGGAAATATACCTCTTTGAGGAATAATAGTTAATAGGCCTCTAGGAGTATTTTAGAGTGTTGTGTAGGAGGGAAGGGAGAATTGAAAAGGTTTTAAAGGATTCCTGTTTGAATTTCTCTGTGTGGAACTTTGTTCTAAAGAAACTTAAGATATAAGTACCATCCTCTGTATTGAAGAAAAGCCCGACAAGTTATTCTGCAACCATTAAGCTTATTTACTATTCAAAATAAACAACATTTTCCTGTTTTATTCCAACTGAAGTCTTTGTGCAGCTTTATGACCATCCCAGTAAAGGACGTGGCCTAATGAGATAACATACTGGTGGCAGCGAAATAAATTGTTAATAAATAATTGGAAGGAGCAAAAGCAAATATAGTGGATGTTTCCCATTGACTGGCTTTGTTTGAGTGAGGTTATGCATGTGCTCTGATTCCCTCATGGCCTCGCCTCGGTCCAAGCCTTGTTTGCCTTTTGACCTCCAACTTGGTGCGTGGTTGAGCCTGAGACAGATTCTGCCTACTGTCCCTACATTGTTTGTCCTAACTGGAGGCAGGTGGTTATATTTGGTGGCACTTGGTGGGATATCTAAGGTTGTTGGGACATATCTTCACTACCCTACTCACTAGGCAAGGGTAGGTTCAAACAGAATCCTCATAAATTGGATTAAAATTGGAATTAATCCATTTTTGAATCGATTTCGAAGTAAATTTGCCCTTTCGAAGCCACTGCCACCATCTTTTTCCAACCAGAAAGTGAATAGGAAAGGAATCAGCCTTTGGAGGCAAGCAGCTGGTTGCATGCTGGGATGCTTGTCTCCAGCTAATGAAACCATTTCGGGAGGGGAGGGGTTTTGGCATAGCAGCCATTGCCCTTTAAAAATGATCGTGCGTGCCTCATGGGCTCATTGCAAGCCAGGGATGTGAAGGCAGAGGGACTAGTGCAGGCTGTTTCATTGGGAAAGGTGCCATGCCACTGCTTTGCAAGGCAAGGACTGGGTTGGGAACAAATTCTCCTTTGCTGTTAATTCCCTTCCCGAAGCAGGGAATACAACTTTTAAGGGTTTATTTTCTCCTGGGCTTTGACTTCTGTGCTTTGGAAAACCAGAATTCCCCTTTGCTGATAATAATTTCCTTGGGAAAACACACAAAAGTTTGGAGACCCTTGTGTCTGCCCCGGGTTACGCGTTGTACTTTAGGAAACTAGAACTCTAGTAATATAATCTTTTCCTTGGGGAACAACACAAAAAGGTTTGGAGGTCCCTATCCTCTCCTTGGGCTTACATGTAGTACTTTGGGAAACTAGAAATCAACTAATCCAATCCTTTTCTTGGGAATCAACACAATAAAACTGTGGAAGGCCCCTTTCCTCTCCTTAGGCTTACCCGTGGCACTTTGGTAAACTAGAAATCAACTAATCCAATCCTTTTCTTGGGAATCAACACAATAAAGCTTTGGAAGGACTCTTTCCTCTCTTTGGAGTTACTAGTTGTACTTTGGGAAACTATAAATCAACTAATCCAATCTAATCAACACAATAAAACTTTGGAAGGCCCCTTTCCTCTCCTTAAGCCTACACGTGGTACTTTGAGAAACTAGAAATCTACTAATCCAATCCTTTTCTTGGGAATCAACACAATAACAATTTGGAAGGCCCCTTTCCTATCCTTGGGCTTACATGTGGTACTTTGGGAAACTAGAAATCTAATAATTCAATCCTTTTCTTGGGAATCAACACTATAAAGTTTTGGAAGGATCCTTTTCTCTCCTTGGGGTTATAAGTTGTACTTTGGGAAATTAGAAAATTTTCAAGGATGCAGGGATTTTCTAAACACGTTGAAAATTAGTATGCTGACAGAGGAGAATATTTTCTACCACTGTGTCAAGTTTTGTCATTTAACGGTGTAAAAATGAGGGAAAGGGGATCCCCCAAGTTTTGCCTGTCCCATTTACAGATTTTTGCGCATTGCGCAATCGCGCCTGGCATTAATGAAGCAATTAGGAAATTTTGGAAATTTCGGAAAAATCTGACCCTTTTTTTGGAAAATTTCAGAAATTATTTCAAAATTGAATCGCCAGCATCCCCTACATCTGAAACGAGTTTTGAACCATTTTCTTTCTTGCTCAAACAAGCCTACTACTCACCCATCTCTTCCAGGTTGTTGGGACATATCTTCACTATTCTACACTACCCTACTCACCCATCTCTCCCAGGGTTTTAAAATGCTATTCGTTGTATTTGTCCCTGCCCACTTGGTTCAATGTTTTGTTATGTATGTTATTGTTGCACCCCAGGCAGGAATTGCCCCTCTAGATCCACTCACACAACACCAGCAACTTGGTATATAGTTCTTTATTGTAGTAAGCAAAGTTCCATTCAATGCAGTAAAATAAAAAGGTAAAAAAGGAAGTAAAAGCATTAAATAATAATCCAGTCAAGAAGTCCAAAAGTCAAGGAGTCCAAAAGCAAAATCTCAAAACTGTAAGGTATTCAAGGCAATACAAAAAATCCAAGAACTTGAAGCCAAAAGTTACACAAGGCAATCCAATAATCCAAGGCAAGGAGATAGGATTTCTAGAACATGATGCCCATTCTAAATGTTGCCTAGAACTGAGAAGTCAGCCTGAGTTTTCACTTTAAGTAGGAAAATTACCTTTCACTTTCCCAGCCTTAGACTGCATTTGTTTGAGTCGTTCGTTCCTACGCTGGCCTGAAGCCAGCTACCTTCTCTGCATCCCTGACTCCACTTCACAGTTCTCAAGCTTGTTAAAATTCCCACCTGGCATCTTATCAGGGAGTGCTTTTTCTCTGACCAGAGAATTCTCATGAGAAAGCAAAGCATCTGCAGGTTCACTGGGAAACACATTGACCGAAGTGCCTTCATTTTATTTATTTATTTATTTATTCAATCTTATATTCCGCTCCTCCCTGCAGGCTCGGGGCGGATCACAACATACAATAAAACATGCTGCGTGTAATGAAACATGCAGACATACAATAAAAACATAAAACACGAAACAGTTTTGCACATTACTTGAACTGACATCAATGTCCCCATCAATACCAGGCTGAGGCACCACAGTTATATTCTGTGTTTATTTTGTATTATCACAAAAAGAATTGTCTTGAGCCACGTATAAAACATGCTAACACTAACAATAACTGATGAGCAAAAAAAAGTCAGTGAATATTTTTTGTGATATTTACCACCACAGATTTTTTTTAAGGTTCTCACACATAATCCTAATTATGAGCCGTCCTGGTCTGAAGATTTTTTAAAATCATCAAGTAGATCTTCTAGTTGAACTATTTGCAATTGTAATGCAAATTAGGAGTAATACCTTGATATTTGTAGATGTAACATACTTTGATTATTTCATTCCATTCTACTGCCATCTACAAAGTTCACACTTGAGAACCATGAAATAAAGTTGCAAAACATATATATATATATATATATATATATATATATATATATATATATTTTAATTTTTATAACTAAATTTACAATTTTATGTTGGGTCACATTCACAGACCTCCGTACTTCATTTCACTAGAGAATGAATCCACTTTAAATCCTGTTGCTGCCTCCTGCAGAATTCTGGGGTTTGTAGTTTAGAGAGGAGCCTTTAACAGCCTCTCTAAACTACAAACCCCAGAATTCTGCAGGAAGCAGAAACTGCATTTAAAGTGGATTCATTCTCTAGTGTGCTGAAGTAGCAAGGACAAGCCTGCTTTAGAGGAAAACAATGCCAAATCTCCTTTGAATAAATCTTAGTAAGAAAATCCTATGATAGCATTGCTACGAAGGTTTAGTTGACTAGCACAACAGCAGCAGAAGCAACAACAACAACATGATGAAGCTCTTATATCAATTACTGTAGACCAATTACTGACAAACTGGTGTAAGGAAGAAAACACTAAAAGTGTAAGCTAAAGAAACAAAAATGCTGACTCCAGTACCTTTAACTGAGCACCTCATCACAAGATGAGACTTGAAACACCAAACACATGGATCTTTCCTGCTACCTAATAATGAAATTGTCCTGACCAGCAATGCTATTAAATATTCTTTGAATTCTCAGAGCAAAACAGTGCTTCATTGATCCATGTTAGATTTATTCAAGAAGTAAAAATGCATGTATATGCACACATACACCAAGAAAATAAGAAAATGAGCACAGCCTATAAAAACAAACATATGCTTCCTTGGATTTTACATGTATTTGGAGCTTTGAAGAAAGTAAGATACAGCGTTTGTCTCAGGGATAGTTACTAAAAACTGTATTTCTGCTTCAGTGAGACATCAAGCCAGCCTGTTCTTTTCATCCCAGTACAGAAAAAAATGAAAGTTGTTTAAGTAAGTTTAATAATCAAGCAAAAACAACTCATACTCACAAAACATCTATCCTAAATGAAACATTGTCTGTCTGTGCCAAGTGTGAACAAATCCCCATAATATCAACCAAAACCTGATTGCTGCAGTGTAAGGGGATATCAGAAATGAAGAAGCAGAAACCATGAGTAATGCAATAAGATGCCATACTTTTCCATTGGGGGTGGAGCTGGCTAGCAGAACTTCTTGAATTAAATAGATCTTTCACTGGGCTTTGTGTACTTTATACTTGTTTCCTTTCCAGCTAATGAGACCTTGCCTTGGCTGTGAGCTTAATGTAACAATACTGAAACATCAAAGTCAAGCTGATATATTGATGAGAATTCAATTATTCACAACTTGGCCTGTATAAATTCTTTTTCTCCCCAGTTTCTTTTTGCAGGCTTGGGGTTTACTTGCAATGCTTGTGTGCTCCTGCTACTAGTATGACTTGGGTCTGCTGTTACCAATTTTAAAAATGCTCTTTCTCAAAATGAATTCCATTCATTGCTCTTTCACTGAGTTTATCAGCAAGGACACTGTCATAGCATAATGGGTTCCTGGTGCTACACAAATGAAAATGTCATGGCAGCGTGGGAGATTTATATTGAATTGATCTTTGCTATGCTTCTGTCATGGTGACATTATGGGAGTCATTTGATCTAATCGTTGACTGTGCCCTGGATGGATGGAAAGCAAGTCGCATTAGTACTTGGCCTTACAGCAGTTAGCTAAGTCGAACTCACCCAAATACTTGGACTCGTAATTGCATAGAGCTGTATTGACCTGTGGGCACTTAATGTGGTGGATTTTGTTCCAAACCTATTTCATGACCTTTGCTCTAAGCACTGGAATCCTCCCTTCCTCCATCTCCTACAGGAAGCCCTGTATATAGCATTTTCTGCTTTTTAGTGGTTTTTATAGTGATACAAATGACTTCATGCAATCATTTTTGCATAATAACATGAAATATCTTTCTGGGGTTTGGGAGTAATTGACCACAGTGGTGAGGAACAGTTAGAAGAGAAGATGTAGACCACAAAAGATCTTTGTTGTTGTGCCTTCATATTGTTTAAGTGTCATGACAATACAAAGACAATCCAGTCATGAGGTTTTCTTGGCGATTGGTTCAAATGGGTATTTGTGCTAATCCCTGAGGCTGAAAAAATATGACTTACGCCAGGTCACCCAAAGGATTCCATGGCCGAACAGGGATTCAAAGTCTGATCTCCAGAGTTGAACTTCAACTCAAACCACACACTATGCTGGCTCTACAAAAGGTCTTACAAATGCTATTGAACCAAAGGTTTCAAAAGGGAGATAGTACACGAGAGAGCAATAATAGCAGATATATTTTTCAAAAGTGTAGCAATGTTAACCTACACCAGCAAGACATCCATGACTGTTGTGACACTGATGCTAAAGTCATAGTTCCAAGGGACTTCAGCTTGCATTCCTTTTATGTCAAGGGAAAATGTCTTTATTTTAAACTTAAAGATCATCGCTGAACCATGAACCAATGGATTTCTGTGGAACCGGCTGAGGGCACTGGTAGGACACTGGTAAATAGCTGCAGGATGAAGAGCTCAGCTTGGTATAGAGTGGGAAAATTAGAACTTTTTTGCATGAAGCAGGCAAACTGGCATTGCAGCTGGATTATGACCAAAGATCCCTCTTACACAATGCCATGTGCATCCCACTGCTTGTCTCCATAGCCCTTCCCCACTGATTCTCCAATTCCCTAGCTATGAATGGGTTCTCCAAGGCAAACAATCTAATAGATATTTTTTTCAAAATGAAAAGTCAAATAAAGTTTCATTTTGAAATAAAATCACAGGTGCGCATTCCAAGGTAGTATAAGATGTAGAAACAAGGCAGATGGGTCTGGATTAAAGGATATTTAACTCCATGCTGAACTCCATTCAAACACAATAATCTCACTTCTACTAAAATTGGCATGACTTCATACATATTCATAGTTCAAATTTACCACAGCATACACAAGATGAATCAAATCTTTCTACACATAGTTTTATCACCTGGAAACACTGCTGTAATTCCTCTTTCCGCTACTGAGAAAACAACCATCACATTCCACACAACAAAGAATATAAATGTGAATAAATTGAATATTCTCTATCAAAGACATCTCAAATAATTTGATCGTATCAGAGGTTCGCGGCTGTTTCTGTGCAGTGTACTGAATTCCACACATATTTTTGTGGAATACAAAGTGAAGGGTCTAACCCTCAAATCTGGGGGATGCTCCTTTTTATCATCACATCAATTAATCTGGATATTTGGCTAGGCTACATCAATTAACCTGGATATAAATAGAGACAGATAATTATACATATGGAGATTACTATAAGTAAAAAAATAGCTAATTTGGAAGCCCAGTGTGTACACTTTTACTAAAAAGTCTGATTTGTTTTCATCAACAAATTACACTATCATCACTTTTGGCATAATTAAATGGTTTCACCTTCTTCAGGTCTATGCTTTACTAAAATGCAAGTAGATTACTTCGGAGACCGAGGAAGTCTCTCTTCTAAAATTCCACTGCCCATCAAATAGATTAAGTTCTTAATTTAGGATTGATAAACATATATTGGCTCTTGCTTTGTGCTTCCAGCATAACCCCTTCCCCTGTTCTCTCCTCCACATCCAACTAAGTAATTATTTAAATAGATTTGCAGCACGCTCTCTACTATTGAGGCAATGCCTGAAATAACTTGCAATATGGGAATAAAGGAAGCCTCTGACACAATAAAAAACGGTAATCAGATTAAAAGTCCACAACATCACTGCACCTCAAATGAAAAATATAAACAAACAATTCAGATTGTTTTGGAGAGGCAAAAACAGGGTGATCTCAAAAATATATCGATGGTAAAGCAATAGGAAAAGTACAATGAAAAACTTCATCTAGGTGAGTGCTTTTTAGAGAGTGTCTAGAAAAGTTCTGGGATTGTTAGCAAATGAAGCTTTCTTAGCCTGTGAAAACAGAACAGGAATGCCTGGCCTAAAAGAAAGGACTTGGTTTAGGCCCACTTTGCTGTGGTAATACCAAGAAATTGAGGAGTTCTTTCACATAGATGGGGAGAATCTATGAATCTGCCTTTGGTCAACAGCAAAGCCCTCGTTCTTTCACCAGAGTTTCCTTTCTTTCTTTTCCTCCTGTCCATTTGATGGCTTCTATGACAGCAATTATATTTTGAATTTGAGCGTGAAATTTCAAGTAGATATTCAAGTAGCTCAGCACCGTGGACAGTGTCCTTAAAGCTCAAACTAAAACCTGGATTTTATCCAAAGCCCTACTGATGTGGAAAATACTAGCTGCAGCTCACCCTGATAGATTCTCTGCATAGGAATATTCAAGAAGCAAGATGTTCTCCAAAAAGCAAGAAGTCCTCCAACCTAGTGCCCAGCCCACCTTCTCTGCCATGTTCTTCACCTGCTCTTTGAAAGATGAGATGCTGCTTGGGCTGGTCTAAGACATTTTGAGACAAGGAACACATTTGTGAACTCACCTCATCTCATATGCAGAAGCTAAGTAGGATCGCAGTGGAATATAACACAATAGCCTACTTCACAATGGATTAGTTCAGAAGAACAAGAATGAGTGATCCAGCCAACTCACTTCTGTCTTTCCGGTTTGGGGGGGGGGGGGCGACGACCAAACTTCCCGTTCCAAAGTCTCATTCAACCTTGTTTCTTTATTTAAATCCCAACTTATACCCTGCATTGGGACTCAAGGTGGATTACAAAACCGAGAGGCGAGTATAGCTAAAAGTACACATAATAAAACAGTTAAAATATAATTAAATTGCCAGTAGAATTAAAAGGAACTCAGAGCATGTACATCATATGTGTGTACTTTCCTCTAAGCAGCCAGCTCACAAAGACCCTACCAAAATTTGCACTTTTCTTTGGAGGGATAGCAAGTAGGGCAAATCTCAACACAAAAGATGATTCTTGGATTAGGTACTATGGTTTTAACAATTTTAACAGTTTAACAGTTTTACGGTGTTTATATGTTTTTATTTGCAATTTTATATTTGACATATTGCTTTTTATTTGTATGTGTGGCATTGAATATTGCCATGTTGTATACCGCTCTGAGTCCCCTTTGGGGTGAGAGAGAGCAGGATATAAATATGGTAAATGAATATAGTAAATAAATAAATTTAGCCTCTTTTCTCACAATATGTAATTGTGAGGGATATGGGACAGTAAAATGAACCTCCTCAGAAGATCTCAAAAGAGAGGCAAACTAACATGTGGAGATGCAGTCTGTCAGGTAGCTTGAATCAAAACCATGCAGACCTTTTAAGGTCATAAACAGCATTCCGAACTGTGTGTAAAACTCATCAGTTGAGCTGTTGCAATAAGGGAGTTGTATGTTTTCTGAAGCCAGCACAAATTAACAAATCGATTCTAGCTCTTTGGACTAGCAGGTGTTTTAAAACAAATTTCAGAAACATCCTCATGTAGGTCACATTACAAAAATCAAAATGGGATGTTAAAAAGGCATGTGTCGTGGTGAATTCCAATACCTTTCGGAATTAGTGTAGAAGCACTTTGCAGTGACATTCTTGGACCCCACAAAAATCTGTGCTTATAGGCTCAAAGATGAACTCAGAAACATGCCCAAGATGCTAACATTCAGGGGACTGTAGCCCTTATATTGTACAGGGTGAGACCCTTTTCCCTGACCTGCTTTTTGAATGACCAGAAGTAGCTCTGCCATGTCTGAATTATGTCTTCATCTACTATGCTGTAGAATAGATAATAGGCACCAGTTTAGAACTGAGACAGCTTCCTTAGACTGAGTTGGAAGTAGTAATATGAAGAATTATGTGTTATTTAACATACTGATGGCATAGGATTCCGGACAAGCTCTCCCAGCAGTCTCAAGAAGCTGTTATGTAGCATGGGGGACAATCCACCTTTTGGTTTTGGTCCTTCAGGAATGAACACAGCAACCATATAAGAGTGCCTTCCAGCAAGGATGCCATAGTTGCTGCCATAGGAACCTACTAGGCATGGTTTAGAACCCAAAAATAGGAAATCGGAAATCTAATGGGGGGGGGGGGGGTTGATTAGTAAAAGAAAGACTTACAAAAAAATTTCCAAAAATTTCTAAAATGTAACAATTACTAACGAAATTCGTTAGTAGTTCGTATGCCAGCGCATGCATTCAGATGGTTTTGGCCTACAACTCCCAGAAATCCTAACAGCTGGTAAATTGGCTGGGATTTCTGGGAGTTGTAGGCCAAAACTTGAATAAATCACACTGAATTCTAGATGGGACTCTCCAAATAGGAAGGAGGGAGGGAAGGGAGGAGGGAGGGAGGGGGGTATTCTATTCTTGGAAGCAGCAAAAAAAAGGAGGAGGAGCCCCCCCCCTCGCTCCTCGCTGCCTCTCTCTCACCCCGATCCTGAGGGAGCAAGGGCCCAAGTTTGCCCAGGCTGAGTGGAAAAGGAAGAGGCCTGAGGCTGTGAGGAATGGTGTGAGTTGAAGTCCAAAACACCTGGAGAGCTGAAGTTGGCCCGTGCGATGGGGCAAGACAGAGCAACGGGGAAGAGAAGGGAGGGGGAGAAGCATCTGAGAGAGTGCAGAGAGAGAAAGGAGGAGAAGCGTGTGTGTGTGTGTGTGTGTGTGTGTGTGTGAAGTTGGCCCCTGCGGTGGGGCAGGACAGAGCAACGGGGAAGAGAAGGGGGGAGAAGCATCTGAGAGAGTGCAGAGAGAGAAAGGAGGAGAAGTGTGTGTGTGTGTGTGTGTGAAGTTGGCCCCTGCGGTGGGGCAGGACAGAGCAACGGGGAAGAGAAGGGAGGGGGGGAGAAGCATCTGAGAGAGTGCAGAGAGAGAAAGGAGGAGAAGCGTGTGTGTGTGTGAAGTTGGCCCCTGCGGTGGGGCAGGACAGAGCAACGGGGAAGAGAAGGGAGGGGAGAAGCATCTGAGAGAGTGCAGAGAGAGAAAGGAGGAGAAGTGTGTGTGTGTGTGTGTGTGTGTGTGTGTGTGAAGTTGGCCCCTGCGGTGGGGCAGGACAGAGCAACGGGGAAGAGAAGGGAGGGGGAGAAGCATCTGAGAGAGTGCAGAGAGAGAAAGGAGGAGAAGCGTGTGTGTGTGTGTGTGTGTGTGTGTATGTGTGTGAAATTGGCCCCTGCGGTGGGGCAGGACAGAGCAACGGGGAAGAGAAGGGAGGGGGAGAAGCATCTGAGAGAGTGCAGAGAGAGAAAGGAGGAGAAGCGTGTGTGTGTGTGTGTGTGAAGTTGGCCCCTGCGGTGGGGCAGGACAGAGCAATGGGGAAGAGAAGGGAGGGGGGGGAGAAGCATCTGAGAGAGTGCAGAGAGAGAAAGGAGGAGAAGTGTGTGTGTGTGTGTGTGTGTGTGTGAAGTTGGCCCCTGCGGTGGGGCAGGACAGAGCAACGGGAAAGAGAAGGGAGGGGGGAAGCGTGGAGGACTACACTTTCCAGAATGCCTAGCACAGCAGCGTCACTTCCAGTTCCCCATAGAAATGCGGGAAAAAGAAGAAGATGAATGAAGGCGGGAAGGAAATGAGGGGGAGAAGACAGGGAGAAGTGAGTAGTACAATAATTAAGAATTTATTATGATCATAATGCAAATTGTTGGCCTCAAGGACCGTAAAAGAAAGTCTACTTCCTGGTTAGCTGCTGTGATGCGTATAAACTAGAAAGTCCCATTACATACGAATCACTTACGATTTCTTTTAATTTTCATAACTTTTTTCTCATGCCTAGAACCTACAGTCCAGCAGAGACACATTCTCCTGCCCAGTTCCCAGCAGAGGTCATCTACAAAGGAGCCAAAGCTGCCAGGACTAAAAACAGACTAAAATGGATCTAGGTAATCTATTTAATCCAGAAATCTCTTGAGCTGGGAAGCCACCTTTATCCTTTTGAATTTAATATAGAGTGGCAAATGACAAAAATGGAGCAGGGTGGGTAATGAAGGTATCAGAAAGGAAGAAAGAGAGCAAAGCTCTCATAAATTGAGGACTGGCTTTAGACATACCAGTACTGGGTCTAGACTAGACTTTTAAAATGTTCTCTTTTTACTAGATTTTATGCAATGAGCATGATTAGGGACCATGGGATTCCAAGGAGTAACTCTATTGAACTCTGTTGTACTTCAAAAAGTAACTATTCCAAACTTTGCACAGCAAATTACCCCACAAAGGAATGCAGTCTTTGACAGGGAAAACATGTTTTAATTCCCCATTTATTTTTATATCAACTGAAATACTGTAGTTTGATCATGGCATGTGACTGACATTTGGCTTTCCAGAACAATATGGGGTGTAGTGTTTAAAAAATGCTTCCTGAAAATGTATAATCTAACAGAGAGGAAAAGCCGTCATTAATGTTAGAGAACAGGCTTCCTGTTATGACAAATTATTCCTTCAGAACTCTTAACATTTTCGTTGTGTTAAACTTATACACATATGCCTTTCATATATACACACACATGCTTCAGCATACTTTGAATTCTCCTCTCTCCTCCATGCTTGCAATGACAGTAATATTTTTATAATTGCTAACAAGAAATGACTATAGACAATTAAGGACGCAATCCTATACAGAAAGCAAAACCAGCTGAAGGCTTATAGGAAACTCGTCTACACCTGTCAAATGCCAGATATTCTGCTGCCATGGAGATAAGCCACAGCTATCCTCTTCTCTATATATTTGTGCCTTTAAGGTTGAACTCCTATGCCAATTTATGTGCAAGCAAGCCCCACTGAACACATTGGGATTATAAGACCTGGCAAAAACAACCTCTTCCTCAAAGGAGCACTGAACTATGCCAAAATGGACTTTTGGCTTTTACAGATCTTAAAGGAAGAGATTTACAGCATCATTGAAGAACTAAAATATTATGGGGGGGGTTTTTTCAATCTTTGTAAAGAAAAAAGTGAGAAGTGAATCGCAGAAATGCACTCTCACTATAACTCTCAAATCCACAATATGCAGACTTGTAGCAGCCCTGGTTATTACTTGGATGGGCAATCACCAACAGTGCCATAGGCTACAATTTAGAAGAAGGAAATGTCAAAATAACTTCTGAGTAAGTATTCATTGCCTAAGAAAACTTTATGAAACTTTATGAAATTAATGGACTCATTATAAGTCAACAGGCGATTCAAAGGCATATGCAGAGAATGAGACCTGTAACTCCAATGTGACTTTTGGAATCAAACCCCTGGCCATTGTCATATGGGGTTCTTCGAGGTTCTGTTTTGTCCTCCATACTATTTAACATATACATGAAACCATTCTCTTTATCACCACCATCACCACCACCATCATCATGTTTACTTAGTTTGTTTGTTTTGTGAACTAGAAGCTCTTCTGAGCTTTTGCCACCCTGAAACAGGGCATTTGTTCACTTTCTCACAATATTTTCTAAAATTCCAATCCCGTCTAACACAAACATATCAAAAAGAAATGTTTTGACTAAGGTAATGTTTTGATCTACTAAACCATAGCATACAAAAAGTTAGAATGGACCCCAAGGGCCATCAACTTCAACTCCCTGTAATTGCAGGAATCCAGTGCTAAGTTTCCACAAGAGAGGGAAGTTTAACCTGTTTAAAGCCCTCCAGGGAAAACCGCTGCTTCCCGAAAGAATGTATCGCTACATCAGATATGTATTGTGAAGGCCTTTCTCCCATTTCTTGTGATTTCCTTTCTTGTACTTCAAATTCATTGGTTTGTATCCTACCATCTGGAGCAGCAGAAAATAAGGTCACTGCTCCAGATGGTAGGGCACAAGGACCACATGGCCAACCTTCAAATATTTCAAGACATCTATTATATCATCTCTAAATTTTCTCTTGTCCAAGCTAAATATATCCAGTGTCCTCAACTGTTCCTGAAAAGGTTTGGCTTCTGTATCTTTCGCCATCTTGACAGTCTTCCTCAGAACACACTCCAACTTGTCAGTATTCTTGAACTTCTTAAACTTTGGTGTCCAAAACTGGGCATGGTATTTTGGGTAAGATTTGATTAAACCACAATGAAATTGAATGACTATAACACTTTATAACTTGTCCCTGCACAGAATCCCAGTCAACATTTAAGATTTTAAAACCACAATACAATTTTAAAAATCCCTATTGGTACAAAAGTTAAAATACAATAAAGTTAGAAGATGCCTAAACAAAATAATATAAAAACACTACACCCACACCCATCAAAAGCTTTGTCTGTTGCAACACAAAGCAAAAACTTCCTTAAATGAAAAATTGCCATCAGAAATACAATAGTGGGTGGGCAAACTGGACCTCCTGGGGAAATGAATTCTATAATATGGAAGCAGCCACTGAGAAGAATCTCTTGATCAAGACACTATAATATTGTTGATTCAATCTTAAGTTTGCCTTTTTCCCAAGTCATGTCAATCTGTGATCTACCAAGGAGCTAAGATCAGGAATGTGCATCTGCACAAAAATACACTGGGTGAAGTAAGTCATGCTGCTTGGGATATAGGATATTAACCAGCTGTAGTGTGTCCAAAGAAGGGCTATCAAAGTGGCAAAGATTTTGGAAGCCAAGCCTTATGAGGAGTGGCTTAGGAAGCTGGGAATGTTAGAACATAAGAACATAAGAACATAAGAAGAGCCATGCTGAATCGGGCCTCAGCCCATCTAGTCCAGCATTCTGTGTCACACAGTGGCCCACTAGTTGTACACGGGGATCTCTAGCAGAAAGGAGGGCAAAACCCTCACCTGCTCCCGACCCACACAACCAGTACCCGGGGAAATCCTGCCTGCCTCCATCAACACAGAGGTGGCACTTGGATGTCCATTTCAGTAGCTACTGATTCCCTTGGTCTCCATGAATCTGTCTAATCCTGCCTTGAAGCTGTCCAGGCTGACAGCTGTCACAACCTCCTCTGGAAGTGAGTTCCATAACCCAATGACCCTCTGGGTGAAGAAATATTTCCCTTTATTAGTCCTAACTTTCCTACCTTGGAGCTTTAGGGAGTGCCCCCTAGTCCTAGTGTTGTGTGACAGAGAAAATATTTTTCTTTGTTCACCTTTTCTATCCCATGCATGATTTTATACACTTCGATCAAGTCACCTCTTAAACGCCGTCTTTCAAGGCTGAAAAGACCAAGGCGTTGCAACCTGATTTCATAAAGGGAGCTGCTCCATCCCTTGGATCATATTTGTTGCCCTTCTTTGTACCTTTTCCAGTTCCGTTATATCCTTTTTGTGTTGCGGTGACCAGAATTTTACACATTACTCCAGATGTGGCCTCACCATAGATTTGTAGAGAGGCAATACAACATGTTTAGTTTGGAAGAGAGGGTTAAGAGAGGACGTAATAGCTATGTTTAAGTATTTGAAAAAATATGATATTAAGAAGCTTGTTTGCTGGTCTATAGACTAGGGACCTCACCCCATGGATTCTGGGCTCTAGGTTTTGTTTAATTTAACATTATTTTTATATGTGGGGTTATTCCAATTTATTTGTTGGTACTTATTTGTTTTATTGAGGCATTGAATGTTTGCCTTTTTGTATATTGGAATCCACCCTAAGTTCCCTTGGAGAGATAGGGCAGAATATAAATAAAGTTTTATTATTATTATTAATTTCCATGTGCTTCAGAAAGGGAATCCCACAGGAGTCTCATAGCAGCCATCATATGATGTAAGTGCACTTCTGGTGGGACTCCATTTTTGCAGCGGATGGAAATGGAGTCCAGAATGCATTTTGAGGAGTACTACCTGACTCCAAATGGAGGAAAGTGGGGGAAAGCAGGGGAAAGACAGACCTCAATGGGACAGAAGGGAACAGAGTAGGATGATTTCCTCTGCTTTCTTCTGCTTTCCCCCCGCTCATGGGATGAGGTCCTAGGACAAGGAAGAATGCATTCAAATGGCAGGAAAAGAGATTCCATCTAAACCAATGCTTCCCAACCTGTGGCCTATGGGCCATTAATGGTCCGCAAGAACTAAAATATGGTTTGCGGCCTCACTATTACTACACCTTTCAACAAGAGCGACTGGTCTTGCAAAATGCTTTTATAGTTCCAAGGCTTATTAAATATGTTTTTCTGTGGGCAAGAAGATTGCGATTAGTGGATGGCATATGTTCTGTATCAGAAACTAGAGCTGATGTGGTCTATCTAATGCAATTTTCTGAAGCAGCACCCGAATCTAAAGTTGACCAAAAACTGATTCATATCGCTTTTGGTACTAATGTTGGAGAGTGGTCCCTGGTCAAAAAAGGTTGGGAACTGCTGATTTAAACATTATGAAAAACATTCTGATAGCGGGTTGTTTGGCAGTGAAATATGCTGCTTTCAAGCATGACAAGAGTCTTTTTTCTGGAGGTTTTTAAGCAGAAGCTGGTTGACTGTTTGTCAGGAGTGCTTTGATTGTGTGCTCCTTCATGGCAGGGAATTAGACTGTATGGCCCTTAAGATCTCCTCCAACTCTATATTATATGATTCTATGGGCAAACGCCCAAAGGATGCTGAGCCATTGC
This sequence comes from Anolis apletophallus, assembly GCA_030556195.1. Classification (NCBI taxonomy): domain Eukaryota; kingdom Metazoa; phylum Chordata; class Lepidosauria; order Squamata; family Anolidae; genus Anolis; species Anolis apletophallus. The sequence goes on along the minus strand of JARBWK010000010.1, from coordinate 65,816,170 downwards.
CAGAACTTGAAGTGGGATTCAGTTAACAATCCAGTTATCCTTTGCATATGGGTAAATGAGGGAATGTATTCTAGTCCCTTCAAGACACAGAATACCAGCGGCAGAACTTGTAGTCAGACATAAATTTGGAAGGACTTCTACCTCAAAAGACATTCACTCCATCAACCTATTCCGCCCTATAATCCGTACGAATCCTTGTTCAGTTTCAGTTCTCCCATATATATCGGGATAGCTCCAATATGATGAAACTCACAAATGTATGACCTTTGTTCATCTTTCTGGCCTTCAAGTTGCCAAAGACAATACCAAACCAGAGTACAGTCTATTCCCTAAGTTCACTCAAATGCTTTACCAGTGGACCCTTACTGATCTTCTAAATATATATATTTTGTAGTTCTGTGCCTGGATTTTTGAGGGAGTTAATTTTTACTGCCACAGCATCTGTCTAGACAAGGACAGCATCTCAGCATAATCCCTCATCCAAGCAGCATTGCACAGTTTTAATCCATTTTGTATAGCTTCTCAATCTTTTTCCTTTCTCATATGCTATAATGATTCTCCTGTCCTTTGAGTCTCTATAGACTCCATCATCTCCAAGTAAGTCACCAGCATTTTAATAGCTGAGAACTTAATTATAATTTGAGTCAGCGCCACCTAAGTACAGATTTTGCTCAGAGCTTCTGTGGGGAATAAAAAATTTAATTTTGCAAAGCATCCAATTACTTGTACTAGGGGCAAAAGAAAATCATATGTATGCTACTGTTAAATCCAGTATTATGTGCTAAGAAATGAAATAGATACCTGCTACATAGCTGGCTTGTTTTAAATGCATTTGTTAGAATGGTTTAGCTGTCCCTCTACAAAACAACCTTTTAAATACAATATTTATTGGTTGCTATATATTCATGCAATGAATATTTAGTAGTGGATTGATTCAGGCTTAGACCATGATTGTATTTGAAACTGACAGAGTATATAATTATGTCACCTTTCTTAAGCAGGAGATCCAAAGTGCATTGGATGATGGCCTTGTGACAGAGCAATTGAGGTCTCCCATGGTTTCTTTCTTCAGTGTCTATTTGAATCAATGGATGGAACTGACTTACCTACTTACTTACTTAAGCAATCCATCATAGCTTGAGGATGATTGTCTTCCAGATGTGGTGTCTTGGTGGTGAGTCCATAGGTCAGTGTTTCCCAACCAGTGTGCCGTGGCACACTAGTGTGCCGTGAGCAATCATCAGGTGTACCGTGGGAAATTGAGAGTTCAATATGCCAAGTTTGGTTTAATTCCATTGTTGCAAGAGTTCAGGATGCTTTTTGTGTGTTAACTATAAATCCCAGAAACTGTAACTCCCAAATGTCAAGGTCTATTTTCCCCAAACTCCATCTGTGTTCACATTTGAGCATATTGAGTATTCATGCCAAGGTTGGTCCTGATCCAACATTGTTTGAGTCCACAGTGCTCTCTGGATATTGGTGAACTACAACTCCAAAACTCAAGGTCAATGCCCACCAAACTCTTATAGTATTTTCTCTTGGTTATGGGAGTTCTGTGTGGGAAGTTTGATTCCATTCCATCATTGGGGGAGTTCAGAATGCTCTTTGATTATGTGTGAACTATAACTCCCAGCTGTTGAGCAAGACCTTTGTGTGTGTCTTTCTGCCATTCCTGCCAGGATATCTATGTTGTGTTCATCGAAACAGGCCCAGGTTTCACACTGAGTGTATAAATACATTTAAAAACATTTTAACTATATGTATTACTGTGTTAGAGTGTCATTTTAGTTGGTGGTGTGCCCCAGGATTTTGTAAATGTAAAAAATGTGCCGCGGCTCAAAAAAGGTTGAGAAACACTGCCATAGGTGACTGTGGAGCCCTATTTTTGATCCGCATGTTCTCTTGCAGTGAGGACATCAGTTTCCAGATGGAAAGTGGTCCCGGTCAGGGTTGGCTTGATGTGCCTTCCTCTTGGCATGCTTCTCTCTTTCACCCTCCATTCGTGTCTCTTCAAATTCTGCAGCACTGCTGGTTACAGCTGACCCCCAGTTAGTGCACTCAAAGGCCAGGGCTTCCCAGTTCTCTGTGTCTATGCCACAGTTTTTGAGGTTGGCTTTAAGTCCATCTTTAAATCTCTTTTCCTGTCCACCAACATTTTGCTTCCTGTTATTGGGTTTGGAGTAGAGTAACTGTTTTGGGAGACAGAGATCGGGCATTCGGACAACGTTGCCAGTCCAGTGGAGTTGATGGTGGAGGAGCATCGCTTCAATGCTGGTTGTCTTTGCTTCTTTCACACTGACATTTGTCCATCTGTCTTCCCAAAAGATTTTCAGGATTTTTCTGAGACAGCACTGATGGAATCATTCCAGGAGTTGCGTCTGACGTCTGTAGACAGTCTATGTTGGATGGAACTGAACTCCATTGCACAATGGGGGTACACCCCTAGGGTAACAGGCAATGAATATCTCTTTGCCCAAAGTTTAAAAAGAATACATGCAGTGATACTTCAGTAAATCAGCAAAAGAATGCCAGCCTTATGTTTCCACTTCTTCTGCACCAACCATGATTAGAAGATGTGCCAGAGTCTCACAAAATCCTCCCCTTCCTTGTATGCTCAGATTGCTTACTCTTTGGAGCTCTTTAGTGCCCCTATGGAGTTACTTTTCTACAATCCAATGGAAGAACAAATAAAATTCAGGCTCACCTAGCATTCAGTATAACAATATTTGAAGCAGCAGGAGCCTTCCAAATAGCCAAAGGGCTTCTAGGATGTCTACTTACAAGTAAATTATGATAGCAAAGGGCACTGAAAACTTCGTATTAAAATTAATTGCTTGCCTTTCATTTCAGTCAGAGACTGGAATACTGGCTAGTTGTAGTCCAAAAAGGTAATGCATCTAACCTCTGGTTCTATTGCTTCCTATTAATTCTGCCTCACAGAATTTTGCCTAATTGATTCTTATCCAGGCTTATTAAATAAAAAGAGAAAACCTTTCAGGTGTTTCTGATCCCATTGCAATCGCAATTCCAGTTCTAATGTGCTAAAAGATAACGGTAGAGTAAAAGAAGGTTTGACTTTATATCTCTTTAATTTTCTAAAGCCACTAGAAATTCCAGTCTTTATGAAGCTTGTTTTCTGCTTCTCCAAAGGCTAGAGACACTTCCAGACTATATACATTACATTACACAGTTGTTGCAGTGTCATTACATTGTAAATGCCACTGAAACTGCCTATGGAACTTTGGGATTTGCAGTTTAGGGCAGAATATGTAGAATTCCAGGCCATAGAGTTCTAGAACTATAGATCCCTGGATTCGCTCATAGGAGTTAGTTAGTGCTATGATAGAAATTGTCCTAAGAAACAAAACCAATGGATTCAAATTGCAAAAATAATTTCACTTGAACATTAAAAAGAATTGTTTGACAACGAAAGAAATAGCCTTAGCCTGGTAGAATATCTTTCCTCAGAGGTCTTCAATTGGAATTAAATGTGCTTTAGCTATGTATTCCTGCAAGGTTGGGGATGGACTAAATGACCCTTGGGATTACTTCCAATTCCATAGTTTAATAAAGGGATACAATCCACTGACAACCAGAACATTTGATTTCTGTTTCTCGGCATTATGGCTGGCTGAAAATGGCATGGGATGTCCCATCCTGTTTCCCCCACCCCATCCCCCATACAAAAAACAGGACAAAAAGAACCTTTTAAAAATGGAAAGATGGAAAGACACCAACTCTTGAGGACTGGACATCTAAACTCTTTGAAATTATGAAAATAGACATTTTATCCCAGGCGTTGTCGCAAAAAAATGGACTCCAAGAAAACAGACTGGACTAGGGTGATGGGACACTTAAAACAAAAAAAACTTAAGGGTGGTCTATGTTAGAGCTATAAGATAATAAGAGATGTTATGAAACAATAAGGATGTTATGATATAGTACACCGGTTAATATTGAGGTAGAAATGGGAAAGATATAACTGGGTAACATCAAATAAGATGTTAGAAGGGGCAGCTTGGAAGGCTGGAGGTACTCATGTGATGTTCGTCTTAGTAGGATGTTAGTTCGTCTATGTTTGTGGTATATTATGTGTTGTATTTTTTGTTGTCTGTTTTTAAATTTTTGGAAAAATTAATAAACATCATTTTTTTAAAAAAAAACTGTTCATGACTAGTGTCTAAAACCCAAGGACACTATTTTACAATTCTTCAGATGACAATCCTATAAAATATCTACTGCGGAGGTTTAGCTTTGTGTGCATTCTGCAACAAAACAACTATTGGCAACTAAAATATCTCCACTGAATAAATTAAGGTTAAAGCACCTCACAGAATTTCCCCAGTTAATTTCTCTTCTTCTCTCCCTCCCCCTTTACGTTTAAAAAGGAAAAAAATATATAACTTTCTCTAAAATTATTCAGGGGAAATGATTAATTCTATGGCTGGAAGCAATGAGAAGTACTAAAACAAGGCAAATCTACAAAGAGGGAGTGTGATTTCAAATCCTGAAAGAGCTAATGTGCTGCAGTGATTTGAGTATTGGGTTCATAGCCTGGGAGGCCACGGTTCAAATCCTCACTCAGCTAAGGGAACCGACTGCACGATCTTCTGCAAGTCCCACTCTCACCTCAAACAAAGACAGTGGCAAGCCACCTCTGAATAAGCCATGCTAATATTAGCGAATTCTCCCAAAATAGCAGAGCATCCAAAAATACAAACAGGATACTAACTGAGCAGTCAGCTCACATAAAGCAGAAAGGTGAAGTGTGTGGTGGCGAAAGAATTTTGAGCTTAGAAGGCAAAGATGCAGAGTTCAATCTTTGAAGTTACCAAAAAAGGGTTTTTTTACAAATAAGAACTACATTCCTCAGTAGGAAAGAATTGGCTCAAAGCTTCTCTTTAACTCCATAACTTCTAAGTTCCAAAACAAGAGGAAAAGCCTCCAAAGACCACATGTCTTCAAATACAGAGAGTAGAGTGAGATTTGAATGCAAAGCTGAAAAAGCAGTCTTCCAGAGAGTAATTTTATGTGAGCGAAAATGGATTAATGTTTTTGTGTGCATTGCTGTCCTCACACGTCTCCCCAAAACTCGGGCTTTCCCAGAGGATGTCCCCATGCCATTGCAGTAACTACCATGATAACATGGGGCCACCCTGAAGCACTTCCAAAAAAGACCTAAAAAGTGGAAAACACTTACCGGGCCACCATGCTGCTCCTCTGGCAGGCCTCCTGGCAAGTAGAAATGATATACCAGGAGGTTGGGGGGGGGGGGCAGGAGGCCTGCTGGAAGAGCGGCATGGCAGCCCAGTAAGTGTAACTTTTTGAAGAAGTCTCCGGTGAGACTTGACAACATCCATATTTGGGCCCTGTCTGGAAGGGCCCTGAGATCCAAAGTTAAAAAACAAGTAATGGATGCCAATAAAAGTCATCTGGATGATCTAAAAAAATTAATGGGTTAAGGAAAACAGCAATTCAAAAGAAAAGAACTCATGCAGAATATCATCATAATTAGTTAATTACTTCCCATTTAATGTAAACTGTCTTTGCTGCTACACCTCAGATAGAAAAATACCCTCCAAACCAGACTTGGAAACCAGGATCAATTAGGATTTCCAATTACATCTGAGCTGAGCCAAGAAAGTGGGCTCCTTCTAATCAAGCCTGAAGTGTGTGAAGTTACTTTTGAATCATGGGTCATGTAAACATTTCACAAATCATGCAGAACAGGCTGTACTTCTAAAATTATCTCGGCTGAGCTGCTGTCTTGAACAGAATGGGCCTTTGTTCCTTCTGCATGAAAAGTACAAAGATAAGGACAAGGAAAACAAATACAAGAGGAACATATACTTACTTTATGCTGCTGGAGGAGACTAAAGTAGTCAGTACATGACTAGTGAGTCAACAACTAGGAGCATTAGTAATGAAAAATTGACATTTCTATTTGATTAGAGGATGCTACAAGCACAAAGTATATTATTTTCTTGCAGAATTCCTTTGTTTTTCTTCAGATACGTAAGAGGAAATCAGCACACACTTGATGAAAGTTTCCTTGCGTTCATGAAATGGAATGAAATATGTAAGGGCTTAACATTCTTTAGAAAGGAGGTATGAATGTCTGCAATCTATTGAAAGATTAGGAAAAGCTAAGCATAGGAATTCTGGCAATGGGTTTCTTTGGATCTACTAGAGAGGTGTGACTGGTGACCATTCTCTAAGCAAGGCTATCAGAAGAGCTTGATTATATTACCCTTTGGAACTACAACACCCATAGTTCCCAAGTCAGATAGCCATTGGCCATGTTAGCTGAAAGATTTTGAGAGTTATCAAAAACTATTGCTTTCAAGCAGTGGCTAAAAGCAGCATCAGTTAAATAGTAACTGGTCAAATGTAATTGACATTTTAATTTTCCACAATGTAGAAATTGATATTAAGGCCAGAACCTTGTTGACACATTATGCTAGCAGTAGTACTTTCTCCTAGATAGTATTTTTTGGATCTACTGTATGAAATATAGGAAATGTGATAATGCGTTCTCCCGTTATCTGGGCAACACAGTTGATGGGTATAGCCTCACTTTGCTTGTTCCATTTATTGGGGGTCAGCATTAGTTAGGAGTCACAGGAATCACAAGAGACAATTGCCCCATTGGGATTTCCACTTGAGAGGTGTGCCAAAGCTTTGAGATGTTTCCAAGTAAGTGGTTACAAAATCCTCATGGTGCCACAAGGAAAAGAGAGAGAGACCAAAGGACTCAGACTGTGTTTTATTTAAGAAAGCTGGTCAAACACAGAACAAAAACATCCAGACTCCCAGCCCCATAACCATCCAAGACAAGAAATCCAACTTCATCGTGAGTAGAATAAGAGATGTTTAGCTCGTGTTGCTTTCTAACCTTGGCTGAATATGATTTAAGCTGTTTTTGCAACAATTGTTTAAAAAACACCTAAAGGAAATTGCCTTCATCTATGAGATACCCTTGTGCAAATGAAGATTGCTTGTTTAGAATAAAGGCTTTTCTTTAAAATCTCCTTTTTTCAACTGCAATTCTATGCTACATGAATGGAAATCTAGTGAGCAGAACCTTCCCTATGCTCAAGGGAAGTCATAATCCCAATCTACTTTGCTTTCAACAGACCAGACCTGGAATGCTGTGCCCAATTCAAGAAGTTTTTGAAAAGCTGGAATGTATCCATGAGAAAGGCAACAAAAATGGTACAAGGTCTGGAAGCCATGTCCTATAGATATGTCTTGTATAGAGAAGAGAAGGTAAAGATTTGACATAATGGCCATATTTCAGTATTTGAATGAATTTCATATTGAAGACTGAGAATTTTTTTACTGTTGTTTAAGAAACAAGGGCAAAAAATAAATTCCACCTAAACATTAGGAAGAACCTCCTGATGGTAACAGCTGTTTCACAGCGAAATACTCTTTCTCTGGAGGTTTGTAAAAAGAGGCTGAATGGCCATTTATCAGGAGTGTTTTGATTATGTGTTCCTGCATGGTGGAGGGTTAGCCTGAATGGCCCTTGTGGTCTCTGCCAACTCTGATTCAAAAGCCCCCCCCCCCCATATCTGCCCAAGGATGATAAGTACTGATGGCAGCTTATTTTCTCTATGTGAAATAAAATAAATAAAGTTTGGTGTATATTACCACTTCTGCTATCATGAATTTAATAATGATATGTGTGATATAAGCTACCAGGGTTTAAGAGATGTATGCAGCAGACATGACACCTTTTTTTGGGTGGCTGACAGTATCAAATTACAAAAAGACAAATATAAGAACACTATTAAAACACATATAAAACCATCCTAAGATAGTGTTAGTTTTTTCATAACTAAGAAGAAATATGTGTTCCTCTTTTATGACTAATGGTCTTTTCCTCATGATGCATTGTAATTCTCAAGTAGCAAGCACACTAGAAGGATCCTGATGTTGCTGCTTTAGAGAGATAGTATATCCATGGGATGGATGGGGTGTTCCTGGAAAAATTGATTCATGAATCTCAGCTGTCAAGAAGATTGGCCAAACATGATGACTCTTGTACAATACAGTTCCTATGCAACTTCCATATGAGTCATTGTGTTTCTAGAACAGAAAAAGCCACAAGATGTTTTGCTATCTCAGGCAAAACAAAACAAGATGGCACCCAATCCTTGTTCCATATACAGGACCAACTGGACTGGCCATTAATCATACTTCAGCATTGACAATGGGGATGTATCCTCTATTACGCTTGAGAGCAGCAGGCTAATTTAGCAGACACTGGTCAGACAACACAGAGCTCTCTCCTAGAATTGCTGAGTAGTACTACTCCTCATTCTGTCTGGACTTGATTCACTGCTTGCTCAAATATTGCAATGCAAGTCACCAAGCATACATCATCTGAGGCAAGCATGATATGCACCAATAATACATGTGTTGCTGAGCCAACAGCCTCTATGGCTGATAGCTTGGTTAGCTGACTTTCCCCCAATGATTCCAGCTGTGACATAATGAAAGAAGCTGGTTAATGCGAGCCAGACTCCTCAAAAAAATGGAAAGAGATGAGTGAGCATTGCCCGCACAAAATCTACCACTTTGGGGGAACATCTCACTCATTTAATGATAGTGCATAACCCTGTGAATTGTGACAGCCTCAGATGTTATTCTGGGCAAGCGTTCTGGGATGAGGAGGAAGACCATGCATGTTGAATGACATTTTAAGCATGCTACAGTATTTGCACTCAGTAACCTTCCATTCAGTTTTAATTGTAATACAGATTGAAAATCCCTTATCCAGAATTCTAAAATCCAAAATTGTCCACATGGACAATGTATTTCATGTACAGAATTATTTAAAACATTGTGTCTGAAATTATATTCAGAACTTGTATGTAAGGTATACATGAAACAGAAATGAATTTCATGTTTAGACAGGTCCAGTCTCCAAGATAGCTTATTGGGTATATGAAAGTATCCAAAGTCCAAAATATGGAACATTCCTGATCCTGAGGATTTTGGATAAGTGATACGCAACCTGTACTTTAAAAAACGTTAATGAGTATCTTTCTTAAGAAAATAAATGAAAATCTACAAACGTATCCAATGACTACCATAAACTAGGGGTGATGAAACAGGCAGCCATTTATCAAAAAATCACTTCAAGAAGGATCTAGAACAAAAAATTGTTTGGGATTTTGTGATTCAGTAAAATTTTGCCTAGACACATATACACAACCAGGAAACTAGAGTGTCCAATGTAGGTGGATCAATAAATCCACTCTGGATTATGAATTTTGGGGAGCTATCTAAAGTACTGAACTTATTTGGGAGATGTTTTGCTCATTTAGAGTGCAAATTAAAACACAGAGCAGATTTATTACCACTTGACCTATTGGTATAGACCTCTGTAGGCCAAAGGGGAAACTTGTAAGTATACCCTTCCCAACCTTACCGAAAGACTACCATATTCTAACTGTCCCTTTTGATGCATATATTTATTTATTTTGTTTACAACATTTCTACCCCACCCTTCTCAACCCCTGAGGGGGGACTCAGAGCGGCTAACACAGGCAACAATTTGATACCACAATATCACAGTACAACAACAATATAAAATCATGCATAGTATGGATGCTGAACGCAGGAGCTAAGCTGAAAAAAACCTCACAATGAGATGGCAAGTGGCAGGTGACATTAAGTCTCCAGAGCCTTTTCCCATCTGCCTTTTGTTATACTTCTGTGACAGCTTTCAGCTGATTGTTCTCACATTGATTCTCAATCTGTCCTGCCCGGTTGCGTGACAATCTCAACCACTGCCAACATTTCTTACATTGCCTATTGTATTGCCCCCCTTGCCCAGTGTCTTATCAATTGACTTTTCTGTCATCATCATTTGTGTTCCAGCCATCATTGTTTCTGCACAACTAAACATTCAAAGACACATTACACAGGCGTTTATTTTCTATTTCATTCTTTCAGTTATCACTCCCATTTCCAAGCCTTCTTCAGTTCTACTGTGCCAATTTTGACAATGTGTTACTTTACAAAACAAAGGTTCCAACCCAATCAGTAGTTCACTAAGAATATGCATGATCTACAGTAATAAATAAAAGATATGTGTCAAATGAGAGGTGAGAAACATGTTACTTGCACAGGTTCATTTTGCCCCTTTGAGCTTCTGCCAATCTCTCCAAGCCCTCTCCCCAATTATTTGTTGGAAAAAAAGATGAAAAATAGTTAAAATAGCCCTGTTTCCTTTCTGTTTCATAGTGGCTCCCACCTCAGGGCAAAACAGCAAATATTTCCACTAAAATAGACATAAACATAATTGGGAGCAATATGTCGTGAATCCTGTTTATGCAAAATGGTGGCCACAACTTCACTGAAACTCCTGATGGCATAGAAAGGGGAGGTATAATCGTGGCTACCTCTGCTATTAACCAATTGGCAAATTAATGCAATGGCTTGATTCTTCCTATGAAAAGAAGACAATTAATTGTACCAGAAATCATTAATCATGATCGACATCATTAGTATAATTAGGACATGTTATTTACTTGAGTATGTCAAGGCCCACAACAGCCATCAATATTACAAATACACTAGCCACCAATGAGATATCTATGTCTTAGGGTAAGATATGGCCAGCCATGATATAAAGAGTACTATCTCCCTATTACCCATATTTAAGAGTAGGACAAATCCTTTCTAAGTCACTTCTTCACCCAAGAACCCCAATTCTAACTGAGCAATGCACCTTGTCCTCAAATATGCTCTGTAACTCATCCTCTGAGTCACACTAACTTGAAGGTAGAGTAGTAGTTCCCAAACTGTGGTCCATGGACCACCAGTGGTCCACAAGAATGAAAATATGGTCCACAGCCTCGCCATGAATACACTGTTGCCATGAAACCATGTGGCAATGAGAGCAACTGGTCTCGCGGAAAAGGGATGTTGGGAGGGTAGAGACTGACTACCCACAAGACATTATTACTACCACATCTAGATTATTAATATGGTTTTCTGGGCAAGCAGATTGTGATTAGTGGATGGCATATGTTCCGTATCAAAAACTAGAGCTGATGTGGTCTATCCAATGCAATTCTCTGAAGCAGCACCCCAAATAACCAAACCGAATCTAAAGTTGACCAAAAATGGATTTGTAACCCTTTTGATACTATTGTTGTCCCTGGTCAAAGTGACCCCTGGTCAAATAAAGGTTGAAATTAACTGATGTAGAGTCTTATGAATCTGTCTTTCTTTACCATATTTGTGTTTTTAAAGGATATGGATAAGGGAGAACTTAATTCCAGTTTTGCTTTTGGCAATAATTCATCATATTTTAGAGATAGGTGGAGCATTTTAAGAAATCAATACACATATCTGGAAAAACCCATAGTGGACTTATTTATGTAAACTTTCAAAAATCTGGATATGAATCTTAGAATATTCAAAAACGTAAATGCTGGAGGAAGGTTGCTATCTTTTCCTTTCCCCAAAAGGGCTCCTTAGTTTTAACACTTGGCAAGCAAGTATACTTGATGTTCTCTGTACTGGGAATTAGACAGGGCCAATCAGAAAGAGTTTTTGTTTCATATTTGAGAACACAGAAATCCTGGACTACTCTGACAACGACATTTCATCCCAGCTTGCTGGGATGAGAGGGATTTGCCCCTCCCTGCCCTGATGGGAGCAAAGGTTCCTGGGGGAACCTTTCGGCGTGGGGGCGGGGCTTTCAGCGAGGCCCCGCCCCAGCAAGCCATTCCGTGCTTGTTCTGCGAGCAGAGAGGTTGGCTTTTTCCTCTCTGCTTGCAGCCTGGGAAGGAGAGGGTAGAGAGCGTGGAATCACTGAAGACGAAGGCTGGAAGATTGAAGAGTGAGGAGAGTAGGGTTGGAGAGAAGAGGTTGAAAGGGAGAGCGAGGAGCGACGAGAGCAACGGGAAGAGAGAAGGCAGAAGAGGGAAGAGAGAAGGGGACAGAGTCGAAGAGTGAAGAGGGAAGAAGGAAAGAGAAGTGGGAAGAGAGAAGAGAGAGCGGGGAAGGTAGAGAGGCCCAAGCTCGGTAGGCGAGTGCGGAGGAGTGGAAGAGGATCGAAGGAAGGGCCCAGCGGAGCGAAGCAGCGGTATAGGGATTGGTCGGCGACTGAAGGTCGGTGCCGGGTTGGAGGATGGGGGCGGCGGGAGGCCCCCCGTTTTTCTTCCTCTCGTCATCCCCATCTTTTCTCCCCCCCTTTTTTCCCGGGGGGGGGTGCTCCTGTGCGGGTTGGGGCGCGAGGGGGGTTTTCACATGTTCGGTGCGCCCGGCTTGCCTTGCCCCCCCTTTTTTCTGTTTGTTTCTCCCCCTCCCCCTTTTCCCCCGTTTCTGGCGCGGGTGTGGGTGCCTGCGGGTGGGGCTGGGGGGGGGCGGGGGGCTCTCCGCGCGGTGTCCTCGCGGGCGGGGCCGCGTGGCAGGAGGAGGCTGGGTCGGCCGTTTTTAGGCCGGCCGCCATCTTGCCGCCGTATTGCCGGGCGGTCGCGTGGCAGCCATAGGCTTCCGGGCCGCCATTTCGCTCGGGAGGGTGGCGGCGGGGGAGGTCGTCTCGGCAGTGGGCCCCTGGGGGGGCTAGGGTTCTCCGGCTATGGGGCCGGGTGGCCGGCATCGTGGGCGCGGCGCTATTTTTTGGCGCGGCCGCCATGTTTCAGCGCGGCCCCATTGCGGGTGCGGCCGCCATTTTGTGCGCGGCGGCCACCTTGGGGCGGCCACCAATTTGTCGGGCGGCCGCCATGTTTTGGCGCGGTCGCCATTTGGGATGCGGCCGCCATTTTGTGTTCGGCGGACATCTTGTGGCGGCCGCCATTCTTGGGCTTGGCCGCCATTTCGGGTGCGGCCGCCATTTTGGGGTGCGGCGGGCATCTTGGGGCGGCCGCCATTTTGTCGGGCGGCCGTCATTTTGTGGCGCGGCCGCCATTGGTGCGCGGCGGCCATCTTATGGCGGCCGCCATTTTGTCGGGCGGCCGCCATTTTGGGCGCGCTCCAGCTCACCCCGGGAATGTGGCACAGCTGGCTAAGGGTCAGCTGTATAAGATTTCTCTCGGACCGGTGGGTCATGAGGGCTAGGCCTGCGCGGGTCGCGGTGGGTGCTCAAGTTTGAATGTAGCCTGCGGTTGACCTGCGCAGCCTGTAGGTAGTTACCACAACAGGGGGTGAGGCAAATTATTATTAATGGGGGGGCAAGGGAGAAGCCTCTCACAAGGAGGGTGAAACATCCAGGCCAATTCTCTCACACCGGAGGCAACGTGCAGTTTCTCAAGCCGCTCCTGGCCCGTCTATTTGCCCGCCGCCAAGGGGTTTGAGTAACCTGAAGTGGGGCAGTTGAGTGAAAGGTCCCGGGGGAAGCAAGTGCGTGGCCTCCCGTTCTTTAGCGGGAGGCTGGATTTCCAGGCCTCATGTGGAGTTGCGGGGATGGTGCGGCAGTTCGTGGTTAGGAGGAATGCACGGCCCGGGGTGAGGGTCAGGATGCGGTGGCACTTCAGCAGCTGGGCTCATGAGAGTGTTGTCAAATTTTTGCAGGATGGAACCTAAGAAGAACGTCCCCGGCAAGAAAGGGAAAGGACCGGCGCAGAGGGCCGGAGAGAAGCGCCCACCCCTGGCGGAGGAGTCGTCGTCGGACGAGGAGGCTGTGTCCTCAGAGACCCTGGCGGCCATGATGGCCAGGATCGCAGGGCTCGAGAGGCGCATGGGGTTGCTCGTGCGGCCTACGGAAGGGGGGGGGCGGGTCGGGTGAGTAAGGCCCGACTCGTCAAGCAGATGCTCTCCCGTATTGCCGTTTTAGAAGCGGGCCAGGAGGCTGGGAACCCGGAGGAGACCGCGGATGGAACGGGCGTGGCGCAAGTGGAGGAGCTGATGTGCCAGGGCCAGCTGCTGGAGCCGTGCAGACATGCGGAGGAGATGGAGGGCCGTGCGGGCGTGCAGGAAGGTCGGGCGTTGGAGGCCGAGCCGGTTCGGGCGACGGAGCCGCCTCTTGGACGGGCGGCCTCGGCGGTGGCAACGCAGACGGCTGGACCAGCGCCGGAGGTGGCCGGTCCTTCTGGATACGGTAGGGAGCCCAGCTCTATCTGGCCTTGGGGGGGGGGTTCGCCGGGCTGGGGGGTGTCCTGGGGCGCCGTGTGGAGCTTCTTCCCCGCTGGCGCCGGGTGGTAGCGCAGCTGCGGTGGGGGGAGGAGTGTTAGCGGGTCCAGGGGGCTCCCCTGCGGTATCCTCGGGGACAGCAGTGGCGGCGGCGACGGGTTTATCCCTTGGGGGGCCGGCACCGGTGGCCGCTTGCGGGGCGGTTTCGTTGGAGGCGGCGCGTACTGGGGAGCTGACCCAGTACTGGGGAACGGATCGGTGGACGGCTCCGATTCTGCCGGCCGCAACCGATGGAGTATTGGGGGCCCATTTGGCCCCTAAGACTTTGGAGAAGATCCTGTGGAATGAGTACGTGGATATCTTCTCGTTGTTCTACAAAGAGCTTGAGAAGAAAGAGAAGGAGGAACTGGGCGACGAGGGTAAAGAGAAACTCAAGCACAGGAAGGTCGAGCAAAATTGGGAAAATTGGCTCGCCTGTTATACGATTTATATGGGCATCCTGGTGGATGCCCAGCCCTATAGGGCAAAATCGTTGGTGCGGTATTTGAATATCATTTACGGGGCCAAGGTCAGGTTCATCGGGAAGGCCTGGCTTGAATATGATCGGCGCTTTCGGGCCTTGGCGGCCGGTGATCCGCGGATACGGTGGGACCTCATCCACGAGCAGCTCTGGCTGGCCGTGATGAATGCCGCTAAGTCGGTCCCGGGGGAGCCGGCTGACAGTGGGCACCTGTTCCAGAACACCAAGGGTGCGCAGCCCTTTCGGCCGGTCGCCCAGGGTGGGCAGTCACAAAAACAGCGACCGGTGTGCTGGGAGTTCTCCTCCCAGGGGGCCTGCAGCAGGAAGGTGTGCAGGTATCTGCACGCCTGCTCGACCTGCGGGGGTCAGCACGGGGCAAAGCAATGTAATAGGGGGAAGCCTTGGAGGGGGAATCCCAGAGAGGGATACGCCAAAAAGGCTTCGGCTCAGCCACCCCTTCCCAAAGGGTCCCAGCCCAGTTAAACTGGGCTCGCTAGGACAGTGGCTGAAGATCTACCCGAACCGAACCGCGGCACAATATTTGTTGTCCGGGTTCACCTTCGGCTTTCGCATTCCAGCCCTGGGTCCTAGGGCGCCACGTCTTTCTCCCAATTTAAAGTCTGTAATTGGGCTGGAGGACGTGGTGCGGCAAAAAATTGCCAAAGAGTTGAAGGAGGGATGGGTGTTAGGTCCCTTTGAGTCTCTCCCGGTTGCCAGTTTGCGAGTTTCCCCGTTTGGAATTGTGCCTAAGAAGGCACCGGTGAGTATCGCCTCATTCATCATCTGTCATATCCAAGGGGCAGCTCTGTGAATGACGCGATACCGGACGAGTTGTGTACAGTGTACTACACGTCTTTCGATGCGGCTGTGCGGGTAGTGAAACGACACGGGCCGGGAGCGGAATTGGCCAAGTGTGATATCAAATCTGCTTTTAGATTGCTCCCGGTTCACCCAGCGGATTTTGATTTGTTGGGTTTTCGGTTCGATGGCTTGTTTTACATCGATCGAGCATTACCCATGGGTTGCTCTGTGTCGTGCGCCGCCTTCGAGACGTTTAGTACCTTTTTGGAATGGGCGGTCAGAACCGAGGCGAGCCTTAGCGGGGTGGTCCATTATTTGGATGACTTCCTTTTTGTGGGCCGTTTTGGGTCAGGTGACTGTGATTCGCTGTTGGGCGCATTCAAGCGCCTTACCCAAAGCTTGGGGGTGCCCCTAGCCGAGGAAAAAACTGAGGGGCCGGCCTCGGTTCTGACATTCCTGGGGGTGGAGTTGGATACGGTGAAGCAATATTCCAGGTTGCCATCGGGGAAGGTGGCGGACCTGAAGGTCAGGATTGAGCAGTTTCTGCTCAAGAAAAAGGCCACGTTGAAAGAATTCCAGGTGTTGATAGGTCACCTGAACTTTGCTTGCAAAGTGGTGGCTCCTGGCAGGGCTTTCCTGCGCAGGTTGTGTGATGCGATTTCTGGCACTGTGTTGCCGCATCACTGTATCCGGGTTACCAAGGACATCAAATCAGATTTGGAAATTTGGCTGAGTTTTATTTCAAATTTCAATGGCATTTCCTTTTGGCGACAGGATTTGCTAGTAAAGGATGCCCTGAAGGTAGCTTCGGATGCCTCCGGATCTTTGGGTTTCGGAGTGTTTTTTGAGGGTCAGTGGTGTGCACAACTGTGGCCGGAGGATTGGCACAGTTTGGGTGTTACATCTGATCTGACTTTTCTGGAATTCTTTCCTATTTTTGTGGCTGTGCACATTTGGAGGGAGAGGTTTGCCAACTCCACTGTGCATTTTTGGTGTGATAACATGGCCACGGTGCATGTTATCAACACGCTTACTTCCCGGTCCCGCAGGGTTATGGGTCTGTTGCGTGCGTTTACGCTTCAGTGTTTAGAGGCGAACATATTGTTTCGGGCATTCCACATTGCAGGGCTCGATAACTCATTGGCTGACGCTCTGTCTCGTATGCAGATGGAGCGCTTCAGGCAATTGGCGCCCGACGCAGAGGTCCTCCCGAAAAACATGCCAGACCATCTCTGGCTGGTTGGAGTGACGAAGTAGCAGTCAGCATGGCGCTGGCGTTAGCCCCCAGCTCCCGACGCGGATACTTCAGGGCCGTCAGGGAGTTTTCGGAATTCAGGGAGTATTATGGTTTACCTGAGACCTTCCCTGTGCCGTATGACCACATCGCCCAGTTTTGTGTTTATCATCACAGGCGGGGTCTTGCTGCCCGTATCATTCGGGTTAAACTGTCAGTGCTGGCCTATTGGTTTAAGGCGCAGGGCCTGCAGGACCCGACTAACGATTTTCGCCT
Source organism: Anolis apletophallus (assembly GCA_030556195.1). Taxonomy (NCBI): domain Eukaryota; kingdom Metazoa; phylum Chordata; class Lepidosauria; order Squamata; family Anolidae; genus Anolis; species Anolis apletophallus. Next base: position 65,799,242 of record JARBWK010000010.1, on the reverse strand, counting down.
TCACAAATTGATGGCTGGATGGTCCAGACAAATTGGCAGGTCTGTTGACTCCAGGGAACCCTTCACCCCTGATATCTTGAAGGGTTTGGGCCGAGTGTGGTCATCGGTGTGTGACTCCCGTTACGAGCAGGCTTTGTTCCATTCGGCTGCCCTTACCGCATTTTTTGGGGCCTTTAGAGTCAGTGAGTTGGTGGCTTCATCAAAGGAAGACATCTCTCACAGGGCCTTTTTACTATCTGACATTTCTTTAGATCAGGATGTTTTGGCCTTGAATGTCAGATTTTCAAAAACTGATCAGGCCGGTAAGGGTTGGTCCGATTGGGGAGAGCTAGTGACGTCGAGTTGTGTCCGGTGCGAGCCATGTCACAATATTTGGCTGTTCGTGGCATGGCTATCTTTTTTGCCATCTGGACGGGACGCCACTGTCTAAATTTCAGTTTTGGGCAGTAACTAAAAAGGCCCTGAAATTATTGGGCTTGGAAGGGGTGAAGTTCGGAACCCACTCTTTCAGAATTGGCGCGGCGTCCTCTGCAGCTGCAATGGGGTATGGCACCGAAGCAATTAGGTCCCTCGGGAGGTGGCGGTCAGACGCTTACAAAGTTTATGTTCGTAATGTTCAGTTGTAAGCGGTTTGATGTTGCCCAGTTTCTTTTCATTGCAGGTCCGATGGGATGCGCCGGGAGGCTGAAGGTCCTGATCTGCGGGCACAGCTATGTGTACTGGGCGGAGAAGGCAGCGCTCCAGTCACCCCTCGGACGACAGTTGGGCCTGGCATCCAGGTTGGATGTGCAGTGGTTGGGCAGACGTGGTCTGCGGTGGGACGGGCTTCGGCCATTGTTGTTCCATGGAAGGGGAGTCCCACCCCCGGATGTTCTGGTCATTCATTTAGGGGGGAATGACCTGGGATTGCTGACCGGCCGAGCGCTGTACCTGCAGGCTCGGGCCGATCTGTATGCAATCTGGCGGGCATGGCCCGCGGTGCACATCGTGTGGTCGGCTATTGTGCCGAGGTTGTGCTGGCCCGGTGGTGGTGACTTCAGGCTCCTGGTCAAGGCGCTGAAGCGGGTGAACAGGGCCATGAGGTCGGTGGTACATGGTGCCAACGGCTCTTATGTGCCGCATAGATTTTTGCATCTGGAAAATCATGGTATTTTCCGGAGGGATGGGGTTCACTTGTCTGACGAGGGCAACTACCTGTTTCTATTAGACATCCAGCAAGGTTTAGTGGGGGTGTTAGAAGATTGGTGGGGGTTGGGGACAAGGTAGACACCTGCCCCCAAGTTGTGGCGGTTGGTTGTTAGGGAAATTCCCTAATTGGTGTTCACCTGAAGGCACCCCCTTTAGGGGTGAGGGCCAGTTAGTTAAATCCTCACAGTTGAGTTCTGTTGTTGAGTGAGGTGGATCGGATGGCCCTGGAAGGGTAGGGGGCTATTCTCAAGCTCGGGTGAGTTGGCCCCTTACCCTTTTCCCTGTTGTGGCTGGATCTGGTGTTTTGGCAGACCAGCCTTGGTGTTCGCCCCCAAATTTGGTTGAAGTTGATTGATTCCTAACACCCCTTGAGTTAGTGGTAGGAACTCAATAGGTAACAATAAATGTTGCCCAAAGTTTTGAACCCAAAGTTACTTGTCAGTGTCGTTATTGTTGTCGGCTCGTTATTCGGGGTATGGGAGGGCAACCACCATGTCAGACTACACAGAGAAGCCACTGAAATCCACAAGCATGTAATTTCAACAAAAAAAGAGGAAACCATGAAAATAAACAAAATTTGGCTACCAGTATTTTTAAAACCCTCTAAAATCAGAACAATACATAAAGAGCAAGACTAAAAAAAGCAGGGGAATTCCAAAAAAATAATCAATCAGGGCTAGGTAATACCTCCCAACAAAGGATTCCCTCAGGCAGCTACCAGCCAGGCCTTAAAATTGCAGACCATTAATGCTAATCAAGGTGGCCAGTTGCAACATTCACACGTATCTCAAGAAGACTAGAGTTCTTTTTCCCACCCTAGACATTTCACAAATATAAAAACTACAATTGCCTAGTTTCCAACAGACCTCACAACCTCTGAGGATGCCTGCCATAGATGTGGGTGAAACGTCAGGAGAGAATGCTTCTGGAACATGGCCATGCAGCCCAGAAAACCCACAACAACCCAATTTTGTTTCAGTTTGTATACTGAGATTCACAAATTTCTGCATATCTCAAACAGAAAAGGGGGGTTGCCCCTGTCCCTTATGTTCTTACCAGTCGGTGTTACTTTTCTCATCTAGTTCTGCAATAATGGCTGGATAAATCTGTTTTAGAAATTGCTATATCATAAGCACTGAGTAGTAACTCTAAACAAATGCTTAGTATAAGAAAAAGCTTGTCCCTCAAGCATCACCTTTATATATCCAAATAGTCTAGATGACATTGTAATATTCCTAAATAGCCTACCTTGTCTAAATCAACAGCAAGAATTAAAATGTGCATAGATTCAAACAAAAACCACATCCTCGTCTTAAGGGGGCATTTGCCCTTTAGAATTACCGGTAATGCAATTTTACAGCATTTTAAAATGCTCACTGTTCTGATATCTGCTGTAGTTTGGTAAGGTTCCAGCACTCTTAGGGCCCTTCTATGCTGCTATATAAACCAGAATATAAAGGCAAATAATCAGCATTATCTGCTTTGAACTGGATTATCTGAGTTTACACTGCCAGATAATCCAGTTCAAAGCAGATAATCTGGATTTTATATAATAATAATAATAATAATAATAATACTTTATTTATAACCCGCATCCATCTCCCCAAAGGGGACTCGGAGCGGTTTACATGGGGCTGTGCCCGAACAACAAATCACCAAAAAAATCACAAATTTCAGAAAACAATAAACACAATAAAAGCAATAAACACAATAAAAATACATCTATTTAAACACAGCAACATAGGTGAATCTAAAACAAAACAAGAGGGCAAGCCTTTGGACCCTTCCACACAGCTATATAACCCAGAATATCAAGGTGGATAATCCACAATATCTGCTTTGAACTGGATAATCTGAGTCCACCCTGCTTTATAATCCAGTTCAATGTGGATTTTATACAGCTGTGTGAAAAGGACCTAAGGCAGAGAGGGGTAAAGGGGACTAATGGCAGGTAACATGGAACCAAGCCCAAACGTAATACAACACAATAAAAACAAAGCACCAGAGAAATACAACACAACAAAATACATAAAATAACAAAATAAAATAAGCAGTGCAAAATAAATTAATAAAGATCAAACACAAAGAGCGGGCCAAATGCGTGAGATAAAATGTTAAAACGTTAAAACGTTAAAAGCCAAGGTGAGATAGGAATGGAAAAAGTGTATTTGTAAGGGAGGAGCCCAAGAAGGGGGAGCAGTGGGGTTTGGTCTTTATTAAGGACAGGGGAAAGTGGATCATGAGGACAACTGTAGATGGAAACAAAAAAATGGGTTGCATGGTCTTGGTCACTCTCCAAAAGTACATCAGAAAAGCCAAGTTTTTAGGTCTTTCTTAAAGGCTGCTAGGGTGGGGGCTTGCCTAATCTCACCAGGTAGCGAGTTCCAAAGCCAGGGGGCCACAGCAGAGAAGGCTCTCTCCCTTGTTCCCACAAGTCGAGCCTGTGATAGAGGAAGGGGCAAAAGGAGGGCCTTTCCCAAGGGCTCAGCAGAGAACACTTTGACAACCACTGGTCTAAAGAAATGGTGGAACCTCCTTCTCTGGAGCACTAAAAAAAGAATCTGGACAGCTGCCAGGGTGCCTTAGCTGGAGATCCTGCTTTAAGCAGAGGATTGGACTTGATGGCCGACAAGGCTCCTTTCAACTCTATGGTTGTATGAAAAGGCATGTTCAGAACCTTATAACTTTCTCTGGCTGAGGTATGACTGGAGTACTTTCAGATTTACTCAGTCTCTCTCTCTGTACTCTGTACTTAGGAGTTCAATTTCAAACTGGAAAAAATCTGATTCAGTAAAATTAACTGAATATTCTGTTCCACTAAAGGACGAATGAGGGTCTGTGGACACAGACAACTTATTACATTTTGTCTTACCTCCTTGTATCTTTGACTGATTGAGGAGATTTTGCACACCAACATTTGTCAGTGCTTCAGTCCTCAGAAGAATAGCAAAATATTGATATTCTAGATTACACCCATCTAAAATGAATGAGTACAATACAAGAATCCAGATAACTATGGATAAATCTTGGGGATTGTGGAGAAAATTTTTACATTGAAAAATATAACATTTGGAAAATTTAACAGAACAAAAATATCAATAAAATGTTCCATTTTGGACATTCAATCTGCTCTGAATATATCCAGATTTAGTCCATATGTGATAGGGATGGGTGACAAATTTGTCAGGCTGACATTTTTAAATGATTTCCCCAAATATAAACTTCCAAAGTCAAAGTAATAATTGCACTCTCTTAAAGTTTGAGGTGCATAGTTGTGATGCACATTTAAAAATGTATTTAAGATGAATGTATTTATTTTTGAATGCATATATTCAAGAAAAGTGAACACAAAGCATACATTATATCATTTGCAAAAGAGGAATGTCTTAGGAAATATAGCCACAAAAGTGTACATCAGAAGTAAAGTAGACTCTCAGGACCCCTCCACACAGCCATATAACCCAGAATATCAAGGCAGAATAACCACAATATCTGCTTTGAACTGGGTTACCTGTGTCCACACTTCCATATATCCCAGTTCAAAGCAGATATTGTGGATTATCTGCCTTGATATTCTGGATTATATGGCTGTGTGGAAGGGCCCCCCGTTAGCTGGAATTCAAGCAAACAGAACTCTCAAGCAACCAGAAAAAATAACTAAAACTGCATACTGCATCCACAAAACTGTTTTATAATACAGTAAAACTGTGATACATGAAGTTTGTTTGTAATTTTTTTAATTATTGTATTTCAATATTAATATCAAATCAATACAGTATTCATGATATGGTATAGTACAGGGTATAATATTAGTTTGGCCTATTTTAATAGTAACTCTCAAGCAACCAGAAATGACATTTAATCAGTATCTAGCAATCCCCATGGGTGTCAGTTAATGGAGAGTCTCTTGTACATACGAAAATTAGGACAGATTTCTTGTTTACTTACCCAGAAATTCTCTAACTGATGGAGACACTAAACAAAATGAATTTGATTTTTGAAAAATACAAAAATTACCAGTATCAAAACTGATTGCTTTCCTTCTATTGTGTTAAAGCCCTCTACAATTAGCCTTATCTATGGGTTTTGAAGTTAACATTCTCTTTACTCTCCAGTCTATAATTCAGTATCTCATCTTTCTAACTTGGTGATATAAATATTCTTTCTTCCAAATGCATATTTCATAGGGATACTATATAGCAATGTTGTTCAATAAACAGGATATTAAATTAAATGGCAGCATTTCTGATATTAAGAAATCGGACCCCAATTTTTTTATATACATAACTTTTATTGAGATAAATATTTTCGAAAAGATTGTGGGACTCGAGGAGGGGAATGGGTATGGGAGCAGGAAAGGGGAAAGGCACTAGTGTGAGGGGAAAGGATAATAGGAAAAAGGGAAGATACAGAATGGGAAACTGTGTACCCCGACTCCGAATTATTAAATGTGTAAAATAGAGGATGCGGCTCCACTAAGACATAGTGTGCATGAGCACCTTTTGTCTTGCAGTAACTTTTTGCATTAATTGTATCTGGAATGCTGTCTGATCACACCCAGACCCCCTTCCTCTAATTTCCATAAAGGGAGCGCATAATGAGTATGTGTCAGAGTTTCTGAGTCAGTTTCCTCATTTCCTTGATATTATATAAGGTATCAGTGGGAACAGCTCATCTCTTATGACTCGAGCCAGCCTCAAATATTGAAATGGTCATCATCCTTAAGAACCCATTGTGTACTTTGGACTAACCCTATTGTGTAAACCAAGCTCGACCTATCATGGACTCATTACCTAATTCCACACCACATTCCTTTTCAACCACACCCCTCTCGGAGACAGATCAATAAATGGACTGACACTTCAAATGCTCCAATGACAGTTTATTGCATTTCCTGCTGCCACAAAGAACCAACCAGTGATGACATCCAACTGAGTTTCGAGCCACTCAGAGCATGGCTCCTAGCCAGACAATTTCTGAGCCAATCGGGAGCTGGTCCAGGTTTCTTCAAAAGCTCCATATTTTCAATTGAGTTATGTTAATACTTTGGTGTGCTTTCTTTGCTGAGAGCCTCTTTGGCCATTGAGAATACACTTCACCCTCCAACAAGTTTGGGGGGGGGGGGTGGGGGGTGGAGCACTTTTGTCTCCTCCCCTTGGAGAAGAGATTGGTTAATTTCGCAAAATTTGCTGGAAGGGAGGAGGGCCTGGCATAGTGTGGTGCCAGCCCCTTCTCCCTCATTCTGCAAAAGGACATCGCCCACCATTCCCACCCATGGATAGTATAATAATGGTCGTCAAATGGTTTAACATTTGGGGTCGGATAGGAATTTGCCCACAAGTGTTTTGCCTATCCTATACTGTTGTCTTAGGGGCTAGATGGAATGGTCGGCAGGTAAACTAGCCAAGCATAAATAGATTAGTTATTCAAAGGTTTGTATACATTTAAGGCACCCCTTAAGGGTGTGGGGCATTCTGAAAACACTCACCTAGAGGTTAATTTTAGGGGTGAGGTGAAGGTGAATGCCCCAGGAGCGGGGATAGTCTAGTCTCAAAAGTTGAGAGAGATTTCTCCTGATGTTTCCCTTACGGGTTGCCCAGGTTGAAATCTGCAGGGGACCCGGTTAGTACGCCTGAAGAGCTGAGGGGTAGACTTTAGAAGATGCTACCTCAGCTTACACACACCAAGTTGAACTGACACCAAAAAGTTAGTTGAGTTATAAGTTAAATAGGCAACTATCAATAAAAGTTGCCCAAATTTGAATCCATATATTTTGTGTCTGTCTCATTATTTCGGGGGGTTGGAAGACAATAAACCTCTGATTTTGCCTTCTACCCATCTGTGTCTGATTTGGTCTTCTGAAAAGCTAAACACACCAGGTCCCCAAATCCACGGTTAATGTGGAGCTGAAATTTCTTAACACTCTTGCTAGGAATGCTTTATTATATTTCTTATGTTAGAAGGAAACATACTGAATGCTTTCCAAACTCAGATTTGGAAAATCGATGCAAGCTGTCAATTCAAAACTACAATTCAATAATAAAGTATGAGACACACATAAATCTTACCTCACTCTGTTGTTCTCCACGTGTTGTTTGATATGGTATACCCAAAGAACCTGAAGATTATTGTTTTGAAAATTATTTCAGGAGGGGACTATGAAAAATCATCTCATCCCAGAAGCATAGTGGAGATTTTATTTCATTGTTATACAAGCAGCTTTATAGACATGTTCAGTAGTGCACACAAAAAAACCCTGAGCAAGGTCAGCAAAATTTCCACTTTACAGAGACGAAATTAAATCTGAGAACTTAGGCTGATGAGATTCTTAAACCATGACTTGGAAATGCACTTCAAATCTCTACTCAGCCATGATGCTTAGTCAGTGATCCTGGGCCAGTCACCACATCTACATCTGACCTCATAGGGGCTTGAGGGACCTACCATGGAATAATGGGACTAGACACAGAGAGATTGGTTGAACAGTGGCCATTTTATTGACATAAACTATTTAATATGCCTGGAATAAGCAAGTGGGGAGAGCAGTGTGATGCAGATCCAGCTGCAGAACCCAGCACAAGACCTCTAGTTCTTATATATAAAAATCCTCATGGGAAAAGTCATTCCCTGCCCCCAAGGAGCTTAGAGAGAGGCAATCCTGGAGCTACACCCTACACCAAAAAGCTGCCAAGGTGCTCACCATACCTCTTATATTATCCACTGGTTATCTGCCAATTGGACACCTATTTATTGGCACCACCCATAGATAATTGTCCAAGGCCCCCAGATACAGTACAGGGTAGGTGGAGAAATCCTATTAAATTGGAGACGAAGTCCTATCCAGTCCCAAAGAAGCTAGCAATGCTCACACTGCACTGAGAATGGAAGGGTGAGTCAAAGCAATGATCAGACAAACACATGGTGGGGCAGGTGGGCCTTGTATTGTTAGTAATTTCATTCCATCAATGCACCTCATGCTACATGCAAAGACTTCTAGTCTCTTTTCCATGGAGGTAATCAAAGATGGCCTGTCTCCCAAAGCCCTTCCACACAGCCATATAACCCAGACAGAAAATCTCAAATATCTGCTTTGAACTGGGTAATCTGAGTCCACACTGCTATATATTCCAGTTCAAAGGAGAAAATGTGGGATTTTATTCAGCTGTGTGGAAGCGCCCCCCAAAAGCTGGTGCTCATGTGTTTGGGACCTCATATTGAGAGGATAGCAATGTAAGCCTTGAAACTCTCGGTGAAAGGTTGGATATAAATGTAATAAACAAATACATGAATGAGCCTAAAGAGAGAGAGATGGTCTAGAAAGAGAACACTCCAAACTCTTGACTTAGTTCAAGATCTTAGCATAGTAATTGAATGGTATGAGAATGACCATGGAACAACAGAATGGTTCAAGATTGGGAAAGGCGTACAACAGGGTTGTATACTCTCACCCAACCTATTCAACTTGTATGCAGAACACATCATGCAATGTGCGGGGCTTGATGAATGCAAGGCTAGGGTTAAAATTTCTGGAAGAAACATTAACAATCTTCGATATGCAGATGATACCACTTTAATGGCCAAAAGCAAGGAGGAGCTGAGGAGCCTTCTAATCAAGGTGAAAGAAGAACGTGCAAAAGCTGGATTACAGTTAAACTTTTTTTTAAAAAAAAACCCATGATAACTAGCAAATAGAGGGAGAAAATGTGGAGGCAGTGACAGACTTTGCATTTCTAGGTGCAAAGATTACTGCAGATGCAGACTGCAGCCAGGAAATCAGAAGATGCTTACTTCTTGGGAGGAGAGCAATGACCAATCTTGATAAAATAGTGAAGAGCAGAGACATCACACTGGCAACAAAGATCTTCATAGTCAAAGCAACGGTATTCCTCGTAGTAACCTATGGATGTGAGAGCTGGACCATAAGGAAGGCTGAGCGAAGGAAGATAGATGCTTTTGAACTGTGGTGTTGGAGGAAAGTTCTGAGAGTGCCTTGGACCGCGAGAAGATCCAACGAGTCCATTCTTCAGGAAATAAAGCCCGACTGCTCATTGGAGTGAAGGATATTAGAGGCAAAGATGAAGTACTTTGGCCACATCATGAGAAGAAAGGAAAGCTTAGAGAAGACAATGACGTTGGGGAAAATGGATGGAAAAGAAAGAGGGGTCGACCAAGGGCAAGATGGGTGGATGGTACCCTTGAAGTGACTGTCTTGACTCTGAAGGAGCTGGAGGAGGTGATGGCCGACAGGGAGCTCTGTGGTGGGATGGTCCATGAGGTCACAAAGAGTCAGAAGTGACTGAACGAATGAACAACAACACAGGGTAAGTAAACATCATGATGATGATGATGGTGATAAAGAGAATGGTTTCATGTATATGTTAAATAGTATGGAGGACAAAACAGAACCCTGAAGAACCCCATATGACAATGGCCAGGGGTTTGATTCCAAAAGTCACATTGGAGTTACAGGTCTCATTCTGTGCATATGCCTTTGAATCTTATGATGAACCCATTAATTTCATAAAGTTTTCTTAGGCAATGAATACTTACTCAGAAGTTATTTTGACAATTATGCTGGGGAAAATGGAAGGAAACAGGAAGACCAAGGGCAAGATGGATGTATGGTATCCTTGAAGTGACTGGCTTGACTCTGAAGGAGCTGGAGGAGGTGACAGCTGACAGGGTGCTCTGGTTTGGGATGGTTCTTGAGGTCACAAAGAGTCAGAAGCAAGTGAACAAATGAACAACAACAACAGAATGAAACTTACCAAAACGAAATGAGTGAAGGAAGAACATAGACTCTTTTTTTTTACTAAAAGACAAGCATTCATAACCTGGAGATGGGAAACTCTGTCTAGTTTGTAACTAGATGTATACTGTATGTTGTGTTTGTATTGTCTGTTTTGAGAAGGCCAATGTGCTGATCAATAAAAATTGTTTCAACTAGTTCAAGCATGGGCAAACTTTGGCCCTCTAGGTGTTTTGGACTTCAACTCCCACAATTTCTAACAGCCGATAGGCTGTCAAGAATTGTGGGAGTTGAAGTCCAAAACACAAAAGGGCTGAGGTTTGCCCATGCCTGATCTAGTTCATAACACAAAGGTCCATGATATAGTGGTTGTTCAATGAATGTAATGCCAAAGCTATCTTTACGCTACAGATTATAACCAGTATAAATCTCACACATTAATGCATCCTCATTGTAGCAATTAATAATAATTGTAAAAAAACAAATTCAAGTTAAACTTTTAACAAGCCTACATGTATTCTATTTTCCGTTATCTTACTAAATTTAACTGTATTTTCAACAGAACTGTCAGAGCGGCAAATAAGAATCCAATTAAATTTTTTGGCCAAAACTAGGGTTACATTTTCATCATGTCCAAAGCCTAGTCATCACATAATATGCAATTAAGCTGCAAGAATATAGCCAAGATAATGCTATATGCCTTGTGAAATATGTTGGGAAAGCAATTGTAGCTGAGCAGATTGCACAACCTCATGGACAACAGCAAAAAGATGAATGGTGTTAAACAGTTCCAAGTATGTCTGGGAAAAAAGAAATTGTAGGCAATCATCAGCTAGAAACAGGAGGAAAGGGCAAAAGAGACACGGGTGATTACAGGATAAGTGATATGTTGCAGCTGCACTGAGCAGGAAAATGCATTTCTAGGAAGTAAACAGAGTAGTGCTGCGGAAACAGATGAAAATTAATGGGCAAGGTACTGTCAAGACGTCACTTCACATTTGAAGGCAAGGTTTCATCATTATCAGTTGAAACATCTGGATTAGATGCCTCTAACCTCTTTCATGTAGTTCAGTTCCAATGCAATTTGTACAAATATTTGATACGGAATATCAAATATTTAATATTTCACACCAAAGCCAATGTAAGGGATATATGCAGTGAAGGATGTGTGTGTGAATGCATGACAAAATGTTTTCATTGTTCATAAAGCTGAAAAAGAAAGGAATGGGCATGCCATGGTGATAGTGTGTGGTAGCCAGGTGTTGAAGTTCACATTACAAAATGTTGCCGTCCATAATTGGTCCCTGTGTGATTCCACAGCAGGTCAGTCAGAGGCCAATTTCAGTCATGTGGAAGCACAATAACCTAACTGAAATTGCTTTGGGGAAAAGATGACTTAAAGGACACCTTGTAAAACTTCCTGGCTGTTCAAGAAGCTCATAAGCCTGCCTGGTAGTAGATGTCCTCTTAAATGTGTCTGGCAGGTTCAGCACCTTTGTGTTTTCTAATAATATAATTTCAGACTCATATTTTTCAGTCATGAGACTGCTAAATTGGTGTCACACTGCACTGAGTGACTCTGCAATAATGGCATGACAAATTTGGCTCATATGTTCATAAAGGAATGTGCAGAAGATCACACAATGTCTTGAAGCATTGCATGCTAACACATTCATATTTCTTGGAGTTAAAATGCAAGCCAGTTCTTATAGCATAACTTCAAGCTTTGGAGAAATAAGATCTCCCTTTGCTCTCTGTAGCTCTTTAACATCTAAAGTAAATTCTCTACAAACTCTATAAATTATCCTTAAAATTGGGACTTTTCATCCTTCACTCTAGTTCAGTGGTTCCCAAACTTCCCAAACTGGCATGCTGCTACCAATCTAGTAATCCTCGGCTCTATTTTCGTCAGCAGTAATCTCAAATCGTCGCAATTGACTATTTTGCAATTGGTTTCTTTTTTTGTTAATAAATTGGTTACCGCACTGAATCCATGTTCCACTAAATATGTTGAAGGACATTATTATTTTTGTTATAAGACTCAACCAGTTGGAAGGGAACCCCAAAGGTATTATTGTTATCCTTGGCGAGAGGAGGAGGAGGGATTAGGAGGAGGGAAGAAGAAAGACACACACAGAGATGGATGTTATCCTGTCACCTGGCTCGCGCCACCGCACCCTTACAGGGGTTCAGTGCCCCCCACATTCTCCTGGGCCTTCTAGCGCCCCCCCCAGATTGCCCCACCAAATTCCAGGGGGTGGTACCGCTCACTTTGAGAAGCACTGCTCTAGTTGAATCGAAGATAGGACTGACAGACTTAACACAGAATGAATCTCATATACAGACAATGCTTGTGTAGGAGAGGGGATTTCAGCAGGGGTTGTTTGCCCTACAACCAGGTAGCAAAAACACCTGCTGAAATTCCCTCTTCTTTTTTTCTTTCTTTTTCTTTTTTTGCACAAAAGGTATAGGAGCCTTCTCCTGTTTTGAATCCGGCCACCATACGTGGGTGAGAATTTTATTAAAATTTAATAAAAATTAGCAATTGTCTTGATCTTCAAGATGGAACTAGTTTAAAATTAAGGACTTGTGAGGAGTTCTTGAGAATACATTGTTGAAGGCTTTCATAGCCGGAATCACTGGGTTGGGTTGTTTTAGGTTTTTCAGGCTATATGACCATGTTCTAGAAGCATTCTCTCCTGATGTTTCATCTGCATCTATGGCAGGCATCCTCAGAGGTTGTCTGGTCTACCTCACAACCTCTGAGGATGCTTGCCATAGATGCAGGCAAAATGTCAGGAGAGGATGCTTCTAGAACATGGCCATAGAGCTCTAAATGCCTACAACAACCCACTGATTCTGGCCATGAAAACCTTTGACAATCACTGGGTTGTTGTGAGCTTTCCAGGCTATAGCCATACAGCCTGGAAAGTTCACAACAACCCAGTGATTGGGAACTGAGAACTAATTTTAGCACAAAATGATAACTGCCATCATCTTTTTTGGTCTGAGCTTCATCTTTAACATCTCTGTGGCAAAGAGATATAACACAGAGAGATAAAACACAGAGGCCTCTTCATCTTGGGAAGAGTGGCACCTATTGAATTTGGTTTTTGAAGATGACTGAGAATTGAGTTATTTTGGGTGGGGGAAGGGGAAACAAAGGACATGTGTATCTATTTATTCATAATGGAATGAACCTGACATTTAAAAAATTCAAATGAGGGCAAAATCAAAACCCCTGTTCCTGGTTTGTTTTGGTCACCATGGTGTATGACCATAGGAAGAGCAAAGCATCTGTGTGTTCTGTCCCTCCTGCGATATTTCTGAATATCATTAAGAAAGGTAAGATTTCATAATGTCACCTTCAGAAGTAAGACAGCAAGGCTTCCCATAATATATGAAATGTTGAGCCCTTCAGATACTCTTCGTATCTTATCATATCCAATCTGCTGAGGCCTCTAAATCAAAACTGTAAACAACTATCTAATGTAAATCATAGCTGAGAAATCTAATCTCGGCTGGACAGTTCTTGGCTCAACTATTGCATTTTACAGCAGAAAGGAAGCTGATGTGAGTAAATGTTTGTCTAATAGAAGTTCACTGTCAGTGCATACTGTAACGTAGAACAGCCTTTAAAGGGGCAGGAGGGAGAAGTGTGACGGAACATGAGTTGCAATAACCATCTGGCATGCTAAATTCAATCAGCACCTCACATAGGTCAAGAAGTGGAAAGCTGCAGATCAGTATAATTCGGAGAACAATGAAGGAAACAGCAGTCTGCCTTGGCATTTCTCCAGCTTGACATTCTGCCAGAAAGAAAGTAAATTGCCGCCAAGTAACTGGATAATGATCCTAGGCTTACATGTGGCCAGAGAAATTCAAACCTCTTCTAAGCAACTGTATAAAATGCTAGAAAACAATGTAAGTGGATTTGGTTTAAAGGAGGAGATGGAGGGTCAGTTTAGATAAACACTTGCACAAAAATGATGGCCTGCAACATGAAAATGTGAAATTTATGCACACAGATTCGATGCACAATAATCACCCTCAGAAGAATTATTATATCAAGATAAGGATAAAGACTAAACATGCTGGCAAATAAGGCAATATCATACAGTATCAAAACCAATGAATTGTCATGAAGGAACCTATTCAGCAATGGCCTCTGGGTGCACAATTTGAATACACAAAACTGCTAGAATTGGTAAAAAAAAATGTGTATACTCCACAGCCAATGAGCATACTTGTCATGTGAAGACACTTAGCTGAATTCATTTAGTTGATGCAAATCACTTGGTTGAATTCACGTTCTGCTACATCAAAGTGCCTAGCCACATGTATCAGTTTATACTGAGCAGACAATGTACAAAACTTGCATAAGACCATTACATAGGTGGTCACCAATACTGGCTAGGAAACAACAAGCAGCTTAATAAACGAGATGATCATGACCCAGCCATTTCCTGGCTGCCAGTGCCATCATTTTCTTGCCCAGTCATCCCAAAAGGTCAGAAGTATTGACATGACAGAAAGAGTGTATAGGGTCAGTGCTTCTTTTAGGTTCTCCAAGGATGGTCTAAGCTCTTGTTTTTTCACCACTCTCCTCAGAAAAGTGGATGGTTCCTTTTTCAATAAGAGTTTAGGTACAGTACTTACACTGACTTGTGGATAAGTCAATTCAGGGTTTTGGGGCCATTAAAAAAAACTAAACTGTCTAGACGTATACATGAGTGAGTATATGTACAGTATGCTCTACCTCCTGATGACATTTTAAAAAGAAAATGGAGGGGAGAGTATTTTGTGTGTTGTCGAAGGCTTTCATGGCTGGAATCATTGGGTTGCTGTAAGTTTTTCTGGCTGTATGGTGATGTTCCAGATGCAGGCAAAATGTCAGGAGATAATACTTCTGAAACATCGCCATACAACCTGAAAAACTTACAGCAACTCATAGAATTTTGTGTTTAGCCTCATCTATTCTGGGTCTAATTTGGGATGGCACCTTCTTTTTCTGAAATCTGGGGGAATATTAATTAAAGTAACCTTGGTCCAGCATTTTTTTTCTGAAATGTCACGGGTTTTGACAAATATATCTATCTCTTATTCACATCATGCATTTGTCACGCAATTGGTTACTGTACTTTCCCTGTTCCATGGAATGACCCTCCACTTATCCACGGGTCATATCAAAATCCATAATTTTGACCCCAAAGCCTGCTCTCAAGTTATACATGATGTGGGCATGAGTATACACAGTATTTCAAACACTGTTGTACAATCCTTGTTTATATCTAAAAAGCTGTTGTAAATATGTTTAACAGTGCCCAGGGAAGCCAGAAACAAAGTCAAGCACAATTTGTGTGTGAACAGGCTACATTTAGAAAGATAGCTGAGTTTGCATATGGTGGGGTAGAGCTTGCCATGAGATCCCAAAGCTCTATGTACATAAGATGTATTCACTCATCCTGCATTTCCTTTGTGAAAGGAGCCATAAATTCAGGGTTTTGGGGCCATTTTTAAAAAACTAAACTGTCTAGACGTATACATGAGTGAGTATATGTACAGTATGTTCTACCTCCTGATGACATTTTAAAAAGAAAATGGAGGTGAGAGTATCAAAATGCATGGGAGGGCTGGGAATAATCTCATATGAAATAACCCTTGAGGTCAACCTGAATCCACATGGGCTATCTGTCACAAGAAAAATAATGAGTTCTGTTTAGTTGAGCAGATGCATACCTTGATTCGTGGTTTCTCAATTTCTCAAAGCAATGCATTTGACTGCAACAGAGATGTATGTGTCTGGCAGAAACAATAGCCTTGCTTGATAAACTGCTTCACAACTGCTACCACTATATGTAAGTTCAAACAAAGATATTTACATGGAAATGAGTGAATGCTCCTTCAAGGAGCATGTTCCAAGAAACTTCAATTGCAGCCCACTGAACCCAAACATATATTTTCCTGCAAATAAATTCATTTTGAAAATCCAACTGATCCACTGAATTTCACATACTGTGAGCCTCCACTAAACCAGGAGTAGCTTCTAGTTACAGGCTGAACTTATTTCTCAAGGAAATAATTAGTTATCTGAGTGTCCATGCACTTTCTTTATATCGGCCTTCCATCAGCTGGCATTTCAACTGACATGAGTTTATGTTGCCATAGGAAGCGAGCTATGTTGCCCTTTATTTTATACCTTATGAGCTTATAATGGACTAAAGCTCTAGGACTGTAGAATGACAAGGCCATATAAAAACACCCAAAGGTCTAAGGGCATGTGATGTTTTCACTTTGTGATAAGAGAACAAATTTCAACCTAGATGGGAAACTGTAATGCATGAGGAAATAATAAATATATATTTGGTTTTTCTGCCTATCTTTCTAAAATGTGAACTGAAATGTGTACCTCTGATGGGATAAAAAAAGGGAAGAGTTACAAAACAACTGGGACAAATACAGGCATTTGCTTTAGTAATCTGAGGATTTTATTTATGTAAATCATTTTGGGGAGAACTCCCACTATGGTCCAGATGAGTCCTTAACGTTTCTCTTTATTTGAAATCTGCTGGTGGCACCAGTATAAGATGTATTCTTTCCTTAGCCCACTAACAGGGCCGTAGCCAGGATTTTGATTGAGGGGGGGCTGAGTTTGGTTTGGGGGGGGGGGCTGAGACTGGGTGGAAGAGGGTCTACCCTAGCAAACCTTTTGTATTGTTATCCCAATAACCCCATGAATGTGGGATATAATGAGCATGGTGATCAGATCATGATATGAATAAGCATAACAGTTTAAATAATGTACCAGTAAGGCCTTTTCGTGGACCACCCTGAGAATTTCGGGGGGGGGGCTGAAGCCCCCTTAGCCCCCCTGGCTACATGCCTGCCCACTAACATAGGTTTCCCAATCTCACTCTAGATGAGAGTATGATATACAGTTAGGAAATTCTCAGAATGCCTACAGATGATGGCATTATCCAGTTAATTCTCATTCTATCTCATCCTGTTACACACATTTGGCATTTTCAACCCAGTCTCCTCCCGATGTGTCAGAATGCAACTCCAGTAATCCCCACAAGCTGTGATCTACATGTGTCTGTGGAGGTTTAATAATCCTAGTTCAATGCATTTGGAGAAGGTTGTTATGGATGTCCACCAGGAAGCGCAATATAACTTATATCATTAGATGGTCAAAGTGATCTATGACCTTGTCACATGGCCCTTTCTCCAGCTTTCGCTCTCGAAAGGGAAGGCACATGGGGCAGTTTATGGCACCCTGCACACGTTCCCTTCCCCCTCATCACATGGTGGAGATGGAAAAGGGTGCATTGGCATCAGATGCAGAAAGGGCAGCAACATGCAGCAACACGCATTACCCTGCCACCCTATCTACCATCACATGGGGATTTGGATAGGAAAATGCAGGTAGCTTCATCGGAGCTAGCTGGACAACACTTTCATCTCCATGGTGGAGGAGAAAACACTTTTTGGTACTTCACCTCCACTTTGGGAGGAAAGTGGGCATAGCTTGCCATGAGTCATGTGATGGCCCATGGCAGGTCCAGTCCAAGCAATGAAATAAAGTGGCAAAATGGGGCATTTTTGCCCCGTGTGAAGAGGTTGCTTTCAGGGCATAGGGTATTCTTCTTTAATTTGTGATGGCAGAACCACACATGTCCCAGTAGATAATTACCAGACTATTTAGGCCAGGGTTGACTCAAGCACATGCCTCTCCACTTACCCAAGGCTATTTTTATGATTCTCAATCCTTCCATATTATCAGGCTGCTCTTTTTGTATGGTCCATTTTTAATTATTAATTGTTTCTTCTTGGACTGACAATTCATATTTGAAATAGGCTGAGAGAACCCCTTACATTGTTTAGCATTTTAAAAGACCTGTTAAATGATTATGGTGATGATGACAATGATGATTTTGACAGCCCATGCAGCACACAGGGGGTCCCAGTGGCATCAAACTAGTCTCAAACTTGCTGCACTTTACAGATGGTGGAAGTTTGCTGTCATCTGAACCAAAGAAGAAATATCTGCAATAACAAGGGAAATAGAAAACAGGAGGGTCGTGCTGAAACATGGGAATCTCCTCCGTCCACTCCTCACCCCAAACCATACAATAGTATACAACTGCAACATGCAATGTATTTCAAAATAATATGAATAAAGGACCAAGAAAAATGGGAAAATAACTTTGGCAGAATAATCCTTGCATGTATATTGAGAAATCCAAGTAAATTTCAATCAGATTCACTGTGGCATATGCTTTTCAACAAATTCACTGTGGCATGATACTTGATTTAATCCCTCCTTAGAAGGGAAACTAGATTCACAGTGAGGGATGTGTCCCTGAATCCAGAAGCTCCCATGGAACATAGGTGTGAAGTTCCCATGGAACAATCTTTCTCCCATCTGATGGGGACAGGTACAGAGTGGCAATGCACTTTGTCCCATTCCCCCAGTGTGATTGAGAAAGGAGGGAGGTTGAATGGGGCACCGGCAAAACAGCACAGGGAGTAGGGACACATGAAGAGGTTCTGCAGCAGCTTTGCCATGGAGCCCACAGGTTCCCATCACACACTGGAGAAGTATTTCTGGGGGAACTCCATGGCAAAACTGCAGCAGAACTGGAGTTGCTGCCAAAAAAAAGCCTTGCTAGTAACACAGGAGGCTTACTGTGCTTGCATTGCCCTCAACGGGGCAAGGCAGTTAGCAGATAGTTCCCCCATGTGATAAGGTGGGGAGAAGCCGGGATGATGAGGGGTATGGGGTGATGGGTTCCCATGCCCCTAGACGTGTACTGCCAGAAACGCCACAGTCTGCAGCTATTCCGGCAGCATGTCTGAAGAGGTCCTTACAGGATATGCCTTGGAAACTCCAGGAATTGAATGCCACCTATATTATTTGATAAAAATATATCAGAGATAGTGTGCCCTCATCCATCATGGCAAAAAGGATGGGGAAGATATGTCATTTCAGTAATGTACATGCACAAAAATCCAGAGATGCTTTAAAGGAACATAACACAGGAGAGCTTTCACCCTCATTTATAAGATGGCATCCATAACTTAGCTGTCAAATTCTGAATTATAATGGGTCACTTCAACCACTGTACTTACCCAGTAAGTGTGTTATTATGCCACTACAGAGAAATACCATTAACCATGATATTTTATATAAAATCATATGGTTAAACTTAATATGGCAATCAATTACGTTTTGCACTGTGCCTCTGCTTCAAGGCTTTCAACCCCAAGATTTTGCATTTGTAATGCAGCTGAGCAAAACACAGCAGCTCGCCTAATCCTGGAAATAATTCCCACTGTTAATGAAAGCATTTGCACTGACATATGAACCTGCTGGTTCAGCATGGAAGCCATGGATATGCTTTGTGAGTTTCTGCCATGGTTCATATTGTCTTTAAAAGGGAACAAATCTTTTTTGAAAGCCCAATGGTGCCTCATCAATGCCTTTATATTGCCGCTCCACTAGCAAACATCATACATTGCAGGCCTCCCTCTGTATTCATTGCCATAACTTCCAGAGTGGGATTATGATGATTAGCACACGGTTACCACTAAGCTGTTGCATATCAGGATGATTGGACAAGCTGAACACAATCACAGCATGACATTTTATCTGAGTAGTTCTGCACGCTCTCACAGGTATGAACAGATGGCAATGTTTTCATGCCACCCGACAAAGTATTAACTGTATGAGCAGAGGGCTTAAGGATAACTTTCTGACATGTCTAAAAATAACTTCATCTTGTCAACATTCAGGTAAGAGCCCTCAATTTTTACAGCAGCTGGTTCTTAGCTCAAAATTAAAACATTATAAAAACAGGATTTTTCCCAGTTCTGTTCAGTACTCTTAAGGTATATCAAAAGCACTTTTCTGAATCAGTGTGCCAATAGATAAGAATCCTCTTCATTCCAAGCTGGTCTGGAACATGAGGGCTGGGGGGAATGATGGTTGTAGTTCTACGTCCTCATCACATGAGCTTTCTGTCCCATCCTAGGACACTGCCGACATGCAGCCAGAATGGAGCCCAATGGAGCCCATCACATGACATAGGATACTTCTGGCAGGGCTCCGTGCTGGCTCCATGCATGCTACATCCCAGCAGCATGCTAAGCAGCAGTCCTGAGAACATGGGTAACTGCCTGTGTTCTCATAGTACAAACCAGAGACAGCGCAAGATAAAGCTGGAGCCAGATGTATAATAGCATGAGATGGGAAGAGGGCAATATAGGGTGCTGCCTGACAATTCGTCACACTGCTTGACGGATTTGCCACACTGTCCCCCAGCTGAAGGACTTCGATGTGATGAGGTCCCTAGTTGGTTAAGCCTGGATTAGGAAAAAGATACACTGTAATGATGGGGTTTTTTAAAAAAATATATCAGGCCTCCACATTGGCTGGGGCTATGGATGTAGCAGCCCCACAAAACAAAGGGAAAACCCTGGAACTTCCCCTGGAATCATGCTAGAGGACCAGTGGAAGTAGACTATAGAGTCATACTGGAAGACATAGAGATTTCTAGAGAAAACATTGTAATCAAATTTGCAAAAGCCAACCCCACAAATATGGAAGGCTTCCACTTTACATTTTAATTCAAAGTTGCTTACTTTTTCCCATCAAATTCAATGAAGTAGCCAATTCAATAAAACACAAACCAGCATATTTGATACCAATTAAAACACAAAATAAAAATTATACTAAAAGGTATTTGTACATTTTTTCCCTTGGTGCATAAACAATATAACTAGAGTCTATGGTGATTCTTTATGTATTTTAGTGGGACATGGCAACAACAACAAGCCCAGCAGGTTCCTTCAGTTTGGAGAAGTGATAGTATCCAAATAGAGTTTGATAAAGGAGGGAGAGAGTTGGATTATAACTTCTAGCCAGCAAAGCCACATATTTGAGAGACTGGGGAATTCAGGATCCAAAAAAGTAACTTTGGCAAGATCTGTTAAGTGCATAGCTCTCTTGTGTTATATTGTAATGTCTCTATGCAAATAAATAAGGCAGTTCGAATCTAAAATAAAAATGGCCTTATTTGGAAGTTAATGGGTAATTTTTTTCAGTCTTTCAGAATGCTCTCCTTCTAATTTGAAAGTCACCATCCTTTAGTGAAAAGACTTCAAAGAGAGACTTCAGCATGAGTGAGCAGCCAGAATGATCAGCAGGTTTTATTCTATTTATTTAGGTCTTAACTGAGATCAGGATATCTCTCTCCCAACAGGTGTTAAATTAGCATTGCAAAGCTAGGAAAATGTTACTATCACCCACTGCTACTGTTGTGAATGATGACTATTCTTATCGTGTGCACCTTTGAGCTTTGCATAGAAATGTGACAGATCTCTTGTGTATTATGGCCTTTGGGCCTCACCAATATTTCTTCTTGTGTATTCCAACATATCTGCCAATAAAAGATAAAACTTCATCCATCTCATGTCACAATAAAAGTTCATGTCATAATAAATCTGCTGAGTCTTAATAACATACAAGTTTCTTGGTTATTTCTTCTTCAAAATTAAAATGATTCACATACACATATATACGCACACACCTTTCAGTTCCGTTGAATTCCATGATCAGTCCTCCTCTTGCATTGTGGGTTGCACAGGACTCCATAATGATTCAGTAAATCTATGCTAGGCACCCTACAAAAATTCAAGCAGACTCATTTCTTATTCCCACTGTGAAGGCTGCTTTTCTACACATTTGCCTTCTGCAACCTAAGACAGTATATTTGGCATAGGTCTCCACCCTATGCCAAATGTATCCAAAGAAAAATTAAGCACAACAATATCAACAACAACAATTCTCATTCACCTCTCCCCAAAGCTCAAGTTGGGCTACAACATACATTAAAATCGAATATATAACTAAAAACATATTAAAATTGTACAACACATAGATTAAAAACACTTGTATTTATTTATCATGTCAGAAGTGAACAGAGGGCACAGTTGTAATATATTTAACAACACAAACAATGTTAAAAACTTGGCATTATACTAAATGTCGTTTGACTAGTAGCTGGCCACTTGGAGTGTCTCTGGTGATGTTATAAAAAGGTCCTCCATTTTGTATGTCGCAGGGCTGAAACTGCATTGTAATAGGTGGTCTGTGATTTGCTCTTCTCCACACTCACATGTTGTGGACTCGACTTTGTGGCCCTATTTCTTCAGGCTGACTCTGCCTTTCATGGTGCCATAGCACAGTCTGTTCAGCGTCTTCCAAGTTGCCCAGTCTTCTGTGTGCCCAGGTGGGGGTTTCTCATCCAGTCTCAGCCACTGATTCAGGTTCCAGGTATTAGCCTGCCACTTTTGGATTATCGCTTGCTGGTATGTTCTTGCGAGTATCTCTGTAGATCTTAGAAAGCTGTTTCTTGATTTAAGGCATTGGCATGCTGGTTGATATATGAACAGGGGGTGAACTGGAGATGTCACTGCCTTGGTCATTTCATTATTGGCTGCTACTTGGACGACGGTTTTGGATTATGCTTTTAATATGGCAATTTTAATCTGGTGAACTAGTTCTAATGTATATATATTTTAACTATGTTAATGTATAAGGATGTATTTTATGTGTTTTATATCATGTTTGGCACTGAATTGTTGCCTGTTTGGAAGCCATTCTGAGGTTGGAGGTTAAGAAGGATGGGGTATAAATGCTTTAAATAAATAAATAAATAAATAAATAAATAATACTTCCCAGTGGATGTCAGGTTGTGCAATATTGGCTAAATGGTATTTCTCCAGTGGTGTGGGGCGTAGACATCCTGTGATAATGTGCCATGTCTCATTATCTGGTAATCTTGACCCAAACCATGTAGAGCTCCAAGATACTGTGTATACTCATGTATAAGTCGACCTCATGTATAAGGCGAGGGCAGATTTTGGGGCCAAACCTGTGGATTCAATATGACCCATGCACAAGTTGGCAGTTTAACCCTCAAACACCAACTGAAATCTCTCAGCATTCTATCCTAGCCTTGGATGGCTCTTGCCAGCGTTGCTATGGTTACAGCAGTTATGCAAATCTGCCCTTATTGGCAGCCAATCATGTTGTTCAGAATGTAGAGGCTGGGTGAGTCGTTGGCTGCCCCGGAGGATACTGGGAAATGTAGTTTTATTTTTATTCGTTGTTTTGGGGGCCTTTTAGGTTTTGGGGGGGAAGTTTCTTTGCTACAAACGTACCTTGCTTGAGGCCTATTTCTGTTGGCAAGTATTGTTTTTCTGCGTTGTATGGTTTCTTTGTTTGAGGTATACATCACATGACGTGAACCCATTTATATAATAGATTCGAGTTTATATACCACCACTCCCTAAAGGCTCGGGGCGGTTTACAACAGAATAAAACAGTTAACAGTAAACAACTCTGCACATCACAAACAATAACAAAACAAACTATAGTAGTAATCTACTAGATACCAGGGTTCACCCAGTTCCTAGAGAGGCTGGCAGAATAAAACCTGATGGAGTGTGGTCTTGGACAGGGCCAACTGGGTGGCGCGGGGCCAGCGTAAAAGCTGGCTCACCCGGACAGCATTGGAGGCGTAGTAATGGCCTAACAGGCCCAAAAATAGAGTCACCAGTAGCATCTTTAGGAGAGTTTCTATAACCAGTAACTTGGGAGGGCACTCTTTTCTCCACCTTCACAGAGTTTGAGTCACTTATAAGGGTGAACTGGGGAGACGCTCTCTCCCTTACGACCCTAAGTCGAGCATTTAAGTCCCAGTCCTTGACAGCTTCGGAGGGCCCTTTCTCCTCCCCATTCACAAAGGAGGGACCACCCGAAATGATAAGGGAATCTGGGAGGCCCAAACATCTAATAGGACATTCTGTTTGGTAATTTTTGGCAAATATTACCAGATGCTTACAAGACCACAATTGTCCCGTCCTATTCAGGCAAACCTTTTTCTGGAATCCACAGAATTCTGCATCCTCCCCCTTTATCCCCTGTCAATGGTTGTTAATGTTTCCTGGGATGTGATTTATATTCCATGTAATAAAGTTGTAGCCAAGACACTTAGCTTATAATTTGGTATCCAGCCTCTCTATCTTGGTGCAAACCTCTGTGCGGCTCTCTTTAGGGAGGGAATTTTAAACATGGTGTTTCACTGTTTAAAATGCAGCAATTCTCTCCAGTCATCATTACCTGCTTCACCTGAATTAGTGATGTGCCTCCGAGGTCAATTTCATTATCTGGGTGGGTTTGTTTGCAAAAGAATGCTCCCTAAATTATTCTCGTTTCAATACTTTCAGTACTTTGCAGGGCACACTGACTTTGAACAAGACTTTAAAAAAGAAACTGAAGCTGAAGATTTGAAATCAATTATTTTTATTCATAATTAAGCAATACTTTGCTGTTTTCAGTTTTAATACTTCACTGCTTGCCATTAATATTTTATATGATTCCGAAATAAAGGGATGCATGTTAATCATTGAGCTTATTTGTTTGTCTGGATGTCTCAAGGGATGTGTACAACTTTTGGGAAATATGTGTGTGATGTATTTAATTGTGAGAGATGTTGTAATGTTGCAGTTGCCTGATTTAAATATGCAAATCTTTACTATTTTTACATTATGGTTGATCTATTGATTTATAACATAGTCTCACAGAACCCAAGAGATTTGATTTTATCCGGACAGATCCACCTCTTCATTTTGTTTTTCCTCCCTGAAATATAGTTGGCTCACCCAAGGGAAGGTGTTTCTTTTCAAGGGGGATGGAGTTTTGTACTTGTCTTTTCAAGTTGAAACAGAAGTTATATGAGTACAAGTTTTTTAAAAAAAGCAATCACAGAACTCTGATAACTGTCTTAATATATATTTATCCCCTTTGTCAGTACTTTGATAAAGACTTTTTGTTCATTTGTGACATTGATTCTAAATGACCTGCTCAGTCTGTTGCCTGTGGGTCAGAATGACCTGCTCATTCCAAGAAGATAAACATTAACATGCAGTTAATTCTTCTTTAAAAGGAGAGGCTGTTATCTTTTCAAAAGCAGAAAGCTCATAACAACCCAAATAAAAACCTTCCAAGCTTCATTATTCCTGCAATTGATACTTCATTATGGTAAATATGCTTAATACTTTAATCCTGTAAGAAATGTTGTTTTGGTGCATGGGAGAACCTACTGCATACTGATTGCATGATGCATTCATACAAGTTACTCCTACTGTACGCAAACATGTTCACACAGTATCATTTATACTATATTTATACATAGGATGTTCACTGACAGAAATATATAGGATCCCAATTTTGTTTATATATGCTCAGTTTTGCTGGAAATGATTAGAAGAGGCGTGAGGAAAGTCTGAACATACGTGGCCAAACTCATTTGTATTTTTTCCCCCTAGGATGCTCTCCCCACGCAAAAAAACCCAACAAGATATTTATTACCCCAAGCTACAAAACATCTCAAAATTACCCCAGAAAGAAGTGGCTTGTTCTTTAACCCTCAAACCTGAAGTAACATCGCTTCCAAGTTGTAGAAGTCAACTTACGTTGCTTCCAGAAAGTCATACTGTGTCCCTCTGGGAGGCAACTGGTTAAGGATGTAAACGTTATTCACACAATGTATTGTCGAAGGCTTTCATGGCCGGAATCAACCCAGTTATTATTCATACATTTTGTTATCTTTGACAAGAAAGGATTTCTCAGGGCTCTTTTACACAGGTCCAAAACCCATGATAGTTAATGGGTTTACCATGGGTTTTTGCCTCAGGTAAATATGGATTAATTCAAAGTAAACTGGGTTTTACGAGTTTACTACAGATTAATTAAACACATCAACTGATCTGGGTCTTATTGAAAGGTCCGGGTTTGTTGAGATGCTGGGCCTGTGGGGGTTGATTTCTGGGACCACGTTCTGCAATCCCGGGGTCTATCTCCATTGCCCTCCCAGTTCTTCAGAGGGTTATCCTGATGTTTAGAAATGATGTATCAGGAGGTGGGGAAAGGAGGGATGGGGAGGGATGGGGGGCTTGGGAGTGAGGGGCTAGATGCCATCCTGGGTGGACCTTCTAGCAACCAGCTGAAGGAAAGTATGGGGTTGTGGGAGGCAGTAAGGACTCAAACCCAGGATGAAATGGGTGATTTTAACCCACTTCCTCCTGGATTTTAGTATAGTGTAGAAAGGTCCTCAGCTGTCAACAATGGGGAAATATTTTGTACTTAAATGTGTATAAAAAGAATTTTCCTCCCTATCATTAGTGGGAATAGCACACACATACAACACATATACAGTGGGCTCTTGGTATCTGCTGGGATTTAATTCCTGGATCCTCTGTAAATACTTAAATCTGTGGACCTTTGAATCAGCACACACAAAATAATATTGGACATTAACCAAAAAAAGAGTTTTTGCACAAAGGCTTTGTGTATTGGGGGACCAAAACCAACAAACCCAAAAAGAAAACCACCACATTTTTGCAAAATACATCCCTAAATAGTATTTTCAGGGAGCAAGAAGACAGTGTTAGAATGTTTATCAGAAATCAGAACAAAGTAGGTGAACGTTTAGATTTCTAATCTGGATTATCTTGGTTAACTACATCAGGTACCCAGTGAGACTCACACTAGTTCAAAGTAGATTTACCTAGCCATACTCCTAAATTCACTTTTAGCATCTGTTGCATCCTCCTCTTCTCCCTTTGCCCTGCCAATGCACACAAAGCTTCATCGGACAGGCTAGGCACAGATCCAACTGACATCTGGGTGCTTACATACCTGCAAACACAGATAAACAAATAGAGTCCTATGGTACACGAAAAACAAAAAGACTGATGTTGGGATAGCTTTCTACAAGTGGAACCATCTTAACCATAAACATGTCATGTTGCCCTCAATTGTCAGATATGTACACACATGAGGGAGGGGGTTAGTTACTAGTGAAGCAAAAAGACCACACAATTCAATAGACATAGTAATATATCTCTGGTAAGCTATATTTGTAGTACTTATCATCCTCATAATAATATTGAACTTGAGTTTTATATTACTAGTCACTAAAATGTTCTGCCCGACTTACCGGGCAGAAAAGTTGCGGTGTCAGGGCACCCTTCTGGCCGCCATGGCAGCAAGGGGGCTTTTTCTTCCCAGAAGCCCCCTCAGCAGCAGGAGAAGTTCTTGCTGGCTGGGGTGGCCAACTCATCAGAGGCAGCCCTTGGTCATGCCCTGATTGGCTGGGCTGGCTGCCCCAAGAGCTTCAGGCAGTCTTAAAGTGGCCGTGAAATGCCATGCAGTGCAGGGTGCCTTTCCTGTTTGATTACAGATGAGACTCAGCTCTGCATGGGTCCTGAATCCAGGGATCGGGCAGCCCACTGCTGTCGGATACTGCATAACCACTCCAGGGGGTGCTGCTGTTACCAACCAGCACAATAATGGGATCCTTGAAAAAGGTCACCAGCCAGTAAATAGTGGTGTGAACAGGACTTCAAAATAATGTTTAAATATGACAGATACCCTGCACATTTTACAAAACTTTCTTGTGTTTCTAATATTTGCGTTATTTTAAAACATGCTAATGAGCTTTGGATTGCCACCCTTTAACTTACTCATCAGTGCCAACATCCTTGGTTTTCTTCTGTTTAATTAAGTCTTGCTTATATATTATTCATTAAAGACTGAAGTTAAAATGAATTGGGCTTTACGAATTCATGAACCAACTTCAAGTGGTTAGTTCCTTTGACAAATACTTATAGTAAAAGGGGGGGAACTACAGTAACTCTGGGTAATTAAGCTGAAATTCGATGGTCCCACGAATCATCATATATGCTGGATCTCCCACTGTGAGGATGGAGATAATAAGAGGAAGAGACTAGACTTCAGAGCCAGATCTGACCTCAGATTCATTCTTTGAGGCACATAAGAAGTTCTGCAATCTTCTTTTCCAAACCACAAGGCGAAGAGAGGAATCTCAAAGCAAGGAGTATTGAAAAGTATTTTTTAAATATTGGTACAGGTTACTCCGAAGTGGCTTCTGAAGACCCCAAATCTCAGGTTTGGCTTTTCTCAAAAGTCCAATTTGGCAGAGAGGGAGGTGAGATCATTTGGAAATGGATTTTTGTCCTAAGGGTGAAAAAAGTTTTTCTTTTTCCCACAATTACTTTGCCAATCATAAGGAAATCATAGCATGACAGAACTTACAATGTGATCATTATCAGTTGTTGTTTTTTTTCAAAAAGTAATCACTATTAAAATTATTTCCCATGCAACCACAACAATAAAGTTATGGCATCATTTAGTAAACCCCAACAGAAGGCAGTATTAACCCAATGCAATTACAATTTAGCTGCCTTGTGCAATAAGGCTCTTAAAGTTACACTCTAGAATTAATTTAATATTCATGGTTTTAAAAAGATGGGGAATGTGTATAAAGCAACCTAAATTTTTGGACAAGTCTTTTCAAACTAATAACATTTCTTGAAAGCATAGTTTACTTTAAATATTTAATTCACATATTTAATGAAAGCTGCGCACAGAACCTAAAGTGGACCAAAGAGGGTTCTGTGCTTTACTGCCATAGCAACATCCTAGGGAATCCTGGGATTTGAAGTTTAATGAGGGTTCCTTAGAATTCTCAAGCAAGGGGCTCTAATGCTTCACCACACTACACATCCCGGGTGTCCATTCGATGCAGTCAGTAGAGTTAAAAATGGGATTGTAGTGCTATTACTGTTTATTGTAAAAAGGCCCTAGGAGAGAACCCTGCTATAATATAAACTGGGGCTCTTCATCTCTGTTTAGATTACAGACATACATTAGAGACCTGAAACTCTGTAAAGAGCATATATTATGCCTTTTCCTTTGCTCTATAGGCAGATGAAATGCTCTAGTGATTAAGCAAATATCCAGAGTAAACCGAGAACAGGGGACTTGATTTAGTCTCACATAATTTGACGAACCTATCCCCATTCAAAGAAATTAGAAAAACAGAACTGTGTCTGTTTTATTACCAGAGGAAAAATTACACAGGAGGGAATTCAGCCATACATATGAAAATCAATTGTAACTTTTCCTTATTCCCTCCCCTTGAATTATTTATTGCTTGAGTGGTACTGATTCTGATACACCAAGGCAGGGAATTATTAGGGATTTGGCTTTGCTGGCAAAGGCTGTTCAGAATGACAGACGAGCTATCCATCTTGTAAAACAGTCAACATATAGCTGAATTATAAGCCTGCCATTCTGGATTGCTGGACATCTTCAGCCAGTTACCTGGGCAGTAAGGAAAAAAATCCTGGATGAATGAAGAGAACCCCATCTTCCTGTGTTATGTCTCTAGATAATCTTAAAAATGGGAACATCTAAGCAGAGTTAAAAAACTCCCCCCCCCTTACACCAATAATTATTATTTGAAACATGACCCTGAAAAGTCAAACCCTGAGAACAGGATTTGAATGAATGACTTCTCACTACCCAACTTGGCTTTGGAATCAGGAAATACTGCTGGGAAGCCTTACCTAATTCCTCTCCATCCCACCACCACACAATAGGAACTTCCTCCTCAGCCAAGCTGCTAGGCTCAACAGTAAGATCAGAATGCAAATAATCAATCAGATGGCAAACCGATCATACAAGGGTACAATTAATTCCACCCAAAAGAGGTCTAAGCCCATTATCACATCTGCTCTCCATAATTTCATAAAATAGGACTAGGAAATCTCATTATCTTGGGACCACTCCTCCCCGATAGCTATCACCTTTGTCTCCAAGCAGCATCCACTTCTCAACCCAGGAACACGCCACCCCCAACCTAAAGGAGGTGGACACAGCAGACAGACTCAGGTTTTTCCTCCAATACAGACTTTATTAAGTTTCCCGCCATACACACTTCACCAAACACAGGCTGAAAAACATGACAACAATGCATACACTTCTAACCAATGAGGCAGGGGATCATAATTTGTACCAATCAGAACAATGTTTATTATTTTCAAATGTCTATAAAATATTGATATCTGTAACCAGGAGGCGAGGGAATCTGAGGATTTCCCCAGGCATTGTTCTTTAGCCATCGGAGCACAAAGCGAACTCTGGTTCTGCCACTCACCTCTGCATGTCTAGATTGCAACTGATTGTTGGTGGTACACCTCTGGGATTCCATACAACTGAATGAGATCCTGTGGAGGTTCTCTAGCAGTTGCACCTGCTTCCTTTCCCATTACCAGTCACCCTCCCCAGATGATACTTGCCTATTTTTTATTTATTTAATTTATTTTGGGGGAACCAGAAATATGGAAAATCACTATTTTGGGCCATCTTGATATCTGTGTGTGGGAGATGGGAACTTCTGTTGAAGTTGAGGGAGCTGTACAAGTCTTCAGGAGGTCTTGGTTAGTCACAACTTTATACTGTACCCCACCTAGGGTTGCCAGAGTGAAAACTGGAAAGGGTTCTTGCACCTGAAAAGGTGACTAAAGTGAAAATGAGAGGACAAGAAATAAATCGAAGCCATTTAAAAGTGAATGAAAAAATGGGATAGGAGAGGATTGATTTGGATCATCTTTCCCAATTGGGACAATTGAGACCAAATGTGCCTAAGGCAAGATTTTCTTATGTTTATGAAAAATTTTGGAGCTATGAGACTGTGGGTTCAGGAAACTTTAAAGTCCTCGATGAAGGCTTCTTCAGGCTATATGCACAATTCCCATTGAGACTATATTTTCTCTGACTGTCTGCTATCTTACTGAATCCTTCATTGTTTTTATCCATGTTTATTTTATGCATGTGCTCAACCAAACCTACAATACCTCTCCTTTTAGTCCTGTTTCCTTCTGTGGGTATCTCCTTTTAAAAATAGGCCTCAAAGGTTTATTTTAAAAGTTTCTCTTACTACTTCTGTTTAGGAAGTATACTATGGGGGTGGAGAATGTTGAATTTTCTTGGGCCTACACTTGCTCAAGGACTTCTAAAACAATTGCATTTAGTTTCGGTTATGTTTTATGCCTGAACAGTTTACTAATGAAACTATATCATACTATACAAATTAGATGTGCCTCGTTGTGAACAGCTATGGCTGTAGCAACCAAGCTATTCTTAATTAATCTATACAGCTGAGTCTGAATACACTTTAGCCTATGAATATAAGATGACATCCATCATGAATGTCCACTGAACTAAGATTAACCTTCAATTGTTCCAAATGCTTTTGGATACAAGTGGACAAGAGAGAATTCAGAAGACGTTTTTTTTAAAAAAATCTGTGGGTGAGAGAGACTAATGAAGAGGGAAATCTTTGAGGGTTTTGGCATCTTTATTATCTTCTACCAACTCCTTGCATGTTTGCTCTATTTAAAATTAAGCCAGTCTCTGTGAAAACAATAAGTGGACACAAATCTGACATCAGAAATGGCAATATTCAACAACCAGTGAGGAAACACTTCAGTCTCCCAGACCACTCTGTCTCTGACCTTAAGGTGGCCATTAATAAACAAAAGAATTCCAAAGACAGATTACAATAGATGAATAGTTGAATAAGAATTCATAAAGAGGTTCAGCTCTATCTCCTATGACTTGAATACAGACAAGAGAGGTTTTTGAATAGGCTTGAAAGTTTGTTTGGCTTACCATGTATGTTAACCAGTTCATCTGTGCAGGTTTGTCTGTATTACCCCCATTTTTGTTTCTTTTATAAGCACTGTTGAAGCAAATCCGCATCTTATATTTACATTTCTGTTTTCCAAGACTGTATAATTACAAATATCCTATCAACAGAGTTAATCAACAATTTGGGTGGGAACCCTTCCAGATGTTGTTCCATCCAACTGAGAGCAACCTTTGTTGTTTTGATTAATCATATCTATATTAGTTAGAATATACGTGTGTGTGTGTGAAAGTATGTATACATATGTGTGTGTGTGTAAGAATATCTGTCTGGACCAGGGGTGACCAATTACCGGCCCTCCAGGTGTTTTGGACTTCAACTCCCAGAAATCCTAGCCAGTTTACCAGCTGTTAGGATTTCTGGGAGTTGAAGTCCAAAACACCTGGTGGGTCGGTAATTGTCCACCCCTGGTCTGGATAGTACAACTACTATATTTTCAGGGAATAACATTCCTGAATTTACTGTGGAAACAAAAAAAAATCTGGATAAAAGTTATCCTGTTGAAACAAATAACGTCTGGCAGAAATTACCATAGGGTTTTCCTTGTGGACCTAGAAAATTCCTAGAAAGGAAAATTGCTAAGTCTTCTGATATGACTCTATGGTAACCTCTAGTAGAATCATACCATAAAATCATATGAAGAGGTTAGAAAATTCCTAGAGAGAACATATGAGCCAGCATAGTATAGTATGGCACTTGGAAGCCAAAGTTTGACTCCCCATTTGACCATGGAAACCTACTGAGTGGCCTTAGGCAAGTCACACTTTCTAACTCTCAGAAAAAGGTAAACCACTCCGAACAAATTCTGCTTTAAAAAAAATCCTATAATGGGTTTGCAGTAAGAGAAAATGAGTATCAAAATGTGGCAATATCAAAACAACAGTAGCATCAAAATGGTTGTTTTGATACTAATTAAATATGTTTATATTCTTACTTTTATTTTGATTTAGTGTTTACTCAGGGCATTCTATGTTAATTGCAATCCTGTTTACTGTGATTTTCTGCCAACTTTTTTTAGGAATAAAGAAAACTTTTTGCAGGCTGTTACAAACCATTTCAGAGGATCTGCAATATGAATTAACTCTCTACCCCTCACACAAAAAAACAGTCCAAAAGACACCAGAAGTGGCACTCCCAGGCACTCCAGATAGTGGCTGCAATGACACCCCGCAGTCCTCCAGAACTTGAGGAACCAAGAATTTGGGGGATTGGATGTCCAGACTTTAGAATGCAACCCATCCTAGTCTAAGCAGTGTTGCCTACAGAGATTTGGGTTATTTTTACAGCTGTACATAGATCACAGATTAGCAAAGGCATATAGTGCATTTGGAAGGCTTCACAAAAGAGTCTGGAGCAACAAGCACCTGAGGCAAAGCACCAAAATTAGTGTGTACAGAGCTATTGTACTGTCTATTCTCCTCTATGGGTCTGAAACATGGGTCACCTATAGCCAACACCTACGAGTCCTCGAACGCTTTCATCAGCGCTGTCTTTGCACAATCCTAAATATACACTGGACCGACTATGTGACTAATGTTGCTGTCCTTGAGCAAGCAGGGATCACCAGCATTGAGGCCATGCTATTGAGAACACAGCTGCACTGGGCAGGGCACATTTCTAGGATGGAGGACCACCGCCTCCCAAAGATGGTGAACTCGCCACGGGTCAGCGCAAGAGAGGCGCCCCCAAAAAGAGATATAAGGACTCCCTGAAACAACATCTCAGGCTTGGCCAGATTGATCACCAACAAGGGTCCACCCTGGCCTCACATCGGGAGGCATGGAGAGGCACTATCCACAATGCTACGACCTCTTTCGAGAAGACACGCCGAATGGGTCTTGAAGAGAAATGACAACGCAGAAAGAACCACAACTTGGAAACAACATCACCCTAGGAGACTTTCTGCTGTGCTTTCTGCAACCGAACATGCCTATCTCAGATTGGCCTTTTTAGTCATCAACACGCTTGTAAAAAGCGTGGGATGAGTTCTTCCTAAGAATCTTCATTCACGAAGTAATGCCGAGAGACAGCAGTACTAGAAATACTCTGTAGACATGTTTTCCCTTTTTAAAAAGGTGTCCTGGCTCTCGTGAGAGAGGCTTACAGCTCACAGAGCTTAGATGAGCAAGAAGGGAAAAGTATGCAACATGACAATGCACTGAGCAATGGTTGTGAAGATATCCCTACAGGGCACAAAAAGTTCAGTGGAGCAATTAAAAAGAGATGTACTCTCACTAATGAGATTTTTCCAAAAAGAGGAGCCTGATCACGTTCCTGGTACAAAGTGGAAAAGTTATTATGATTTGACATTTACTTGTAGGATGTGAGGTCGCTGTTGAGATTAAGAGACAGAGAAAGG
Organism: Anolis apletophallus; assembly: GCA_030556195.1. NCBI lineage: Eukaryota > Metazoa > Chordata > Lepidosauria > Squamata > Anolidae > Anolis > Anolis apletophallus. Next base: position 65,765,299 of record JARBWK010000010.1, on the reverse strand, counting down.
AGTAGTATGAAGAAATGATGGAAAATCAAACCAAAGACGTTATTGGATACAAAATGAAAAGAAGCTTCAGGTAAGAGGGGATTGCTCAAAACTTCAGATGAACTAAATGAAAAGGGCAGAGGACAGAGATTTGGGAACCTATCAATTCAGACCAGTAGCCATGCTGCTGAAGAATTCAGGGACTTAGAATTAAATATAGAGTAACTTTTCCAGTATTTGGCTTTATCTAGTTCAGTTCAATTAGCTCATGCAAACAGAATAATGTAAGAATAAAAGTCCTATAGAATCAGATCAAAGGAGAATATCGGGCAGCATTTTCACCTAAGGGTTGCTAAGATTTCCATGAGATATTAGGCCATAGTTCTTCTTCCTCTGTTGTAACCAAGGATCTGGTATTCAGAAATAGCCTACCTAGGGAAAACATACATTTTTGTGAACAATGAACAGCATGGAGTGCAATTATTATGGAAAGCTAAAACTTTATAATTAGCTGCGGCTGTTATTGGTCTTCCCCTTTATCTTTTTCTTCTTTTTCTTCAGGTGCCACCATTGATTGCCAGCAGTGCATAATTGCATTTTCTAGTGAATTCTTGGAAATAGTGACTGGACAGAAATCAAGTCCCACTTGCATGTCTTCTGCAGAGAAAATAAGCACCAAATATGACAGAAATTATCACGACTCTCATCCATCATGTATTCTGACAGCCATACTAAAGCATATAAATTCTCATATAAGAACAGCCCCAGGACTGATAATATTTGGTCAGAAATCCTAAATAAGAGTCACGGAAAACAGTTGCCTGGGGGAAACAAAAATGTGCCCAAGAGTAAAGGCAAACTTAATAGATACCATGAGGCAGAGCAGCCTATTATTACATTTTTACGGCTATTTATTTTAAAGTGATTTCAATATATCAATTTCATTTTTTTACTTTGCATCCTATATCTATCTATATGCCCAGATTGCCCACTTTAAATATCGTGCCGTCATCCTTTAAAATCCTGGTTTGAAAGTTTACTGAACAACTTCCGATCCCCTGCTAGATAGTGGACTGAAAACTAACACTAAAAACAATGCAATCTATAACTTAAAACCTAAAAACATACTAATATTAAAATAGGATTAAACATTGAAACTATTAAGAATAAACAGTTAAACATTAAAAACCTGTTCACATACCTAAAACACTTCACAGCAGCACACCATGGCAGTAATCAAAATACTACAAATCCAAGGATTTCCAAAGATGGAGCAATGATCTTTAAAGTGGCATGAGTTTATTATAACTTTTGTACTGTAAGTGTACTTCAATTTGACCTACAGGTAAGGATAGGAAAGTCAGCCAGCTTTGCGTTTTCCCACTACAAGATCTAATATTACTATGTAATGCAGATACATCCTATATAGAAGCAAGATCATTATCTTTGGTAACATTATCTTTGGTAGCATTATCTATTGCACAACGCTGTGTGGAATCCATTGCCAATCCACCATAAAAAGTATGCTCTTTGTAATTTGGCTAAAAAGGATATGCATTACTGTTGCTGCCTGCTTAGAATTACTTCACTATAAACAATTATGTTAGAACACCAAAGATTTCAGCGATGGAAAAGGAAAACTTGGGGTATATCTATGTTGTAGAATAGATCCACTTTAATTGTCTTGGTTCAATGCTATGGAATCCTGTGGGCTGTAGTTTGACAAGGTTTTAACCTTTTCTGCCAAAGAATGCTGATGCCTCACCAAACCACAAATCCCAAGATTGCATAACATTGAGCCCTGGCCATTTAATCAGAAATGATGTCCCTCAAAGAGGAGCTCCAGGTGCAGCTCATGAAGCACCTTCACCTTTTGCTTTGGCATAGCAGTAACATTACTATAGGGCGTGAAATCTAATGTACACCCCAATTTTGGCAAGATCATTTAGCCAAATAGGGTGAGCATTAGATTAAATACAGTATTATAGATTATTTTCAAATATGTTCTTAGATTAAATATTCATATAAACCTACCAACAGGGTCCAGTATTATTCCAACAAGACATTCTAAATTTGGAAAGGCCAATCTGTACTCACACATGAACCCTCAGTTAAGGCATTGTGGGAATAAATTCTTGTTTATACATGGAAAGAAACATTTATTTGCATCTATCTCTTTATCTATTCATCATAATCTATTTGAAGAACACAGAACTCAGGAACCATAAGTCAGCAATTACCACTACAAAGCTGGAGTAACATGTTGCTAACAACATTAATTTGAAGGGACACTTTCCAACAGGGCTGCATTTTCAGTAGAGCAGTGTTTCTCAAACTGTGCTCCTCCAAGTGTTTTGGACTTCAGTTCCCAGAAATCCCAGAAATTCCTAATTACTATCTGTTAGGAATTGTGGGAGCTGAAGTCCAAAACATGTGTAGGAGCACAGTTTGGGAAACTCTGCAGTAGAGAAACTTCCCGATCCAACCATAGCTAAGAAAAAGGGGAACCATCTGAGGCTACACACAGAATACCTCAACGCCACATGGCCTTAATTTAGAGAACAATACCACTCTTATTTAATGCATCATCCTTTGAATTCTATGCCTAAAACCTGAGAATTCAGTAAGGACCACTGGATGCTCTTTAACACTTTCATCCCAAGGAACATCTCTTTAAAAGGTGGAAGTCATGCTCAGGTGAATGAGGCATGAAGATATCTCCAAGATTGCGTAGTCTTAGACCAGACGGTATCTATCAATTTTACTCATATCATAGAATTGAGGAAGAAAATGCTGTCCTGAGTTCTGTAGGAAGAGCACAATCTCAATTTTTACAATATATGAATGTCATTTCATTGTGAACTGCCTCATCATGGAGCATCAAGGCCAACATTTTTTTCCTCACCTCAAGGCTGATATATACATGTGTTCAAACATCCACACAGAAGTGAGATATACGGCACCACTGTTTATATTCAAGCAGCCAGTGGTTAAGCACTATCATTTATTTCTTCAAGCATTTCTCATAGACAGAGTCTTCAAACTTGACTTATACATTTCAAAGTGTTTTATACTCACAGGTACAATGTTCAGAACTTGATTTATACACTCAGGAGTGCTTTATGCTCAGGGCTAGTGTGCTCCACACTTGATTTATAGTAAAGATGAGTGAACCAGTCCCGTAAAATGTGATTTTGTCTGAAACTAAAGCAAAAAATAAAATAAAACTTTTTTTCTGGGATTTTGGAAATTTCAGCCATTCTAATTTTCAGCTTAGTCTGGAAGTGCAACTAGAATAAAAAAAACATATTGAACCTTTCCATTTCTTGATTTTAAAAAATAGAATGAATATTTAAACCACAGTAGAGTCTCACTTACCCAACATAAATAGGCTGGCAGAACGTTGAATAAGTGAAAACATTGGATAATAAGGAGCGATTAAGGGAAAGCCTTAATCAAAAAGTTCCATTGCTGAGGAGCCACCAATGAGAAGGCCCTGTCTCTTGTCCCCGCCAGGTGCCCCTGCGACAAAGGTGGGATCGGGAGCAGGGCTTTCCCAGAAGATCTTAAATTTCTAGCTGGTTCATAGGGAGAGAAACGTTTGGACAAATAGGCTGAGATGGAACAGTTTAGGGCTTTATAGGCTAAAGCCAGCACTTTGAATTGTGCCCAGTAGCAAACTGGCAGCCGGTGGAGCTGGCGCAACAGAGGAGGAGAGCACACATTTAATATTTAATATGTACTATTGTACCAAGGATACAACAGTACATATTTAGTACCAGTCTTTTATATTATAAATATTAATTACTGGACTAATTGTTCAAAATGTTAGGAGCTAGGAGCTGGCATATGATAAAACACCATGTTGGTTACTAGCACATGGTTCAAAATATGTTGTTTAATACAAGTAAATGTTAAGAGATACAACAGATACAGTGCAAATGTAAAAAATAGTGCATGGAATTAACTGAAATTTGTATCTTCTGCAGAATCAAACAATTGAAGCCCAATCAAATAATATAATCAGATATCTGAGGCTTCAGCATTTGAGATGCCTCTTACTCTGTCTTTGGAAGTGTCAGGCAACAGAGTTTAGGAAACCCTTTGTGAAGATTTAATCCTAACTGTGTAGGCAACTTACAGATAAGTAACAAAAGAGACAGTTGCCTGCCTCATCAAGCAGATACAAACTACAAATCAGGCAGAAGCTGAACTAGGGACCCAGATGAAGCAGAAACATACAGAGAGAATGAGATAACATAAAACAGCTAAACCCCAATACAGTTCCAGTCATTTAACAGGGCGGCTTTTGATTCTGGGTGAAATGGGACCTGTATTTTCCAGCACACTGAACTGGAACACTTATCAGGGCTTCTTTATACTTTTATCTTTCTTCCTGGGAAAGTCTTTCTACATGGTGCTTTTTCACATCCCTCCCACACACACCCCTCCCCCTGTGCTTTTGCTGAGCACAAAAATTGTGTTTGGCACGCCCAGGAAAGATGTGGTCCCATGAGTTTATGTTGCCATTTTCAACAAGATATCTATGATTAAAAATGCCTTTGAAAAGGACAGTAGGATTTCATGGGCTTAGCTTGGAAATAGGAAATCACAGAAAAATAAAACCCGGAACAAAAGTTTATAACCCATAAAAGACAAATAAATGTCACAGTTGCTAGAAAAGCACAATTCTAGTGGCATCCACTGTAAGTAGGGCAAGGTATCAACTTTGGGTTTTAGTCTGAAATTTAAAGATCTCTGGAGTGCTGAGCCCTAACCCTCATAGGTCCAGCACCTTGGCTGGTCTCTTTAAAATTCACACTAAACACCAGAATGGATTAACTGTTGACTGATACAAACATCACCAGCTACTGTAGCACAACCTACTCCTTATGTCTGCTAACTGCTCTCAAGTAGACAAACTACACAAGGAAAAATATACAAATCCAGATAGCATAATAAATAGATAGAAATTCTGGAGTTTTGCCTAGTACAGGGCTGTCCAACTTCTACCGGCCCAAGGGCCGGAATTCCGGTCACTGATCACCTGGGGGCCACTCCGCCACGCCCCCGGCCACGCCCTCGGCCACGCCCCTGGCCACGCCCCCACCCGCCCCCTCTGGTTTTGCCCGCTTCCTACGCTGGCATGACGCTTTGGGAAGGAGGGCAGAGCCACGGGGGACTCTTCCACCCTCCCCTCGCCATCTGTCACCCAAACGAGGGTTAATATTAACCCCCATTTGGGTCTCGTTTGCGAGAGGAGGGTGCCAGGCCACACCTTCCACCCTCCTCTCACCATTATCCCCGTTTACCCAAAGGAGGAGGTGATTTTAACCCCCTCCTCTCCGCCTGCACCTCTCCCGGGAATAACCCGGGACAAGGGTCCCGGGTTATTCCCAGAGAGAGGAGGAGGAGGGTAACGCGAGTCCTCCGCCTGCACCTCTCCCTGGGAATAAACTGGGACAAGGGTCCCGGTTTATTCCCAGAGAGAGGAGGGGGAAACGCGAGTCCCCCGCCTACACCTCTCCCTGGGAATAAACTGGGACAAGGGTCCCGGTTTATTCCCAAAGAGAGGAGGAGGGGGGGATGCGATTCTCCTGCCTCCTCCTCTCCCTGGGAGTAAACTCCCCGTGGCTCTGCCCTCTCTCCCAAAGCGCCAGCGCGCAGAAGCGGGTGAAATCTCCACTTCTGGCGCTGGCGTGAAACTTTGGGAAGGAGGGCGGAGCCATGGGGGACTCCCCGTGGCTCTGCCCTCTCTCCCAAAGCGTCACGGATAGGAGGGCTGCAGCCAAGGGGCTGGCGGGCTGTGTGCGACCCACGGGTCATCAGTTGGACAGCCCTGGCCTAGTAGACAGCAGGTATCTGATTGCCAACTACTTCTAATCAAGTATTGTGTTGTCCAAATTAGTCCAATGATTGAAAATGACACTTGTATTTCCAGAGTATTAACAACTGTATGATTTGTGTGTGTGTGTGTGTGTGTTAGGAGCACACACTACAAGTCACTTCTGGTGTGAGAGAATTGGCTGTCTGCAAGGACATTGCCCAAGGGATGCCCAGATGTTTTGATGTTTTACTATCCTTGTGGGAGGCTTCTCTCATGTCCCCGCATGGGGAGCTGAAGCTGACAGAGGGAGCTCATCCATGGTCTCCCTAGACTGTCAGTCATCAGTCCTGCCGAAAAAAGGGTTTAACCTATTGCGCCAGTGGGGGCTCCTGCATGATTTTCAGTATCAGCAATGGCTAACTAGAAGTCATTGTTGAACGCCATGAGGTTACACAAAGGTAACCTCAAAGGTAACCTGAAATAATCAATTTTTCTCTTTCTGATACAGTATAGGCAAAAGTTATATATTTATGCATGGAAAAATGCTATTTTTTCTCACAAGCTCTGTGCAGAAGTGTTTATTTTTTATTATGGGATTGAGGATTGAATATGTATTGAGATGTTTAGATGTTTAGGGAAGGTGCACTTCTTCAGTGAAGGCCCACCTTGGGGAAGAGTTGTCATAGCAACATGGCTGTAAGGCAGAGGTGGGAGGAGTCAACAGCTTTCTGCCACAGCCAAGAATAGAATTCTGGGGAAGTTTGAATTTTGACAGTTTAACTGTCAGCCCAGCTCTAGGAGAGAGCAGGTTCTGAGGGCAGTCTGGTTTTGGAGCTGTAGAGAGACAGTTCTAGTAGGCTGAGCTTGCGAGCCAGTCTGTTTGTATAGAGCCTGAGGGCTAGAGATAGGCAAGTTGCCTATAGGAGGAAAGAAGGTCTGTGTGAGAGATAGTTACATACTGATCTAATTGAGTAATAGTAACAGTCAAACATTTTAAACTTTGTATCTTCTACAATACCGATGTAACCATGATGAGTGGAGCCTCTAGGAAGTTATAACGTATCCATCACGCTTTTGTGCCAAGATATAAATAAACTGTTATTGTTCTTTTCATCAACAATCTCTCTCTGTTCCATATTTTAAAAGTCAAGCCTCAGAGTAAAGCAAGACAGGAAAGTGTTTTTAACCTGTCTTGTTACACAGTTTGAAGTCCCACAATAATTGGTGACAGACCCTCCTAGATAACAGATAACAACAACAGTCCTCACAATCTGGTGGCTAATCTCTTCATATTTAAGGGATCCTTAAATTAAAGTTATACAACACCCTTTTACATTAGGTCAGATACGTAATGACCTCATCGTTACAAATTTGTGTCAGCGGTGGGATCAGTAAAAGAGGGTCCACCCTGTCCAGCCGGTTCATTTGAATAGCCTCTTTACAAGCTCATTAAAAAAATAACAGCTACACAACCAATTGTCTTTCTGTCTTTCAGTTTCACAGAACCTTCTTTTTTCTGCCTTAAAAACTCTGCTGACTACTTGAACAAAGGAGTTTTTAACTTCTAAAAACTGTAATGCAATTGAATGTCCTGTATTTTAAAAGTAACCTTTCACTCCAGCATCAGCAAGTCAGTTCTATGCTGTAATTATCAGTAGCCACTTAGTAGTGAAAGAAGGATAAGATATGTCAGAGAGAGAAATGAGAAATGACACAATGGCAGCTAGCAGCTCACATGTCAGATAGCTGGTGACTTCACTTTGAGTTTGAGTTCAAACTTTTGAGGAGTTATGAAAGGTACTAAAATCTATCAGACAAATAAAGATAACTCTTATAATCAGCATAAGAATTGCCCTTTTTGTAAACAAAAAAAAGCATCACATGTCAAGGGAGGTTCGGTCATATGGGCCTGTGGTCACTGGTTTCTTTGAAATGTACTCATTAGTCTTGTGCATTCATATAGAATCACTATCCATTTCTGTTTGTTTTATTCATAAGGCTCTCACTTTTGTTTTTGAGCACCTCCCAAAAACAGTTGCCATTCAAAACGAGCATTTTTGTTCCTCAGCCAAAAATATGATAATTTTCAGCCCATCGGTGGCCATGGACATGCTTCCCCAGGCTTTCCTTCCCTTCGGTTTTAGGGCTAGAGGGGTGAAAATCACCACACATGAAGGGCACATCTACCACTTTTATACCACCAAGTTTTATAACATTGGGGTCATCCCCCAATTTTCAGGGATTTTTTCTTTCTATAAATAAAATCTCTTTAAAACTTGCACTCTTTCCCCCCGCTGGCCCTGCCTTCTAACTTCTCCAGGAGCAGCAGAAGGAGGGAGGGAGGGAGGGAGGGCAGAGAGGGCACCATTCCTTCCTGCCAAATGTCAAAAATGATCTACACATCACACACACAGCCAGTGTCCAGCCACACTATTTCACATCTTCTTCAAATGGCGGCAATGGGGGGAGGGGAATTCTCCTTCCCTTGCCATCATTTTTGGCAATGGCATGGTTTGTCCTTATATCCTTCATTGCAACCTGGATTAAAAGCATCAGAGTTACTTACAATACCACTCCTCCTGTGATGCTTTCCTCTCCATCTGCAGAAGCAAACTGGGTTTAAAGACAGGGCTTAAGCTACCACTATTTCTGTGATGCTTTCCTCTCCATCTGGAAAAGAGAACTGGGCTTAAAGACAGGGCTAAAGGTACCACTATGTCTGCAGAAGAGACGAACGGCAGACGGGCAATAAGAGCAAGGTAGCAGGCAAGGCAGATGGTGTTCTTCTCCTTGGATTAATAATAATAATAATAATAATAATCTTTATTTGTACCCCACCCCCATCTCCCCAATGGGGACTCGGGATGGCTCACATGAGGCCAAGCCCAAACAACAAATTACAATAAAATAAAATCTAAACATCAGCAATAACACAATAAAAATACATATAAATTAAAAACAATATACAATTATATGTCAAAAGCACAAGGACAGGGCGGGCTGCTGGCGCACATATAAAGTGTTAAAAACTCAGGGTGAGATCAATAGAATAGCATTCTTTACCGGGGGGGGGGGGATAGACTCCAAGAACGAGAGCATTGAGGAGAGCAATGCTAGAAATTAAATCATTACTCTCCAAAGGCACAGCGGAAAAGCCATGTTTTCAGGTGTTTCTTAAAGGTCTCCAAAGTGGGGGCTTTCCTAATCTCTCCAGGCAAGGAATTCCAGAGTCAGGGGGCCACAGAGGAGAAGGTCCTCTACCTTGTGCCCACCAAACGAGTCTGTGAGACTGGCAGGGATGACAGGAGGGCCTCCCCTGAGGAGCGGAGGTTTTGAGCTGGTTTATGGAGGGAGATCCGGTCACAGGCAGGACTCAGAGGGGGAAAGCACCAGCAATTCTTCACCGGCTGCACGAGGAGTGCCATGTAGGCAGAAAAGCAGGCAAGGAAATGGTACCCGTTTCTGCTTTCTTTCATTTTGAGGTTATTTTTGTACTGGGGGGGGGGACGATTTTATGCCCCCGAATGAAACAAATGGAACAAAATGAAAGAATGAAATGGGACAAATGGGTATCGTGCAAACCTTTAGTACTCATTCATATTACGTAAATAAGTTGAGCCTGTTTGTGTGTCTAATGCTTGCCAAACCATTTTCTGACAGAAGGAGGCAGACTCCATAGCTTTGCAACCAATACTGTTTGGAGGTGAGAGTAATCCAAGGGACAGAGTTACAGCTGTCACGTCCCAGAGAAGTGAGGAAGGCCCTCTCTACTGGGTATGGACACATACCTCTTTCTTCTTGAGGCTCTAGGGGTGCACAGGGGCAGCATTCATGTCTTGCTTTCCCAACAACTATTACTTCACCTCGTGTCCAACACTGAAAGTAATATAACCTTACCTGAAGGCTTCCCTAACCACTGCATATCCACATGTGTAGGCCCACATAAGACAATCTTAGACTCAAACAGTGATGTAGATGAAGATGTATCCTTTCTGCAGAACTAAGAATGCTTACTTTTGGAGCTACAGTTCCCAAAATCCCCTATAGCATGAATACTGTATCTGCTGGTTATGGGGCTTTGGGGTTTATACAAAAGGTAGCATCCAAGTTACGGCTTTGCATCTGCAGAACTGGAATTACTTTTACAGGTCAGGTCAGTTCCATTGCAGAGGGCTCAATTCCCCACCCACATTCTATTTTATGAAATCATACATCTTTCACCAGTCCAATGCCTATTGTCCCTGAAGAATTACATTTCAACCTTGGACTATTATAGCTCGACCTTGAAATTGTCAGATTCCAAGTTTCTGCCTAAAAATGTCTGTAGAATTACAGCTGTTAGCAAGCAGAAATACTCCAACTATTTATTTACACCAGGAAGACAGCACATTCATTGTTCTCTTGGTAAAAAGTAAAATAAACAGCCGAACCATGAATTCTCTTGCCAAAGTCTGCCTAACCCACAATACTACAAGCCCAGTATCAGGAAGATATTAATAGTGTCACTCATGGACCATTGTCAGAGAGTTGTATTGCCTCCCTGCTTTTCTTCCCTTGTGCATACATGAAGTTTTTGTTACATTCACTGCACAGACCTTTACACTCAGGAATCTGGGATTTTCAATATTTCATATTCTGAAGAGCCTTGTACTGCAGATGGCATACTGAAGACCCACAACATTACTCTCCTCAGGTCCAAGGTGTGACTCCTTCTGGGACTGTACATTTCCCTTATCTTCTCCTGAATGAGCAGTGAAGGCTGACACCACTGGGCAGAAGTAACATCCAATTTCCGTTCCTAGATCTTTGGAAATGAAGAAGTTGCTCACATGCTGCAAATAGATTGCACCTGGCATAGTGGATGTTATAATATAGTACAAGCTTAGAAAACTTGGTGACTGTCACATTCCCTGTCGCTCAACATTAATTTGTGCAACTGCAAAAGTAAGAGTGGCATTTGCTGGAGTTAACTTCATTTTTAATTCATTTTTTATTTTTGTTTGTACTACTTGAAAGACATATTCTTGTGGCACAGTGTTTTCTCCCCAAGATTTCAGCAAAAATGTGTCTCCTAAAATATAACTAGTTACTGACATTGCAGGAAAAAAAATATACACCAATGATACAGCTGTGCAGGGAAGTATCTTAGGGTTCTTTTTCCTTCCCCCTCCCCCTTTTTGCACTTTGATGTTGGTAAGCAAATCCTCAGCAGACAATATCTTCCACATCAGTGAATAAATATAGTGAATAAACCCACTGTAGATTAAAGATGGGCTGTTGTTTTGAAGGAAATTATATAGATAGTGATGTTTAAGAAGATCTAATGTAGGACTGAACTGTTTTTCCACAGGGCATATCTGGTATTTCAGAATTAATGGACTAGACAAACATCAGAATAATAGTACTAGCTGGTGGCTTCCATGCTGGCAGTGGGGTGAATCTATTCTGGGGTTTAAATTGTAAAGGAAGCAAATATATTTGAAGTATAGGGTTCAGTACCTTAGACAGCTCCTGGATTCATTGCTTCAATCACATGAAAGCCACCATGCCCAGTAGACCTTTCAGATACTCACCAACATATTTTAGACTTCACATGTTATAGGTAAAATGGATGGCCTGGTTTCTTGTACTGCACATGACCTTGTTGAATGCTATTCTTCTTACAGAGATATTTTTGCATATTTAAAATATATCGTACTGAAGCAAGCCATCCTCAGTAACTCCAGCCAAGAACATTTAATGAAGTAATCTAATGGAGCTAAATAAGCCATCCTCAAGAACTCCAACCAACAGTACCTAATGATGCTTGCCCAGCCTTCATTGAGATTTCAGCTTCCAGGCACATTTTGCATGTACTCAAAGTGCATCAGAGACTGCAGCTTCATAAATCCCTCTACATTATGCACCTAAGAATAACAAGTACATCAGAACTTAGCCATCCATCCAATTGGCCAACAATTCTTCAAATTCTGTGTGTATAAAAATGTATTTAAATATGTACTTAAAATGCAGAAGCATTTAAATACACACCACTTTGGATAACTGGTGCCTTTTTCATGATCAGAGATTATTGTGGAAACCGGATAGAATGGAATTACAGTCTGTGCAGAAATGACACAAAACTGACACCGTTAAATACTCACACATTGGTAGATTTGCCTCTCCCTTTCAAGAAATACTTAAAAACATCCCAGTGGATTATTTAGCATTAATATGTTATACAATAGAACTATTGAGTGGATATTTATAAAAAGTGTCTGGACATCAAGTGATGATGAGCCAGAGGATACTGAAATCTGGCATGTTTTCAGTCAGTTCTTAATGGCATTTCAAACACTACATTTTAGCAAGATTCTGCAGTAAGGGGTTCTCCCCTAAAGTGAATAAAAATATCAACATGTACGCCCTTTTCTTCTGTATTACTGCAATAATGCAGTGAATGATTTGTTAGAGCATGTAAGAAATCAGTTAGTATGTGTGTTAACTGTAAAATGCAAGGCATGGAGCTGATTGGTTGGGCCATGCCCAGGGAGCTAGCTAAGCCTGGGAATTTTGGCAACAGTTTCTAATTCAGGCTTGAGCTATGCAGCTGCTGGCAAAGAGAGACACCGTTCTTGTTTCATTTGCTTTATATATCTCTAAATGGACATTGTGTGAGTCAATGCAACTGATCTCATGATTGTAAATATGTTGTTCTGCTTTGTAAAGAGTAAACTACTTGTTCTTTATCATCTGTGTGGCATATTTTCTTTTTCTGGCAAAACAGTGTGTGGACTGCTAGAACATGAACTATGCGTGATTTACATTACACCAACTTGATATACCCTGAGGCACATCTAGGACCGTATGAATCAGGATACTATCACCTCCAATAGCAGTGGATAGCAGTGGCAAATAGATCCACTCCTTGCTTGCTTTAATTTATTGGTGTTTGATTGGTTTATTTAAATCATAGTCAATAGAAGGCTGCTATGCTATTACAAAGGCTGGGCATTAGGGTTTGGGGGGGGGGGCAACTTTAAAAATAAACTGCTATCTTTTTCTAAAATAAAACTGGTCATATTCCCAAATAAATGTGCTTTACTTAAGGGCAAAATAAATGAATTCCATGTTCTGCCTAAAGTTACTATGGTATATGATTTAACTGAATCCAGAAATGCAAACGTGCACATAATCAAAGCATATCTTTATAATAGCCTGACAAACTTAGTTCCTCCATTTGCATGTCTGCTGTTCCAACATATCAGGAAATATAAAAGCAATCCTTACGCCTGGAATGGCAGGAAGAGGGAGCAACATCATTTATGCCATTCACATCTGAAGTAATGCAGATGGCCATGGAAAGGAAGTTCCCTAGAAGGCCATTAAAGCCAATCTAAAATGATCTAGCAGCAACACTGACTTAGAGGAATAAAACAAAACCAGAGGTGAAACTCAGTGTGAAGCAAGATTTTCAACAAGCCAGACGCATCTTGGCAAACAAACTTTGCTTCTTACCATGCTTACTGGGGTCCCTTTAATGTCTAATTATATTTATAATTAGAATAGAAGCAAAAGACTGAGGGAAATCCAGGGGAATTCCATGAAGCAAATAAAGTATCCTGTCAGTATTATTATTTCAATAAATACTAATGAGCTCACTACCATGCATATACTTTCAAACACACAATTACCAGTTTCTGTTGCTGGCTCATTTCTAATTACACAGCCTCTATAACTGGCTCCTGCCAATTCATGTTTGTATCAGTGGTCCAACAATTTAGCTCTCTTTTGAGTGGTAAACTGATGCAATTATTGGCATTTTATTGAGAAGGAAAAGTCAGGAAATGCTGATTGCTGTAGCTCTTTGTTGAAGGCAGCAAGCGGCCCAGTTATTCCACAGTCACACAAGATTTCCAGATACAAGGATGAAATTACCATGTCAATAGTTTCAGCTCCAGGGAAAGCTGTATATTTTTCTGACCAATTAGCATGTTTATAGATGCAGTATAATTATAGCTGTTACTTAAGTGAAAATCAATATTCACTCACTGCAACTGAGGTATCAAGCACCAGATGTGACACTTGGTCTGAGAACAAACGGTTAACTCCATAGCAATACCTAAGAAGGTAAGAGACTTCAATAGTGCCAAAGGCTTAAAAAGTTCATCTGCCATTCGTCAGTAGTATCTGGCCACTACTCCCCCAATGACAGCTTTGGCTCCCATGCTTGTATGTCCATGCATTTGCTCCACATTTTACTTTGAAGGAGCTATCCAAGGTGTTCATAAGGGTAAAACTGGAAAGTATTTAAGGGCTAAGTCATGCCAGGGGACAGTGGGATTAAATGGCTTCTGTAAAAAGTAGGTCTTCTCCCACCAATATTTTAGTGTTTTTTGAAAGTGTGAAGAAACACAAGTAAAGAACAGTCAGTTTATTTATTCATCATGTCAGAAGCAAATTGAGAATACAGTTATAATGTATAAAAACTACAAAGTTGGCATTATGCTAAATTTCCTTGGTCTAGAATCTGGCCACTTCAAGTGTTTCAGGTGTCGCTGTAAGAAGGTGCTCCATTGTGCATGTGGCAGGGCTCAGACTGCATTGTAGTAAGTGGTCTGGTTTGCTCTTCTCCGACTACGCATGTCATGGACTCTACTTTATAGCCCCATTTCTTAAGATTGGTTCTGCCTCTCATGGTGAACAAAGCAGAGTCTGTTCAGTGCCTTCCAAGTCACCCAGTCTTCTGTGTCTCAGCCACTAATTGCGGTTCCAGGTATTAGCCTGCTACTTTTGGACTCTCACTTGCTGAGGTGTTCCTGTGAGTATCTCTATAGGTTTTTGGAAGTTGTGTCTTGATTTAAGTTATTATTAACATGCTGGCTGGTATTCAAACAGAGGATGGGCTGGAGATGTCAATGCCTTGGGCCTTTCATTTCTGGCTGCTACTTGCCAATGGATGTCAGGTGGTGCAATACTGGCTAAACAGTATAATTTCTCCAGTGGTGTTGAGCGTAGATATCCTGTGATAATGCAGTATGTCTCTTTAAGACCACATCCACTGTTTTAACGTAGTGAGATGTATTCCGCACTGGGCATGTGTACTCAGCAGCAGAGTAGCAAAGCACAATGGCAATGTCTTCACTGCATCTGGTTGTGATCCCCAGGTTGTGCCTGTCAGCCAGTAATATCAAGTTGATATTATCTTGATAAAGTCCTGCTTAAGACTCTTTAGTAGGCTTAGCAATCATGGGATAAAAGGAAGTCCTAATTTTTATGAATTCATCATTGGCTGCTAAACAGGAAGCAGAGAGAAGAAACAAATATTATGTTCTCACAGTGGAAAGATATAAATAGTGAGGTCCCTCAGGGCTCTGAAATGTAACTGGTGGTTTTAAATAGGAATGGGCAACTGTATGGGATCAAGAGAAAAATCAGATATCCCCACAGATAACACTCACTCATGCATGACAAAATGCTTCCATTTTTCTTCAGAACCCTCTCCAATGGTACATCTACTCTGTGCAATTAATGAATGTTGACACCACTTTATTTGCCATGTCTCAATCATATGGAATCCTGGAATTTATACTTTTACAAGGTATTTAGTCTTCTCTTCCAAAGAGTGCTGATGCCTCACCAAACTAGAAATCCTAAAATCCCATAACATTGAGCCATGGCACATAAAGTGGTGTCAAACTACATTAATTCTGTACAGTAGATGGGAGCAACTGGGAGTGATATCATGTGATGTTACTTTTTGTTGCTATTTAGAAAGGAAATCTGATGAAACCATGTATTTGGGGAGGTAATAGGTTCTTGAGAAATTTCATCTTTTTGAAGGGGCTTTTGCACAACATGAGAATTTTAAAAATCAATTTGAGATCTAGCACCAAATTATTTAAGTGCTACCTTTGGGACACACTTATCTTGGAGTTTATAGTTTACTGAGACATTATAACTTCTTGGGCGGTAATTCTACAGATTTTCTTCAACCTTTCTTTCAGTAGGACAAATCAATGCAGCTCCCGTCATGATTAAATGTTATAGCAAAGTGTAATTTTTAAATACAATAACGCCAAATTATGCCAATTTAAAGGATGTCATTAGCTGCCCCAAGACTGTGGAATGACCTGTCAAAAGAGATTCAATATGTAAATAAGCTGTCAGTTTAAAATAGAATTAAAGACCTATCTCTTCCAACAAACCTACCCAATCAATTTTAACCTATGAATTGAAACTTCCAATTTATTTGTATGAATGAGTTTCATGTGTTTTAATCTTTGTTCCATGTATTTTAATGGCCTTGTATAATGTGTGTGTATTTGACTATGTTGTACCCTGCCTCAATCTGTGAATAATAATAATAATAATAATAATAGCTTTATCCTTGTATCTCACCACCATCTCCCCGAAGGGACTCGAGGCAACTTACACATGGCACAAAGTGCCAAAAACAGAGCATAAAATGAAGCACATTTAAAATACAGTTGAATAAAACATATCGGCATATTAAACAATAACTTAAAACTCAATTGAAACAACACTCATAAGCAATGACAGTAAGCTTTTATAAACGTGGCCAGGCTGTAAACAATCAGATAGGAAATGTAGCAACCCAGTTCCCTTTCGTGCCTGGGGGGCAGGGGGCAGCACCGGGGGTCCCACTTGCATTAGGGCCAGCTGCAGTTGATGAGGACATGGAGGAAGGGGCTGATGAGTTAGCTGGGCCTTCCTCTCCCACAGAGAGCTTGGCCTGGGATGATGAATGGCCTGACGGCTATGCTAGCTGGGAAGTTCAGGCTGACCCTGAGAGTGATGATTCTGATCATTATGAGAAACCAGGTGGTTACGGGTCGCAGGAAATGATCAGGGAAACAGTGGAGGATGAGCCCATGGAAGCTGAAAGGGAGTTCGGCTCTCATGAAGATAGCAACGCAGGTGCTGGGAGGCAAGGACGGAGCTTTGATAGGAGACGGAGCATTGAGTCCAGCAGGAGGGATTGGCACCGTAGCCTAGAGCGCCAGAGAAGCGCTAGATCCCATAGCACAGATTGGCGCAGAAGCCTAGAGCGTCGGGGGCCTTGCCAAGGGGATTAAGTATAGGATCCGTGGGAAAGGATCCTCAGTAGCTCGGCCACTTCTATTCTAAGAGGAGTGAAGCGAGCGGAGTTCCACGGAGCCAAGTTGCCGGCTCGTGCCTTGCCAAGTAGTTTCTTGGGCCCTGTTTGAACCTTGCCTTGTTCCTTGATCCGCATTGTTTTGCGGAGCCTTTGCCAAGCCTTTGCCAAGCCATTGCCTTTGGATTTTTACTACAGACTCTTACTTTTGGATTGAACTTTTTGATTTTATGGACAATTTACCTTTTCACCTGTTTCTTATTATTCAATAAATAGTTAGCTGATTACCGTCTCTGTGTGTGTGATTAAGGGGCTGGGCCGAGACCCTGCATCGTGACAGGAAATGGGATAAGCGCAGAGCTGTATCCATGGGATGTAGGTCTGGTATAAAGTGCAAAGCTGCATAACAATTGTATAGATCAGTTAGATCATAGATCAGTTCCCAAAAGTTTGTTTAAACAGCCAGGTCTTCAAGTCCTTATGGAAGGAGGACAGTGTGGGGACTTCCCTAATCTCCCTGGGGAGGGTGTTCCAAAGCCAGGAAGAGAGATACATAAAGAGAGGCAGGTATCAAATATTTTATCATCATCATCATCATACAGGAGGAAAAGATAGAGCACCCGTATACCCTGTTAAAAACGATGTTCTCTGAAGCCAGTTACCAGGAGCCTCCCTGAGTAAAAAGACCTAAATAGATCCTGCTGTCAGGGATATAGGCCCATCTTAGCTTCACCAAGAATGGAAGTCACAATCTGGGGGCCAGTACTGAAAAGTCTCCAACTTATGTTCTTAGTAAACAAACCTGTGAAGATGGCAAGCCTAAGAAAAACTGAGATAGGCTTTATGGAAAAAAATTAGTTCCTCAGGTTACCCTCAGATTTGGAAAAGAAAGAAGAAGGGAAGCAGAAAGAAGGACTTGTAAGCACTTTATTGGCTCTGTTATTTATGATGCTCAGTCATGACCCGATTGTTAGCTTTCTCTTTCTCTTTTTCTTTCTAATGTCAAGTGGGAAAGCCCTGTGAGTAATTGGAAATAAGAACATTTTATTCTGTCCAAAGCTATGCAGAGTCACTTTTCCTTTTATGAGAGAAATGATGTTAATTTATCTATGTAAATTGGCCTCTTGGAAAATAAGAAAGATCATCAAGGTGAAGGACTCTTTATTTGCCCAGCCTTCGTAACTGCTATTATTGTCTCGCATGTAGGCACTCTCCCAGCAATGCCACCTCCCTTAAAAACAACTTTCTTTTAATATTCGGCTGTTGAATGTTTCATTAGTCAAGAGAGTTGTTTTAATTGATTTTCTTTTTTATTGTTAGATAATCCTTCAGTATTGGATTGTGAGGTGTATATTTATTAGAGATGTAAATAAATAGACTGCTAGAAGTTAGGGGCAAACAAAGCAGAAAAATATGAAAGAGCTAAGCAAGCCTTTCAATTAGGACAGGTAAGAGTCCCAGTTCCATTCAGATCCAGTTCCATTCAGATCCAAGTGTGTTTACACTGAAATCATACTCTGCAACATTTCACAGTCAGGACATGTGTTTTCAAACAACATCAGATTGTGGTCAAGATGGTGAAAACTATTAATGAAGAAGAACACATGTGCCAAAAGAGGCTACAGCAGTTTGCTTTTGCCTGAGTTTACAGGAATGGGCAAGATTCTACCTTCTCCTCTCATCCCGCTAAGTCGGAATTTGAAACACATCTGAAGAATTCTCTCTTCCAGCAGGCCTACCCTGCCAGTTTAAACATGAATTTTAAACCTTCATCTTCTGTCCATTATAGTTTTATTTATTTATTTACCATATTTATATACCGCCTTTCTCAGCCCGAAGGCAACTCAAAGCGGTTTACAATCAGCACAGTTTGATGCCCTCAACAATATAAAATACAATTTAAAAACATTTAGCAAATAATATTTTAAAAAACATACAAAACCAATAAAAATCCTTAGTGTCTCCTTACTAAAATCATTGTCCAATTCACATCATCCAGTTTATTTATTTTAAATCATTGTTCTGTGTATTTTAATATATGCATTTTGTAGAAATATATTTTAATATGTGTATTTTATATAATGAAAGTGTGTTTTTAGCTATGGTGTTTTGTGTGTGTGTCAGGAGTGACATGAGAAACTGCAAGTCATGTCTGGTGTGAGAGAATTGGCCATCTGCAAGGACATTGCCCCTGGATGCCTGGATGTTCTTTCTAATGTTTTACCATCCTTGTGGGAGGCTTCTCTCATGTTCCTGCATGGGGAGCTGGAGCTGACAGAGGGAGCTCATCCACTCCCCACTGGATTTGAACCTCTGACCTGTCGGTCTTCAGTTCTGCCAGCACAAGGGTTTTACCCATTGCGCCACTGGGGGCTCCTTTTAGCTACATTGCAACCTGCCTTAAGCCACAAGGAGAGGCAGGTAAGAAAAGAAATAATCATCATCATCATTATCATCATCATTAACTGAGATTAAGACTCATTTGAATAACATGGGGATTCATATAAGTCTCCAATCTTTTGAACTTAAGGGGAGGGAGTTCCACACTGCTGAAAAAGCGCTTCTTTGTCATCTGAACCAATCACATCTCTGACAGACTTGAGACATTATTTAATCTGACAAATGTTGTGTTTTTTCCATTATTGATCAAGTCACTATATTGGCATATTGTTTAGTTACAGGCTTCCTTAGTTCAGGAAATAAGTTTATCTTGAGGTAGCAGAGATTGATTTAGGAAAACAAAAGGCAAGAGTTATATCTCATGATTATTGTCAGAACTGGCAAGCATCACAATCATCATGTATTTATAGGTAACACAATTCAAGTATTTTGCATGCTTGTCCCATATTAGTCCAGACACAGTATTCATTAAACTTTTTTCCTTTATTGGCCAGGTAATTGAAATATATTTGGCTCTCTAGTCTCTTTCACAGGAAAAGACCTTGGATCATCATAACAGGTAAATTACTCTGCCTAAACAATATAAGCAAGCATTCCTAATTAGTGAGACTTTGCCATACCAACCTATAACCAAGCAGTTTTTATCTATAGAGCATCACCAAGCTTAACCCATCATACCTTTTCCATGTATAAGACATTGAAATATATGTTAAGTGTTAAAATATTTAACTGAATAGCTGATATATTACAGTATATTCTCAATTAACCAGAATTCACGCGACCAGAACTCTCAAGCAACTGGCAAAAAAATCTAAGAAATAATATATTAAATTTAATTTAAAATACATGTGTAATACAGTAAAACTGTGTTGTGCTATAGTAGGTTTATCTTTATTTGACTTACTGCACTTTTTTTCTATATAACCATCTCTAAAAATGGGGTGCGTCTTAGAATTGGAGGTGTATCTTTCATATTTTTGGTGGTGCTGCTGAAATTAGGGTGTGTCTTACAACCAATAGCATCTTACATTTGAACCTATTTTTAATTTCTGTATTTCAATATTAATATCAAGTCAATACATCGTTTCTGGTATGGGATACAGTATTTCTTAGACCTAATTTTATCTCTCAAGCAACCGGAAACTACATTTACCTGGCATACATCAATTCCCATGGGTCCCAATTAACTGAGAGTCGATTCATTGTATTACAATACAGTACAGTGTAATATAGATGTGATGTGGAGATACATAGGAGTCATATGTGATTATACATAACAATGGCAACAGCATGGCAGGACTTAAGCATAAGATCATGACACTTATCAACACAGTGAGTGTAAATTGTTTTCTGATTGTCCACTCTATTTACATTCAGTGCCTGCACTGTATATATCATACATACCATTTAAATCCATAACACACTTAGTTTTCTGAGATGTGCATTTGATCCAAGCTCCTAAAACAATGGCAGCCCTTTTAAAAGGAATATTAAAGTGAGAGCAACATCAAGGCTGGCTAATCAGCCCCTGCTTTGTTGTTCCCCTTTACAGCCAGGTACGCTGCAGCTCCCTTTAAGAACAAAGCCCAAATGTTGCTATGTCAGCCCCTTGTAGACAACCATTATTGCCCATCATGCTAATGATGTAGATAATTAAGCACATTTTATATAACAAGAAACATCTGCTGATCGGGAGGAAAAAATAGATCTCTGTTATCCAGAAAGCCTCACATGTCTGAATGTTTCTGCCCCATTCGTTAATATCTGCAGACATTATAACATGTTGTTTTTGCTATTTAACTCATTTGTATTGCGTTCTTTAAAATATAGACATCTATGCAATGTTGGTCAATAAAATCTTTTCAATATACACAATTTGACAAATTACCATAATGACAATTGATTCTTTATCTCCAATCCCCAGAATGGATCAGAATAATATATGTACAACACTTTCCTGGCTTTTCCAGATTTTTGAGGGAAATTGTTTTCAGGCTTACTTTAGTGAACCTCTTTAACACTGTGATATTTTGCAGAAATCCAGACCCTTCTCTCCCCCTCATTCTGTCATAAAGATAACAGTTATGACCCCAAAAAATATCAATCCCAAAATAGAAAATAAGTCATTTATTTACCATTTCAAAAATTCAAAGGAAAAATATGTACTAAGTAATCATTATAAGCAAAACTTGGTTGCAACATGGAATGCTTTTCTTTAATGTTCTAGTCAGTTTGCCATGCTCTTTTTGAGGATCCTTCCTTTTATTTGCACTCCTACTGGCATTTGAATCCTGCCCCAGGACTTCGCACCAGCCAGTTAACCTTACATAGAAACTTAATACAGGTTGAGTATTCTTTAGCTGAAATGCTTGGGACCAGAAATGTTTTGGATGTCATTTTTTTCAGATTATGGAATATTTGCATATATATAATGAGATATCTTGGAGATGAGACCCAAGACTAAACACAAAATTCATTTATCGTATATTCTCAAGTATAAGCCGAGTATGTGTCATGTAAAATGTTCAAAAATATTCAGAAATAGTTGGAAAATATTTTTTGGTAAGAAAACTCTTGGAATAGAAATATTTGTACAGTTTGAAACTTATTCTTTAAAATGTGCATTTTGTTATTTTTCACAGAAAACAGCATTTTCTGTGCAATAAAGGATTTTTGCACAAAAATTGGCATTTTCTGTACAGAAAAAGCAGTCTGAATTTTGCATAAATGTTGCAAATGGTAAAACGCAATTTTGATTAACTTTTTTGCAGCAAGAAGAAAGTTACTCATTGCTCCCTTGCTCACACTTAGAATGCAAAACTTTCCCAGGAATCTGTTCAAGACAAATTATTTTATAGGTCCTGTTGTGTTTCAGGTAATATTAGCACTGGCCTTTAAAATTTCAAACACAAGAGAAGCTGAAAAGAGAATACCCATCCTTACTTGGTGTCACATTTAACTATAGTTATAGTAGTTAGATATAATATTTATTTATTTATAACCCGCCCTATCTCCTCAAGGGGACTCAGGGTAGTTTCCAGCAAAGTAGCAACATTCAATGCCAAAGATAAACAAATAACAAATCAAAGTGGACAAAACAAGGGTGTCAAACTCATTTTCATCAAGGGAAATATGACTTCAAATGGACAGAGAATTTGTAGACACAGAGGTCCTAGATAGATAGATAGATAGATGATAGATGATAGATAGATAGATAGATAGATAGATAGATAGATAGATAATGGTTGGTGCTCTTTAGTTTTTACCCAATGTGGGTTCCTGGATGTTATTGAATGACAGCTCCCATCACTATGCCATGCCAGTTGGAGATCATGGCAATTTCAATCAGTGGGGTTGTAGAAAGGTTAAAGCTTGTTTTAAAGGGAGGCATCATATCCACAAGTCTTGTAGCTAAATTAAAACCCTGACTAAACAGAACAAACAGCAACCTTCCAGATGTTATTGTATCACAACTCCCATCAGCTCTAGTCATAATGTCTAATGGTGAAGAATATAGGAGTTGTAGTCCAGCATTTGGAAGGCCATATAAAATGACATGGCAGGCTGGAATCAGCACACAGGCCTTGAGTTTGACACATGTGCTGTATAGTCTAGCTATAGGAAGTAGTGTAGTATAACAGTTTAAGCTTTGGACTATGACTCTGGATTCCAGGGTCTGAATTCATGCTCAGTAGTGAAAACCCACTGAGTAGCTTTGGACAAGTTTACACTCTCAGCCTGAAAGGAAGGCAAACACAAACCTATTTGAACTAATTTACCAAGAAACCCCTATTACTGGTTGATTTTAGGGTGGAAAATGCACACAACAACAAGTGACAACATAGCCATTGTCTTTCACCAAAAGAAATTCAGATAACAATTTTTGCTAATAACAAAACCACCCTTTAACAACTCACCCTTTAAGATGTATACTGAAAGCAGGCCTTTCCTTCTGACTTTGTAATTGATTTTTCATTTTATATGCTTGTCATGGCTGGTAAGTTATATAGCGAACATTTTCTTTGCTTGAATAGAAAACCTTATTGATGCCTACAATGTGGCTATATTTTTGTTGCAGTTATTTTAAAATTATTCGAAGGATAGCTTCTCCTATTATATAGATACCTCAATACACATATAACTCATTGGTAGTAAAAGGAAAAGTTTGCACAAGTAAACATTACTACATTACCAGAGTTCATCCCTAGACACTGCTTTCATAGGGGAAGATACGAGCGGCTGAAGCCCCTGGTGGCTCAGTTGGTTAAATCACTGAGCTGCTGAACTTGTGGACCGTAAGGTCACAGGTTCAAATCCAGGGAGTGGTGTGAGCTTCCACTGTTAGCCCCAGCTTCTGCCAACCTAGCAGTTCGAAAACATGCAAATGTGAATAGATCAATAGGTACTGCTCCAGTGGGAAGTTAAGGGCACTCCATGCAGTCATGCTAGCCACATGACCTTAGAGGTGTCTATGGACAATGCTGGCTCTTCGGCTTAGAAATTGAGATGAGCACTAACCCCCAGAGAGGGACACGACGGGACTTAATGTCAGGGGGAAACCTTTACCTACGAGAGGTTATTTTATGTCATCTCTGCACCTGGTGTCAAGTGTCCTCCTTACAATTTAGCAGAATGATTCAGATCACCATACTTACCCCAATGTAGCTTGGTCATATGTACATGCCCTGTTTAAAGAAGGAAAGCAACAATTTAAACACACATGGACCTTTAACAGCTAATGGATACTTTGCATCAGCTTTGCTTGATAACTTGAGGGCCCATGATTTTATTGGTGTGGTTTTGTCCCTCCACTGATACAAAGTGCTTCTATTCACACTGACATTCTGCTTATAGTTGCTATGGCCATTTTGTCATCTGACAACCAATCTTGTTTTAAAAAGTCTTTTGTATTTAGCTAGGTGGGTTCTCGGCTGGCATTTATGTTGTGTGACATTGGGACCATATTTGAAGACTTGCTGGCTTGATAGAATCTTCCAGGGGTTTTGCTCCACTGCCATATTTTTAGGAAGTGTGTAATGCACAGATATCTATGGCAACAACCAACAAAACAAGAATGTATGTGCATGACTCACAAAACTCTGCCTCAGAGTAAATTACTTCACGCCGTATTACTATGAAGAATCTACTTTAATATAGAAGTCGTAATTTTGGAAGCTGATTTTTTTTACTACCACTGTTTTGGACTCAAGACCTTTTGCAGCTCCAGGACTTATTAGGACTAGTTGTTTCTATATGCTTTTATTTATGTTAATAACTTATTTCGTGAATAGTATATCCTTAGTTGAATTATAATATGAGAATTGTACTTTCATACCTGCAATAAAATGCCAGATGAAGAATTTGTAGGGGATTCATACACACACAAACACAATTGCAAGAATGTATTTAAATATATAAGCCTGTTACTTAGTTCAGCTCATGTCTTTCAAATGTATTAATTGATTATAGGTTGGACAGTATTTGCCACATTATTTATCATGGCCATCATGTGGGTAGTTTTTGAAAAACCTGGCAGAAGCAGCTAGTGTTTGCTCACAAGAGGTCATGCTGCAAATGGATAGGTGTTTTGTTTTAGTTTTTTTGGTGGTTTTTTTTTACAAACCCTATACAGCTCAGGTCCTGCCTATTTACATGACCACATTTCTCCCTATGAACTTGTCTGGACTTTAAGATCAGCTGGGGAAGCACTCTTCTCAATCCCACTTCCCTCACAAGAAATGTTGTGGGTGCGAGGGAGAGGGCCTTCTCAGTAGTGCCCCCCCGCCCAAAAAACTCTGGAATGCTCTAACCAAGGAAATTAGACAAGCACCCACCTTCTAAATCTTTAGGAAGCAGCTAAAAACATGGCTATTTAAGCAAGCCTTTGAGAATGGCTAGATTTTATTGAAAACTATTAGACAGGATTGGAATGACCATGAGATCGTTAATTATAACTGCTGGATAGCGTAGGAGTGACTGGTTAAATGTTGATATATATCTAGATTGTTTTTATAGGAAAATTGCTTTTAAATTGTTATTTATTAATGCTTGTTCTGTTTTAAATTGTACTAAATGATAATCATCTTTGTTATTGTTTATCATGTGCTTGTTGTGAGCCGCCCGAGACCCTTTGTGGAGAGGGGGCTGGGTATAAATAAAAATTATTATTATTATTAATTGATTACAGTTCTAACATCAAAAAGACATTGCCATGGCGTTATTGACGTATTTTTAAAAGTTACTTTTTACTCTCACATTATTTTTATTTCATTATGGTGGTGATGGTGGAGTTCTTTAAGTCATTTATGAGTGATGGCAAACCTATGGGTTTTCTTGGCAAAATTTATTCAGAAGAGAGTAGATTTCCATGGCCAAGTGTGATTCAACTCATAGTCTCCAAAGTCATAGTCCAACACTCAAACCACTATCCCATAAAGCTATTACTTCTTTTTAAAAAATATAAATAATATAAGCCACTACTGCATGAAACAAATTACATTCGAGTAGTTTCATGAATTTAAAACTAAATATAATTAAAACATAGTAGCAAGAATGTATTAAAATAGTAATGACCTAATGTTATATCTAAACCCACTCTTACATTCCAGAACAAAAACTTTAATAATCACACTTCAAATACTGTGTTAAAAAAATTGGGATCTCCTCCACCTCTAAACAGTAAACTGCATAAAGATTTGTATCTATTTATTTTTAAAAATAATCTAGCTTCAACTATTTTGAGAATAAAGGAAAAGACAAGTTCTTCACACACACACATGATATATACTGCTAGCATTAAAGAAAGCCATTCTATTCCAATCTACCCAGAAGTAAACCATTTACTGAAGTCACTAGAGTTTATTTCATAAAAGGAACAACAAAAACAATGTGAAAAATAGAGCTATGTCCTTGTCATTATATAGTTATGAAGTAATGATCTATAGCCAAACCCTGATTTCAATCAAAAGTGTCTTCTGTTTATATAATTTTATTATTTATTTGCCATATTTATACCCCACAGGGGACTCAGACTGGCCTTACAAGAATGCAACAATTCAATGCTGCAGAACATACATACAATAAAATAGACATGTACATTACAATCTAGCAAGTTAAAAACATCACAACATTAAAACCAATTGTCCATAATGGGGGGTAAAACCAGTAAACCTGATTTTATCCCACATCACTAAAAAGTAGGGAATGCTCTGAAATGTTGGCAAAGCTCTGGAGTAGCCTGCCCTTTGGGATTCGTGTGGACAGCTACACCCTTGAATCGGCTTGGAGTCCATTTGTCCACACAAGCCATTGCCACCAATCCCTATTCCCTGTGTGCTATACTGTACGGAAAAGGGGACAGATTGGATCTGTGTCATCTTCCTTTTCACCACAGTAGACAGCTATGGAGTTTCAGTGAGCTCCTGGCCAGCACAAGGCACATCTTTTTGGCCCTTCTTCTCCCTGGTAATGCAGGTGTCTTCGCTGATATAAACAAAAGCACCCAACAATGATCAGGTGTTCTTTGGAACTTCATGGTGGTATAGTAGCAGCAACAGGGGACTACCATGGGATGATGACAGTCCAGCAGGACAAAACTGATTTTGGTCCTGCTGAACTCTACCTCGTTGCCTTTGCAGGACAAAGATGGGCAGTGTAGCCATTTCAGGGGCCAGTCCAAAGTATTTCACTCTGGTCTGGGTTAAAGGAAATTTAAAAAACAGCTATAGTCAGTGGGAACATATATGGCCTCTGGCACATTAGGGACAAAGAAGATTGGTGGTCCTCCACATTAGCTAAATGAAACAACACTCCTTTAAACAACCCTCTTGTGATGGCTGTACCACATCTACTCTATGACGCTTGCAGGTTCAAGCGATGGCTTGTAAATAAACAATCCTCATTCCAAAAGTATTGATTACTGTTTATTAATGTTGCTGGGGAGAGAGAAAACTCACACCATGCACACAGTATGATGATCAATCAAGTGATAGGCATGTCTGTACAGACTAGTTCCAACTTTTTGTTAAAAGATAGGAGAAAAAACTGTTTGCATGAAGTTGCTATTGCTGTTCGTTTTTTTAAAAAATTCTAAGCTGCACTGGGCTGTGAAATTAAGTGTTTGTTCTCCCTTTGTAAATATTTCTCAGTACTATTAATGGCTGCTGTTTAAATTGTTTCAGTTTGTCCAAACTACTAAGAGTAATTTTTACCGTCTTGTTGGGTTCCTATAATTACTGCATGTCTGTGGTTTGCTAATTAAAGAAAACATTTTTGTTACAGAGATGTATTCCGGAAGAATAAAAGACTATTTCTGCACTGAGGCAGAAGTTGTTTTCCATTCAGCCAAGTATTGGTAATGCATGTGGACCAATTATTTTCTGCTATTTGTGTTCAGTGTAGTGGTTAGAATATTGAACTGAGAGCTTGGAGATCCAGATTAAGGTCCTCACTGAGGCATCAAACTTGCTGGGAATATTTGGGCCATTTGTTCTCTCACAGGTTGACCTGGCAGAGAGGGTTTTGTGAGGATAAAGTGGGAAAGAGAAGGGTGAGGAAGAGCCACATATAGCACTGTGAGCTCAAAGGAGAAATTAAGTGTACACATAATTAACTAATAAATTATTAAAATGTCCAATTCCTAAGGATTACTATGTATCCTAACACAGCACTGCAATTTTTCTTCTTCATAAAAGAACACAACAGAAAATCATACATTTACATCTCAAACTTTTCACTTAGAATGATGGTTTGCTTAAACATCCAATCCATTTCCATTGTATTTTTGTTCCTTTTGCTAGTTTTTCTTTTCTGTCATTTTTGTTCCACTTTTCTCTTGGGATGGTACATTAAGGTAAAGACGAAGTAGTATGCTAAAACCCCATTTCATACAAAGCTTCTACAGTTCTATTAAAATTAAAAACACATTAAAACACAGTAAAAAGATTAAAACATGGTTTTCTTGGTAAAAATATGCCCAACTATAAAATCTTCTTCTGCTACAATACCTTAACGAGAAACCTCTGAATCAATATGAAATAAGCAATACCTATTTGCATGCATTTGTACACAGTATGGTGTACTAATATATTCCTTTTCCAGAAATCTTGGAAATGTATAGTATCTTACAAATCATGCATGTTGTATCCCCATACATGTCATTACAGGCAGTCCAAGTTATGAAAAATATAGATTCAGGAGGTTTGTTCTTAAGTTGAATTTGTTTGTAAGTCGAACAGGTAAATTTTTTCAGTGTAAATCTCTCTCTCTCTCTCTCTCTCTCTCTCTCTCTCTCTCTCTCTCTGTTTGTACAGCATAGGGAAGGGTTAACACATGTGGTGTTTGCTTTGTTGTCTGTGCCCCTGTTCAGAATTGGATTTTTTTAAAATTGGCATGTAGTGGAAACAGGGATTTGTGAGAAAGCTTCAGTTGAAACACCATTTCCCCATGATAATAACTCTTCAGTAATTATTAGGCATGGTTTCGAACCCAGAAATAGGGAATCGAAAATCTAATGGAGGGGGGGGGGGTGCTTAGTAATAGAAAGACTTACAAAAAAATTCCAAAAATTTCTAAAATGTAACATAATTACTAACGAAATTCGTTAGTAGTTCTAAAGTAGGCAAAGCAGGGAAACAGGACTGATACTGTTTTAAGCACAGGCAAATCAAGGGCAACATTTCCCTTGGTTTCCTTGCAGGGAGATATAATGCATTAATATATTATTATTAATATTATTAAATACCTCTGGTGCAGGCCTTGCTAATCTGTAGAGTTCTCCTCACTCCAGCTTTACCATAGCAGTCTAGGACCTCCGTTTGAACTCTATGGCTTTTCTTGATTCTGAACTCTTCCTTCTCCTCTCCGTGCTCTTTCACTCCTGCTGCCCTTCTCTCAGCAGTTCTTATGTCCTTCTACTCTGTCCTTCTATCTAACCCCCTTCCTGGGTGTTTAAATCGCTTTTTTCGTCAGTCCTCCAGCCCCTCTAGGAGTCCCGATCTGGATCTCTCTATGGTTTCCGGCTCCTTTTCACTTCCTGGAGGAGGCCTTTCACTCTAATTAGGCTTCAAGCATGGAAAGGCCCCGATTTGACTGTGAGTTATGTCTGCAAAGCTATTTTGGAGGGGGAAATTTTCCTGTTGGGTGGGCATCCGAAATATTTAATAATCTAACGAAATTTTGGGCCCAGGGAGTGCAAAAAAGAAAGTCCACTTCCGGGATTGGCCTTGCGATCCGTATAAACTTGAAAGTCCCATACATATGAATCCCTTCCGATTTCTTTTCATTTTCATAACTTTTTTCTCATGCCAAGTAATTATCTCTTCAGAGGGGTAGATTTCTCTCATTTCCTGTTGTCTCCGCTCCATTTGTAACTACAAGTCATTTGTATGTCTGTTTGATATTAAAGCTGAATTACTGTGCTGCAAAATGATGTATGTTTGAAAAGCGTATCACCTACATGAAATGCTTGAAAACCTCTGTCTTAAATGCTGAAGACCTGCTGTATGAAATTATTTGCCTGAAGCAGAAAGGGAGCAGACAGGAGGCCATCCAAACTTCTCAAAGAAGGAAATGTTTCACATTGTTGAAAATGTGAGAGGGCCATCTCCCATCTCCTCACCTAATTCTCGTGAGGGAAAAATTGATAGGGCTTCTGCTTCTGCCTATTCTACAAAAGAGCCCTCATAGGAAATGATCAACAGGAAAACAGACCCCCATTGGTTCATACCACCTGCTGCCCAGTAAGTGGGGACTGGGATGAGAGTAACTGCACAGCATCATAACCTTAGTGCTTTTACATTCATAATTCCTCAACAGGATTTCAGCCACTGACTATAAAGAGAGGGAAAATGACTCAGTAATAAATCTCATGGGTCATCCATATCCATAGATTCTGCATTCACTGGATTCAACCATCCATGGCTTTAAAACACACACACACTCCCATTCCCAAAACTCAAACTTTGATTTTGCCATTTAATATCAGGAACACCACTAGCTGACCCTGTACCTCCTGTGAACAAGCAAACCAAGTCTGAAGCATACATGATCTTGATAAAGCTTTTGTTTTAGTCCTGCTGAGGCATTCAAGTTAGGTTTTGGGATCTACAGGCCAAAATAAAACTCCCTTCCATTATGTTAAAAAAGGCTAACATGCAGACAGAAAAATCTATTTCCTCTTTGTGTAAATCTTGGGCCCATCTAGACAGTACCTTTGTCCCAGGCGCTCCCTCAGCAAACATGAGGGTGACCAGACGCCGTTACCTATAAATAGCTACAAAAGGCAAAAACCGCAAGATTTCCAGGTGTGGGAATATTGTGGTTTTGAGCTGAATATGCGGATGTTCACATGTCTGTATGTCCATGCAATCAGAAATCATGGGATTTTTAAATCTGGGTTTGTTCCCAGGTTCTGTTCCTGATTGGTCAGTTCCTTTAAAAAAGGTAACACTTGAGTAGAAAGCAAAACTTTGTGTGCCAGAAACTTCATGAAATGTGTGGAGGGCAGTTTCTCTGGCCTGCACATAGAACGGAACTTTTGCGGTAATCCACATAACCAAACTCTGCAGATCTGCATCTCACGTTTTTTTAGAAAGCATTATCATTTCTTCTGACCTATTTATTCAACTATCTCTTTAAGCATGAATATCCATATTATTTTAGCATTTCCCCACAAAATATGCAGTTTGAACATTGCTATCCAAAATATGCACTTCTGTGCATTTGTTGTATTCTTTCAGTCAGAAACAAAAGCACAAATTTCAAAAAAGTGAAAAATAATTACATTTCTATCTGTGTATCAGTCCATGAAGTGTAAATCAGACTGTTTTGCTTTAAAATGTGGGCCAAACATTTTAAAGTCATTCCTAAATGCTCAAGCATTCCTAAATGACAAATGTGATTGATGAGTCACAGACTTTCAGAATACGAAAAAAAGAAAAAACCACCAAACCTAAAAAAAATTAAAGAAAATCTGTTCCCTTCAACATCTTATAAACAGAAACAGAAACCCTTTGGTATACTTGCAGATCACTGTCCTTGCATCATGAACCACTTTAGTTATTCATTGCTAAATGTTCTTCTCTGCTTATATTACTTTGAAACAGCTGTCCAGAACTGGCATCACAAACAGGTTACATCCACTAACCAACCAAGACAACTGTTGTTACCAAATGTTAAAAAGTTTGATAGAATGGATACCTACATACAGACCCTATATGTGTTTGCTAAGGCAGAAGGTGTGAAATGACTACCTCCTTTCTATACCACAGAAGTAAACAATGACAGTACTCATATACACTCTTCCTTTGCAGTAAGTCCTATTAAATTAAATGGGCTATTTATTTCCACCGAGTAGGTATAAAACAGTAGCACTGTGTACCAGAAAACAGGAATGTGGACAGACATTTAGCCCAAGAGCATGTGAAGTGCAATGTTTATTTATTTGCATTTATCTATTGGAAGCATTTATGCTCTAAAACGTCAGATTCAGCTGCAGTCATTCAACTTGTTTCATCCTAAAACCTTATTATACTTTCTCTGTTCCCCCAGGGTCAGTCCAATGAAATAAGCATAATGACTTTGCTTCTTATTTGTTCCCAAATTCACCTGAATTCAATCCCCTGCTCTGATCAGAAGACTCAATCATGAAAGAAACACTTCAGTGTGATGCACCTGTAGCCTCTAAGGCAGAAACAGTTGTTTAAGCATAGTTCCTTTAATATGACTAGAAAATGCTAGAAGTCCTGCTGTTGATTAGTACTGCAATCTTGTATACACATGCTTAGGTTGACTGATCCGTCAGGATTTTCCAATATTTTTTACTCTAATAGACATAATCCATTGGGGGGGGGGGGTTAAGTTGGAAAATATGACAGTCTCCACAGGTGGATGTAGATAGTCCTCAACACCCTTCTGCCAGCTTGTCAAAAGTGGTTCTGAAATGTGTAGCAACGTTCACAGGCGTGAAGCCAAATCATAGTATGGTAGATATCCTTTATCTGAAATGCTTTGGATTTTGGCATACCTGTATTTACAAATAATTAAACATCTTGGAAAAGGGAGCCTAGTCTAAATGAAACTTCATTTATGTTTCATATGGACCATGTAGCATAAAGATAATTTCATTCAATAGTTTAAATATTTTTTTCTTGTAAAACGTTTGTGCAGAAGTTTGTGTAAATCAGGGGTGCTCATTAGGTAGATCTCCTGGTAGATTGCGTAGGGCGTCCTGGTAGATCACAGGCAGGGCGGGAGGAAGGCTCAGTCAATTCGTCCAGTAGTAAGAAATCAGTTTGTGTGTCAACTGTAAAATAGGGTCTGAGGTCCTTTCCACACAGTTGAATAAAATCCCATGTTATCTTCTTTAAATCAGATGATATGGTAGTGTGGACTCAGAAAACCCAGTTCAAAGCAGATATTGTGTTATAAATTTAACTGATTTCTTGAATGTTAAATTGCCTCTATGTCTGTCTATATATGTTGTATGTCAATGGCATTGAATGTTTGCCTATATATGTGCATTGTGATCCACCCTGAGTCCCCTGTGGGGTGAGAAGGGCGGAATATAAATGACATAACTAAATAAATAAATAATAAAAATTATATGTTTCACATTTTTGTTGTAGGTAGGTAGATTATTTTGACTTGGTTGTTTTATAAGTATCTCGCATGCTGAAAAGGTGTGAGCACCACTGGTGTAAATCATCAGAAGGTATCACTATCTCAGTCATATAAATGGACAAGTTTGGATTTTGGAGCAGTTTGGATTTGGGAATTCCATATAAGGAATGCTCGACTTGTATAACATTGTACTTCTCGGTATCCTCATAAGGTGTGTAAAGCCCTAAACAGTTCCACCCCAGCTTACCTGTCCAAGGGTATCTCCTATGATTCACCTTGGAAATTAAGGTCTTCTTGGGCGGCCCTGCTCTCGATTCCATCTTTCTCGCAAGCACAATTGGTAGGGACTAGAGGCAGGGCCCTCTCAGTGGTGACCCCTTGGCTACAGAAGACCCCTCCCTCCTGGCATTCAAGAAGAAAATAAAAAACATGGTTATGTGACCAATTTTTTGGACAGCAAAGCGTATAGTGTAAAAAGATAATAAGGAATAGTGAATGGACCAATGGAATGAATACAGACTTGATTTTGGATGGAATGATTTTAATAGTAAAGGTAAAGGTTTTCCCCTGATATTAAGTCCAGTCGTATCCGACTCTAGGGGTTGGTGTTCATCCCCATTTCTAAGCCGAAGAGCCGGCGTTGTCCATAGATACCTCAACGGTCATGTGGCCGGCATGACTGCATGGAGCGCTGCTCCCCGGATCCGAACCTGCAACCTTTCGATCAGCAAGTTCAGCAACTCAGCACTATAACCCACTGCGCCACTAGGGGCTCCAGGTGATTTTAATAACAGTATTAACACCAGTATTTAAAAACCTCTAAAATCATAAAAGTAAATAAAGAACAACACTCAAAAACAGGAGAAATCCAGACAAGAAACCATCTGGGCCAGCTAATCACCTCCCAACAAAGAATCCTCAAGCAATAAAAAGCCAGACCTTGAAACTGCAAGGCCATTAAATGCTAATCAAGGTGGCCAATGGAAACATTAATACCTACTGCAAACAGACAAGAGTTCTTTCTCCTACCCTGTACATTTCAGACATGTAAACCCAATTTTCCTAGTTTCCAACAAACCTTACAACCTCTGAAGATGCCTGCCATAGATTTAGGTGAAATGACAGGAGAGAATGCTTCTGGAACATGGCCATACAGCCTGGAAAACTCACAACAACCCGTTATAAAAATGTTTTAAAATTGTGTTGTTTATTGTGGGTTTTAATATAAATGTTACTATATTATCGATGTTTAATTTTTTATGCTTTATGTCTAAACATTCTTTTACGTTTATGTTTTAATTTGGTTAGGTTAATTTATAGTTATACTAGCTGTACCCGGCACGCGTTGCTGTGCCCTTTTTAGGAGATGCGAGAAAGTGCAATCATCCACGGTGTGCCCTCCTTTAAACTGCAGTTGGATGGAGTGTGGGTCATGGGGGGCATGGTGTGCCAAGTTGGGTCTTTATTGGTCTTGGTTCTGGGCCACAGTGGTCTGTGGGGAATGATGGGTTTTGAAGTACTACAAATCCCATTTTCCAGGGTGGTACTTCATGTCCCATCATGCATGGTCGGGGCTCTGTGTGCCAAGGTAGGTTACTGTAAATTCAGGCCATACACAATGTCCCATGAGCTGAGGCCTAGTTATGAACAGCAAGTTAATGAAGCCTTACTGTCAATTCAGGCCATACACAATGTCCAATGAGCTGAGGCCTAGTCGGGAGAATCAAGTTAATGAAGTCTTACTGTCAATTCAGAGCGTAAACAGCTTCCCAGTAAGTGAGGGCTAGTTAGGGAAATCAAGTTAATGAAGTCTTACTGTCAATTTAGAGCATAAACAGCTTCCCAGTAAGTGAGGGCTAGTTAGGGAAATCAAGTTAATGAAGCCTTACTGTCAATTTTGGGCGTGGTCTGTGATTTTTTTGGGTGTAAATTGTCGGTTGGAAGTGATTTTGGTGTTTGTGTTGGGGATTGGCTCAGGCCTTTTCCTTATTCTGTTTTGGCAGTACTGTCTTGCTATTATCTATTGGTTTTCACATGAATGTACGGCATTCAATTTTGCCTTTGTAATGTTGGAAACCACTTTGAGTTCCCTTAGGGGAGAAAAGCAGTATATGAATGTAGTAAATAATAAATAAATTTTATCGTAATACTTTGGATCTGCTAGATATTTGCAGAGAGCAGAAAATACAGAAATGCCTCTACAATAGCTAGCTGAAGAAGGCCTTGTCTGGAAACAGATTGTCCCTGCCATTCTTTTCAACATTGTCATTCAATCTTTGTAGAAGGTTCAGTAAACATATAAAAATTAAGACGATTTGATGGGCAAAAGTAAACCGATTTGCACTGATTCATCATCACCTTGTGTTTGAACCTTTAAGAATGTATGCTTTTAGGAACCGCCGTGAACAATAATCATTTCTGTTTGATGTTGCAGATGTTAATTTTATGCCTTGAAAGAACTGGAAGGCTCAGCTGCTGCATCTTTGTAAAACAAATACGTATACTCTAATCTCTTTGAAGTTTGTGGATGAACCTAAGTCAAAATCAAAACTGAGCCAAATAATAGCAAATGTACTTGTAGCTTTTGGGACTTTATCAGCTTGCCTTTATAATGTAAGATTACCTGTCTTGTCCTAACGTGCCTTGAAGGTATTTTCTTTTCTCTTTCCTATGTAACTCTTTATGTCAATAATGTCATGATGTTACTTAAAGATGGAAAGAAATCTCCTTGACTTCACAGACTCAATAAAATTAGCATTTTCATCCTGCTTGAGACCTGAAACAAGAAACAGATAAAGCAACACATTTGCAAGATTTCTTCTTCCTGGGAAATAAGGCACACAGAAAACAATGTACATATTTTAAAATGTGAATGACTAAGGCATATATTTTTATATATATGCAAAATTTTGTGCTAATTTCAGTGCAGGAAGAAAATACAGGAGGATTTTCCCCCCCAGGAATCCATTAAAATCAAGCCTGACATTCCCCTCCCTCATCCTATTTCCCTCTTCCTCAACAATATGGAGTTGGGGAAGAGGGGAGGTGGCTTTTGTGCCGCTATTATTTAATTGATCCCTAGAGCTATGAGCTGCTTTTGGTGCAAGGAAATAGTCTTGAAGTGTAGCCGTCTTTCTATGAAGGCTTCTGTAGATCTGCCTGAAGCTTCCTCCTGTTGGTGTCTTTGTGGTTTTCCTGCTTGATGTGATGCATAGCAGCTTCTTTCTTCATTATATAAGCCTCCTGCCATATGTTGTTTGTGACATGCCCATCTTTTATTGTTAAAGGGTATTCCCCCCTGCTGTTGCTGTTGTTTTCCAAAAAGTCAAAAGTAATTTTGTCCTTGAAAGAATCCAAAGAACAAAGGAAATCAACCAACCTGGAAAGTCTAGCAATACACTAAGAACTAGATATGAAAATATATTAAAAATATATGTTTGTCTCTGTCTGTTGATAGATATCTTACATCCAGTCTGTGAAGGCTACTCAATTGGAGTGTAATCCTAACTCAATGATATGCTTATTTCTAAAATCGATTAGAAGCCTCCTTAACAGCTTCCCACTTTTGCAAGCAGACCAGCTCTGCCAGCTGACCTCAGAGGTCTGCCAACAGAATAATTTTCTGGGAGAACTTTTCAGGTGGTTAAGCTCTGCTAGCAGAAAGGCCAAAAGGGGAGCAGGAAAGGGGGCAGGTTAAGGGAAGAACTAAGTGATTGCTTGGCAGGGAGTTGGACTAGATGGCCCGTATGATCTATTCCAACTCAATGATTCTATGGAAGCCATTCACATCAAGATTCCTGGGGCCTTCCACACAGCTCTATATCCCAGAATATCAAGGCAAAAAAATCCCACAATATCTACTTTGAACGGGGTTATCTGAGTCCATGCTCAGATAATGTGGGGTTTTCTGCCTTGATATAGGGCTGTGTGGAAGGGCCCCTATTTGGCATGTTGATATTCCCTTGGTAATTTTTTCTGCCTTGGGAGTCCCAAACTCTATTCCAAAAGACTCAGTGTTAACTTCCTGTAATCCAAACAAAATTGGAAACTGAAGAAACGTATTACGGGCAGAAGAATGCTTACTTGAGGGTAGTTCATTTTTTGGAGGACAGGGGATATTTTTACATAAGTGTTTTTGTCCACATTCTGCGCAAAACTTAAAAAAACATAAGGCTGCCATGTTTTATTTTTTAATAGTATATAAGAGGCCATGGTGGCACAGCAGGTTAATCCATTAAGATGCTGACCTTGCTGACTGAAAGGTTAGTTCTTCAAATCTGCAGGATCGGGTGAGCTCCCATTGTTAGCCCCAGCTTCTGCCAACCTAGCAGCTCAAAAACATGCAAATGTGAGTAGATCAATAGGTTCTGCTTTTGTGGGAAGGTAATGATACTCCATGCAGTCATGCCAGCCACATGACTTAGGAGGTGTCTATGGACAACACCGGCTCTTTGGCTTAGAAATGGAGATGAGCACTACCCCTCAGAGTCGGACTCAACTAGACTTAATGTCAAGGGGAAACCTTTACCTTTTTATAACTATAAAAGCATAGAAGCCACACAGAACTTGCAAATCATAAATTATGCAGGACATATCATCCCTTTGACCTCCAAATATAATTTTAAGGTTGTGGCAGAAGAAGATACCTAGGATGTGGGGGAGCATCATCTATCCATGACATTCTGCCCCATTGCATTAGAAAGCAAGTTGTATCGTTTCTCATATCCCATGGCATGTTGTTCTTTCTTGCATTTTCTCTCAAAATCACCCATTTTCAGATTTATCAAGTGAGCAAGTACAGTTCCAGCTCACTCATTTTAAAACAAAAGAGAGAGAAAACTTTGGGGATACTAGACGTTCCTTTCTGGTGACTGTGGAGAGAGGAGGCATTGATCTGGGAAGAGACACGCCACTTTAGTGATTTAGACTTTCTCTTCCAATTCTGCAATTCCTGAGGAGAGGGGAAGCATTAGTCTGGGAAAAGAATGCCACTCTAGGCTTTTCCTTCCAATCCTGTGACTCCTGAGTAGACAGGAGACATTGATCTGGGAAGAGAGATACCACTTTGGGAATATAGACTTTCCTTTCCAATTCTGTGATTCTCGAGGAGAGAGGAGGCATTGATCTAGAGAACAATTTTAGAGTTTTATTTCCAATCCTGGGACTCCAGAGTAGACAGGAGACATTGATCTAGTAAGAGACACCATGTTGGGGATGTAGACTTTCCCTTCCAATTCTGCAACTCCTGAGAAGACATGAGGTATTGATCAACATCCCCACCCCCTCCCTGGGGTCCCCTCCTTCCTCCTATTCTCACAAGCTAGCCGTAGCACAATTTCAAAATCATAAAAGAAAAAATGACAAGAAAAACAAAGTGGTAATATATTGAAATTTTGGTATTTCATCATGATTATTTTCAATTTACATATTCATAAAAAAGCAATGAAACAAATCTATATGCATGTATATATGCATGAACCAATACAATGCTTCCTTAAAAAGTTAAAAATTACCATACCAGGCTCACGATGATGGATTTTGGGAGATAAATGTTAATGCTTGGTAGGAGGCCAGCCATAGAAACATGTCTTACTCCACGTCACTGAAGCGATTAAACCACATCTAGAACACTGTGTCCAATTCTGGGCACCACAATTGAAGGGAGAGGTTGACAAGCTGGAATGTGTCCAGAGGAGGGCGACTAAAATGATCAAGTATCTGGAGAACAAGCCCTATGAGGAGTGACTTAAAGAGCTGGGCATGTTTAACCTGAAGAAGACTGAGAGGAGACATGATTCTGTGATTCTAACCTGGGTAAATTTGACAGATCCTATCCCAGGTGTTTTCCACATTTTCTCCAACTGTGTTGGAGCTCAAAAGACTGTCACTGTCCATCTTCTTCCCCACCTCCTCCCATTTCCAGACACTTCTGAAACACTGAAACCTGATGAGACATGATGGATGCAGGGAGGAAGTCATCCTGCGTCATCTGATGGGCTCTGTTATATATCGTTTCCTTTCTGCATTACAAGTGTATAAGAGAACATCCCTAGATCCTCCTTCACACAACAATACATATACCACACATACAACTGACACCTCAACTGCTGGAGCATGACCCCATACAATTTAGTGACTGTGGAAGTTTGAGAAGCAATCAGGTAATATGTGACTGTTATTATCCAGCCAGAGATCCAAAAAATATATAATCCCTTGAAGGGCATTCAAGCTCCAGGATGATGCATGGCCATGGAAGGACCCCCAGTCATTACCTGAGGTCCCACCACTTATGTGTAGCTCACTTGAGTGACTCCATGGACATGTAGCTGACTTGCATGGCTCACGTGGCCATGGGGTCACATACAGCACATGAGTAGAAGGAGAAGGGAAACACATACAGCACATGAGTAGAAGGAGAAGGGAAACACACTTGTGAGGTATGCTTAGTGAAGCTTCAAACTCTCACAAGTTAATGTAAGATCTAACACCTTATTTTGTAGCATCAAGTTTCTATAGTAGAGACTGACATCCCTTTATATATAAGAAAATCAGGACTAGCACATACATTATGCATTTTTATACATTTTTATTCTTCTTTGGATACAAAACTTGGAATCTCAAAGTCTTTGTAGGAATAGCTTTCCTAAGTTAGGATAGAAGAAAAACAGATCTGAAGTTATCCCAATGATCATAAATCATGGGTATCTTCAGGCTATGAAGCAAAATTTCTTTAAATGTGACCTCTGCCATACTACTTCAGGATTGAGTTTCACACTTTTCCATTATCATATGCTTTCTTGTAAATCCTTTTCCATTTAACTGCAAGTTGGTATGCTTTGTATGTTCACCACTAGTCATGCACAGGCATTTAAATA
The DNA here is from genome assembly GCA_030556195.1 of Anolis apletophallus. Taxonomy (NCBI): domain Eukaryota; kingdom Metazoa; phylum Chordata; class Lepidosauria; order Squamata; family Anolidae; genus Anolis; species Anolis apletophallus. The sequence continues at coordinate 65,725,500 of JARBWK010000010.1, read as the reverse complement.
TGCTAAGTACGAAAGCGTAGACGAAACATTCCCTGCTGTTACTTCCATATGACTAGCTACCAAAACAGCTCCTCAGCAATTAAGAGCGTCTCTATTCACAGAGCTGAGTAGCACCTTGCTGTTGACCCTTGACCTCCAGAAAAAGGGAAATAGCAGGGTCAAATACCAACCTATTTATTGCCGAGGCAAAGGCAGACATGTCTACAAATGTAAAGACGCCCTGTCTGGTCTCCCAAAAGAAAGTATAAAATAACTCCCATTCACATTCTTTCCCACAAAGAAATTCTCTCATTCCTCCTTTGTTCTTTAAATTTATAATGGGCCCGGGATACAGGACACATCTTAGAACCGCATTCCAGCTTTTAAAATACTCAGCTGCAAGCATCATTAGGGATTGCAAATGTAAGTATACCAGTGAAGAATTCCAGCTGAAATAAGAATAAATTAGAATCATTTTCAAAGAATTTTTAAACTGTCACCATGACACAAAATGATAATAACCATTTAACACACTAGTTGCTACTGTTACCTATTTTAAGTATTTCGGATGTCATAAACTAAGAAATTGATTTTGCTACAATACAAAGGCTGAGAGTGAAGTATATGTAGTTGTACAGAGATAACTGCGAGCATGGCAAATATGACATGGGAGACATAATTCCAAATGCTTTATATATCAATTTGAAATACATTTTGCACAAAGGTATGTGATGAAGAAAGCCTCACATGTTGTGTGTGTGTATATATATTGGATATTCTAGGGCCGCTATTAGGCATCATAATTTAAAGATTCATATTTATGCAATAAAGACCTATATCCTTATCCTCAAATCTTCTTAAATAATATATAAGACTGTCATTTTATCTCTACTAATAATTCTGAAATAATTGTTTGTGTAGAAAACAAGCAACCCACTCTATTAAGAAAATGCTGTTAGTTTTTTTTGAGAGTTGAAATTAGTTCAGATGTACAAAGCTTCTTGACATGGTCTGCTTTTTTTTTTTTTGGTCGTGTCAGGAGCGACTTGAGAAACTGCAAGTCACTTCTGGTGTGAGAGAATTGGCCATCTGCAAGGACATTGCCCAGGGGACACCCAGATGTTTTTTTAATGTTTTACCATTGTGGGAGGCTTCTCTCATGTCCCCGCATGAGGAGCTGGAGCTGACAGAGGGAGCTCATCCACGCTCTCCCCATTTGAACCTGCGACCTGTCAATCTTCAGTCCTGCCGGCACAGGGGTTTAACACATCGCGCCCCAGGATTTTGTAAATGTAAAAAATGTGCCGCGGCTCAAAAAAGGTTGAAAAACACTGAGCTAGGGAATGTCTTCCGTGGCATGAATTCCTACACGTTTTGTTATAAATACATATATAAAACTTTGATTAAAATTCATACATACTTAGCAATGTGGAGTTTTTGTTGCTGTTAGTCCTTGTGCAAGCTGGCAAAGACTTAACTCCTTTTCTACCATTTCAGCTTGATGCCCTTTAGCAAACTACAGATTCCCAAACTATAAATCCTTTTTATTTGGGGGGGGGGGGTGTTCCCCTCGATAACAGCTGTATTCCGATTTTAGTGCTGATTATACTTTCTGATAGTTTTTTTAAGAGCGAAAACCTCTGAGGGTTGACAAAAATAGGACATAAGTCTTGGGAAATTTATATCAAAATGGCTCCAAAAACAACTTGAAAGTAGTTTGAAAGTGTTATTCATTAAATCCAAAAAGTGGTTGCACTCTTGTTCTTATATTATTTTACTAGCTGTACCCGGCACGCGTTGCTGTGTCCTATTTTGGAGATGCGAGGAAGTCTGAGTATGTTAGGGTTGGAGTTGTTGTTAGTTATGGTGTTGTTGGGGTCATGGCTGTGTTGTTGTGGGTTTTTTGGTGGGTGGGATGTCTCTGTCTCTATTTCTCTATCTCTCTCACTCTGTCTCTCTCACTCTGTACCTCTCTCTCTATTTCTCTGTATCTCTCTCTGTCTCTCTCTGTATCTCTGTCTCTCTATCTCTCTCTCTCTCTCTCTGTATCTCTCTCTCTCTATTTCTCTCTCTATCTCTCTCTCTTTCTCACTCTGTCTCTCTCACTCTGTATCTCTCTCTCTCTCTCACTCTCTCTCTGTATCTCTCTCTATTTCTCTCTCTCTGTCTGTATTTCTCTATCTCTCTCACTCTGTCTCTCTCACTCTGTACCTCTCTCTATTTCTCTCTATCTCTCTCTGTCTCTCTCTGTATCTCTCACTCTGTCTCTCTCTCTATTTCTCTCTCTCTCTCTCTCTCTCTTTCTCTCTATTTCTCTCTCTCTATCTCTCTCTGTCTCTCTCACTCTGTATCTCTCTCTCTCACTCTGTATCTCTCTCTCTATTTCTCTCTCTCTCTGTCTCTCTCACTCTGTATCTCTCTCTCTATTTCTCTCTCTCTCTCACTCTCTCTGTCTCTCTCACTCTGTATCTCTCTCTCTATTTCTCTCTCTCTCTCTCTCTCTCTCTCTCACTCTGTATCTCTCTCTATCTCTCTCTCTCTCTCTCTCTTTCTCTCTCTCTCTCACTCACTCTCTCTGTATCTCTCTCTCTCACTCTCACTCTCTCTCTGTATCTCTCTCTCTATTTCTCTCTCTTTCTGTATCTCTCTCTCTATTTCTCTCTCAAGCTGAGGAGGAGGGGGTGCGGGAGGAGGGGAGGGGCTGGGGAGGGGGAGGCGTGTCCCGCCTCCTGCCACGCCCCCTCTGCCACTCTTTGTAACGGGGCAGCGAGGGGGGCGGGAGGAGGGGAGGGGCTGGGGAGGGGGAGGCGTGTCCCACCTCCTGCCACGCCCTCCGCCACTCTTGTAATGGGGCGGCGAGGGGGCGCGGGAGGAGGGGGGGGGCTGGGGAGGGGGCGTGTCCCCGCCTCCTGCCACGCCCTCCGCCACTCTTGTAACGGGGTGGCGAGGGGGGCGTGGGGAGGAGGGGAGGGGCTGGGGAGGGGAGGCGTGTCCCCGCCTCCTGCCACGCCCTCCGCCACTCTTGTAACGGGGCGGCGAGGGGGTGGGGGAGGAGGGGGAGGGGCTGGGAGGGAGGGGGAGGCGTGTCCCCGCCTCCTGCCACGCCCCCTCCGCCACTCTTTGTAACGGGGCGGCGAGGGGGGCGCGGGAGGAGGGGGAGGGGCTGGGGAGGGGGGAGGCGTGTCCCCGCCTCCTGCCACGCCCCCTCCGCCACTCTTTGTAACGGGGCGGCGAGGGGGGGCGGGAGGAGGGGGGGGGGGGGGGAGGGGGAGGCGTGTCCCGCCTCCTGCCACGCCCCTCCGCCACTCTTGTAACGGGGCGGCGAGGGGGCCTGGGAGGAGGGGGAGGGGCTGGGGAGGGGAGGCGTGTCCCCGCCTCCTGCCACGCCCCTCCGCCACTCTTGTAACGGGGCGGCGAGGGGGCGCGGGAGGAGGGGAGGGGCTGGGAGGGGCTGGGGAGAGGCATGTCCCCGCCTCCTGCCATGCCCCCTCCGCCACTCTTGTAACGGGGCGGCGAGGGGGGCGCGGAGGAGGGGAGGGGCTGGGGAGGGGGAGGCGTGTCCTCGCCTGCCACGCCCCTCCGCCACTCTTGTAACGGGGGCGGCGAGGGGGGCGCGGGAGGAGGGAGGGGGGCTGGGGAGGGGGAGGCGTGTCCCCGCCTCCTGCCACGCCCCTCCACCACTCTTGTAACAGGGCGGCGAGGGGGCGCGGGAGGAGGGGGAGGGGCTGGGGAGGGGGGGCTGGGAGGGGGAGGCATGTCCCTCGCCTCCTGCCACGCCCCCTCCGCCACTCTTGTAACGGGGCGGCGAGGGGGGTGCGGGAGGAGGGGAGGGGCGGGGGAGGGGGAGGCGTGTCCCCGCCTCCTGCCACGCCCCCCTCCGCCACTCTTGTAACGGGGCAGCGAGGGGGGGCGCGGGAGGAGGGGGGGGCTGGGGGGGAGGCGTGTCCCTGCCTCCTGCCACGCCCTCCACCACTCTTGTAACGGGGCGGCGAGGGGGGCGGGAGGAGGAGGGGGAGGGGCTGGGGAGGGGAGGCATGTCCCGCCTCTGCCACGCCCTCCACCACTCTTGTAACGGGGCGGCGAGGGGGGCGCGGGAGGAGGGGAGGGGCTGGGGAGGGGGAGGCGTGTCCTCGCCTCTGCCACGCCCTCCGCCACTCTTGTAACGGGGCGGGGGGGGGGGGAGGGGAGGGGCTGGGGGGGGGGGGGCGTGTCCCCGCTCCTGCCACGCCCTCCGCCACTCTTTGTAACGGGGCGGCGAGGGGGGGCCTGGGAGGAGGGGGAGGGGCTGGGGAGGGGGGAGGCGTGTCCCCGCCTCCTGCCACGCCCTCCGCCACTCTTGTAACGGGGCGGCGAGGGGGGGTGCGGGAGGAGGGGGAGGGGCTGGGGAGGGGAGAGGCATGTCCCCGCCTCCTGCCATGCCCCCTCCGCCACTCTTGTAACGGGGCAGCGAGGGGGGCGGGAGGAGGGGGAGGGGCTGGGGAGGGGGAGCGTGTCCCGCCTCCTGCCACGCCCCTCCGCCACTCTTGTAACGGGGCGGCGAGGGGGGGCGGGAGGAGGGGAGGCTGGGGAGGGAGGGAGGCGTGTCCCCACCTCCTGCCACGCCCCTCCACCACTCTTTGTAACGGGGCGGCGGGGGGGGCGGAGGAGGGGGAGGGGCTGGGGAGGGGGAGGCATGTCCCCGCCTCTGCCACGCCCTCCGCCACTCTTGTAACGGGGCGGCGAGGGGGGTGCGGGAGGAGGTGGGAGGAGCTGGGGAGGGGGGGAGGCGTGTCCCCACCTCCTGCCACGCCCTCCGCCACTCTTGTAACGGGGCGGCGAGGGGGCACGGGAGGAGGGGAAGGGGCTGGGGAGGGGAGGCTTGTCCTCGCCTCCTGCCACGCCCCCTCTGCCACTCTTTGTAACGGGGCGGCGAGGGGGGCGCGGGAGGAGGGGGGAGGGGCTGGGGAGGGGGGAGGCGTGTGAGGGGGAGGGGAGGGGTTTCCCCTCCTCCTTCCAGTTCCCCCCCCCGCCGCTCTTCCTGCTCAAAGGAGGAGGCAGAGGGCGCTCTGGCTGCCATGTGCGAACGTTCTAAACGTTCGCGCTGGCAGCGGTGGCCGGGTGGGAGTTCCGTTGGCTATTTTTGGGGATCGTTTTTGGGGTGTTGGGAGGTATGTAGGTCTGGTTTTTTTACTGTTGTCTGTACCTCGTGGTCAGGGCCAGTCAGTTGTTTAGTTTGGTGTTTCTGCGACTTATAGTTTCGTTGCCTATATACGACTTTGCACGACCACGTCTCCTTTATATATATAGATAAATATAACTTGGCACTTATTACTTAATGTAACTAGTTATGGGTAAATATGTTACTAGTAATACATTGCTTCCATGCTGTGGACTATTTTTAAACTATGGGCGTTTCCACACAGCCCTTTAACCTGGGTACAATCGCATTTTAGTAACCCAATTGTTCTCGGGTTCTAGTCTAGAGAGAGAGCATGTGCTTTTCTGGGAAGGGGGTGTCCACATGCCCTGCCCAGATTTCCAGCAGGGCACCAGGACACAAAATAATTCTCTTTTTAAAAGCCTTTACAAAAGGAAAATAACTGACCCGGCAGCCATTCTCCCTTCTCCAAAGTTCTCCTGGCACATACCATTGACACATAAGGGAAAAGGGTGGGAGGAGGAAAATCACTCCCTCCCCCCTTCCCTGGTGCTTCATTGATATGTGCCAGGAGAGCTCGATAGAAGGGAGAATGGCTGCTGCATGAGTTGTTTTCCTTTTTAAAGACTTTTTTATGGGGTTTGGGAGGGGGTGTGGCTGTTTCAGGTTTCTTGGACTCCAGGAGGCCTAGAAACCCAAGACAGATGTGTAGATGGGCACCGGAAGTCGCTCGACGTGATCCCCAGTCCTATCTGCACAGCCCCCACACCTGGAAAGACAGGGGTCTTCTGAAAGACCTGGGTCTTTCCAGCAGACAAATCACCTTGGCACAAAGCAAGGTTTTCCTTCTTTGTGCCGAAAGCATTCCTTTTCCCCTGAAGTGTTGTCTGGACATTTCAAGGGAAAATGAGAGAGGGTGCGTCCTATAGGTGCTGTCTGGATGTGTCCTATGGCAAAAGGTTTTATTTCCTTTGGTCTCTCATATACTACACTTTTAAAGAGACTTGGTTGTGACTGAGTAACTATCTGTCAGCTCAAATATTTTGCTACAGAACATAACAGGATGTTGTTCATTCCTTTTATAAATCCAACCAACTAAATAAGAAAATACATAAAATAAAGCTTTGTTCTCTTTTCAGTATCCACCATGGGCTGTTGTCAGAGAACAAGACTGTTTTCTTTGGAACAGCTTGGAGGAGTTTATTTTCGCTAATCAAAACTTCTAGCACAGATCTCATGATGTGATTTGGAAATGGTCTCCTCTTGGCAAATTGTCTTGTATGAATTATTTTTGTTTGTGTTTAGTTTCCCTTTTGCTGTCTGTTTATATAATATGAAATGCGGAATAACAGAAGATGGAGTATTTACATTCTCTCCAGGGTAATTTAATCCTGACCACAATCCTCCCGTTGTGTGGCAGTACAATTACATTATACAAACATGGATCCTTGCAATGCACTGATGCATAGGATGTTTCAGTAATCATTTCTGCATTGGCCTGCACTTAATTCATTGGTGCCTCTAAAGCAGAAATTCTGAGTTGCCCCATGCAATTACTTTTATCAATTATTTCCGGCTGTGCCTACAATATGATCTGTGATTTACCAATTGTCACAGCATCGGGAGAATGGTACAAAAAATATCCAAACAAACACTTGGAAGTCACATGTCACAATACATTATGTATATAACACATGGGTGGGGGGGTTGCAATGACATAATAGCATTCCCTGTATGATAACATACTGATAACGTTGTTATTTTTGTATGTATGTGATGAATAACATTTATGCATTGCCCTTTCTTGTTAATCTGGCAAACAAACCAGTGGTGTAGTGACCAATTGTAACATTCACACCTGCCTCAATTAGACAAGTTCTTTCTCCCACCCTGGACATTCCACGGATATATAAAACTCACTTGCCTAGTTTCCAACAGACCCCTCAACGTCTGAGGATGCCTGCCATAGATGTGGGTGAAACGTCCGGAGAGAATGCTTATGGAACATGGCCATGCAGCCCGGAAAACTCACAGCAACCCAGTGATTCGGGCCATGAAAACCTTTGACAACACAGTGGTGTAGTGAATTAAGCCTAGCTTTTAATCTAAATTGTAAAGAACTGTCCCACCAAATAAGGATCAATGTCTTGACTAGCTCTTTTAAACCCAGAGTAGTTGACATCAAACTATTACTTCTTTTATTTTTGACTTAAGGTAGATCTACACCAGGGGTGCTCATTAGGTAGATCACGATCTACTGGTAGATCGCGTAGGGCATCCTGGTAGATCGCAGGCAGGGCGGGAGGAAGTCTGAGTCCCACCCCACCGGCTCCTGACGCCACCCAAGTGCTGCCAGCCCATGGTTATCTGAGGTCCTTTCCACACAGTTGAATAAAATCCCATGTTATCTGCTTTGAATTAGATGGCAGTCCACATATGGCAGTGTGGACTCAGAAAACCCAGTACAAAGCAGATATTGTGTTATATGTTTCACATTTTTGTAGTGGGTAGGTAGACCATTTTGACTTGGCTGTTTTCAGCATGTGAGCAAGTGGCTCACATGCTGAAAAAGTGTGAGCACCCCTGATCTACACAGTAGAATTAATGCAGTTTGACACTACTCGAACAGCCATGGCTCAATGCTATGATATCATGAGAATTGTAGTTTTACAAGGTATTTTGCCTTCTCTGATGCCTCACCAAATTATATATTCCATAGCATTGAGCCATGGCAGTTCAAGTAATGTCAAATTGCATTAATTTAACAGTATAGGTTCACTACTTCTTACTTTTCCAGGTTGGTTTTTTTTTTAAAGAAAAAAATAAAACAATGTTGTATTTTTAAAAAGCAATTTAAAAAACAAGAATGTACCAAGTATTCTAAAAATTGGGCAGGACTAACTTGTTTTTTGAAGATTTCCCCAGTAAAGGCTTACATAAGAAATTCCTTTCAGAAAATAATTTCCTAAGCTCTGCATGCACACATATTATTAAACATCACATGCTTTCCATTTTCTTGTCATGCAGCTTAAGAGTAGTTTTTCACCTAGAGATGTAATCAAATTGTGGAGGTATTTCCAGAAACGTAATTCCAAATTTTGCACCACATGCTGTGAAGTGCACCTTAATGCAATTTGTATCTCCGTCAGTCTGCCTTTCAGGGGGCGCTGATGGGAACTCATAACCTGCAAGGAGGGTGCCCATTGAACCAGATTTGCTCCTGTACAACATTACAGCTGGCATCCCTAATTTAGCACGTATTATGCGAAACACAGTCTCTGCCAGTCAGATCAATTTAACATCTCTCTCTGTATAATCACAGCTAAAATGTTAAATGATTGCTCTGAAGGTTACCTGTACATTTTATTACTGTGCCTTCATGGGGAGGAGGAAAAGAGAAGAGGACAGGAAAAATGGGAAGAATGGAAGTAACATAAAAAAACATACAAGGAAGGGAAACAATGTTTAGAAAAATGGTTTAAGTTAAAAGTATTATTTCCGATATTTTGTTTCATCAGTTTCGTAGCCTTTGCATTCTGAAGGCCAATTGATATAGAAGCAGCATATATGCTGAATGGAAGAGGGTTCTAGACATCAAATAGATAATTCACCAATCTTGCCACTATTGATTGTTCAGAAAGAAATGGGTGTGCCAGGACATTTGACCATCATGGTGCGATAAGACCAAGAATGAAGGGCTCCCATCCAGGATACAATATAGAGAAGTAGAATGGTTTCCTATTGGTTGTAGCACAGCAGTTCTCGTTTGTGCCTGGGGACCAGGGAACAGCACCGGGAGTTCCATTAGCATTAGGGCCTGCACCAGCAGAGATAGATTCTGAAGAGGATGTGGAAGGGTTCCCTGACGATGCGTTTCCTCACTGGGCCCCCTTCTCCCACCGAAAGTTTGGCTTGGGATGAAGGTTGGCCTGACCCCTATGAAGACATAGATAACCAGGTGCAAATGGAATCTAGTGATAGCGGAAGTTATGAACACCTGGGGGGAGAGGATCGCAGGAGTTTCTAAGTGAAAACATGGAAGAAAGCGGCTGGGAAGATTCTAGGGAGGAGAGCTCTCATGGAGATAGGGACCCAGCTGCTGAGAGGCAAGGTCGAACCTTTGATAGGAGAAGTAGCATTGAGTCCAGGAGAAGGGGATGGCACCGCAGCCTAGACAAGCCGAGGTCCGTCAGCAAAGATTGGAGAAGACAAGGCCTAGAGCGTCGGGGACCTCGGCCGAAAGATTAAGTATAGCATCCGTGGGAACTAATCCCCAGTGCTTCGCCACGTCTCTTCTGAGCAGATGTGTAGCGAAGTGGGTCTACGGAGCTAAGTTGGCTAGTGGCCACCAAGTCTTGTCTTGCATTTACCTTGCTTTGTTCCTGAATCCGCATTGTTGCGCGGAGCCCTGCTTAAGCCTTTTGGATTGCCTTGCCACGCTGTTTTGGACATTAATTGCTTCAAGCCTTTTGGACTACCTTGTTATTCTTATGGACATTATACCTTTTGAACTTTTTTTTTATACAATAAAGTAGTTAGCCTTCAGTCCGTCTCTGTGTGTGTGATTAAGGGGCCGGTCAAGTCCGTGCATCGTGACAGTTGGCCGAAGCACTCCAAGAACCCCTTATCACACCACGGGATGCCGCAGGAAACGCGCAAAGAACGTTGCCGCCATGGCTCAGCTGACGGATGCCCAAGTGGCCGCGATGCAGCAGGAACTGGGGGAACTAAGGACCAGGGCCGGACGGCACCCCGGAGTATCCACGCCTGACGCTTCGGAGGCAATCCGGCTCTAGTTGAGGTGTTCATCGGCCAAGTAGAAATATACCTGGAGCTGCGGCCCAACGAGTTTGGCAACGATCGGGCCCAGGTGGGCTTTGTCTACAACTTGTTGGAAGGAAGGGCAGCAGTGTGGGCGACTACATTGCTTCGGGCCAGATCTCCCCAGGTGGCCATGTTGAGAGACTTTCTCAACGCCATCAAGGCGACTTGGGGAGCCCCAGTGAATGCGGAGTTAGCCGAGCGGGATTTGGACCGGCTATCGATGAGGAACCTGTCCTTGTCCCAGTATATTTCCCGTTTCCGTGTGCTGGCTGGCCAGGTGGATTGGAACCCCTCTGCCCTCCGGTACCAGTACATCAAGGGGTTGTCATCCGAGATGCAACAGGAGATGTTGAGAGGGCATGGCCGTCCCGCGGATCTGGAGGCGGCAATCACCTTGAGCTTACGTGTGGAAGCGGGATTACAGACCCGGAGGCGTTGGGACAAAGGGGCGGTGGAAAAACCGGTGGCGAGGAAGGAGTCGGGGGCCGGCCAGTTCTTGCCCCGACAGTTTGCCCCGACTCCCCAACCCATGGATGAACCGGAGCCCATGCAGCTTGGGACGGTGCGACTTAAGGTGGATTCGGCGGAAAAAGCACGCCGTCAACGTCTAAATCTATGTTGGTATTGCGGAGGAGCTGGACATTTTGCCAGAGAATGCCCCCAGAAGCCGCGGGGAAGACTCCTCGGGCCGGCCGCCCTTGGAGGGCCCCAGAGGCCGAAGAAGCAATCCAGGCGACGGGGAAGGGCCGGCCGGGTGTAAGAGGGTTCGCTCACTCGGCCGACGTCGCTCATCTTCCCCTGAACCCAAAACTGGACAATTGTTCTTAGTCATGCTTACCCTGTGGTCGCCGGAGAAGGGGCCGATGATGGTCCATGCCATGATCGACTCGGGGGCTACCAATAACTTCATCGATACAGACTATGCCAAGTCTGCTGGTTTACAATTTCTTGAACTCCAAGAGCCAAAGGGTGTGCAGACCATTGATGGGAGAACGTTAAAGACTGGGGCCGTGACTCACTATACAGCCCCTACCAAGATGTGGACCAGTTCCCACAAAGAGGACATTTCCTTCCTTTTGACCAAGTTACCGGTTTTCCTATCGTCCTGGGCATTGTGTGGCTCTCACTCCATGATCCACAGATCTCCTGGGCCAAGAGACAGTTAATTTTTCTTCTGACCATTGCCAGAGCCACTGCATGACGGCCCGGGCTTGCCAGGCTCAAGAGGTGGAAAACGTTGCCACGTTGCCCAAAAAATATGCCGGTTTTTGGGATGTATTCAGTGAAAAGGAGGCGGAACGCTTGCCTCCGCACCGGCCCTACAATGTGCCATTGAATTGGAACCGGGGCCCTATTCCGCAGGGGAGACTCTACCCTCTCTCGGAACCAGAGCAACAGGCTCTCCGAGACTTCCTGGATGAGAATCTGTGGAAGGGCTTCATTCGGCCTTCTCAGTCCCGGCCGGGCGCCCATTCTTTTGTCAAGAAGAAATCGGGAACTGCGGCTCTGTAATGACTATCGGGAGCTCAACAAGATCACGATTCGAAACCGCTACCCCTACCCCCGATCCCCGAGCTGTTGGAGCGGATGCGGGGAGCCAAGGTCTTCACTAAACTGGATTTGAGGGTGCTTATAATCTGGTGCGGATTCGTCAGGGCGACGAATGGAAGATGGCGTTCCAGACCAAGTGGGGAAGTTTCGAATACCTGGTGATGGGATTCGGTTTGTGCAACGCCCAGCCTGTTTCCAACATTTCATGAATGACATTTTCGAGACCTGTTGGATCGCTATCTGGCAGTCTATCTTGACGATCTGCGGATTTTCTCTCCGGATCAGGCAACCCATGACCTCCATGTCAAGGAAGTGCTCCAGAGACTGAGGGCCCACGGGCTCTACGCCAAGCTGGAGAAATGTGCTTTTGACCTGCGTGAGGTGGACTTTCTGGGCTATCGCATCTCCCCTACGGGCATTGCCATGGATGACACCAAAGTCCAAGCTGTGGCTGACTGGACGGCTCCGGCCAGCAAAAAGACATTCAAAGATTCCTGGGCTTTGCCAACTACTACAGAAAGTTCATTCCTGACTTTGCCAAGTGGGCTGATCCTATCACCCAGTGCCTGCGGGGAAAGGTGCCGTTCCGGTGGACGCCGGAGGCGGACGTGGGATTCCGCAAGTTAAAGCAGCTGTTCACCACCCAGCCGCTTCTGCAGCATCCCAACCCCCGCACCCCTTTCATTGTGCAGGCTGACGCTTCGGATGTCGCCGTGGGAGTGACCCTGTTACAGCCACAGGGGACGGACTTGTTGCCCTGTGCCTATTACTCCCGGCAGCTCACGGCTCCGGAAAAGAACTATACCATTTGGGAGAAGGAGCTCCTGGCCATCAAGGTCGCCTTTGAAGTCTGGCAACACCTGCCTGAAGGAGCCAAATTCCCGGTGGAAGTTCACACTGACCACCGGAATTTGGAGCACTTGAAGACCCAGCGCAAATTGAACCAGAGGCAACAGCGATGGTCCCTGTTCTTTGAGCGATTCAATTTCCGCATCCACTATGTGACCCCCAAGCAGACCGAGCAAGCTGATGCTCTGTCTCGGAAGCCAGAGTATGTTCGTGGCGGAGAAGGGCTTTCCGAGGCCCGTTTGCTTAAAGCGGAGAACTTTGCGGCCGCTCGGGCGGCCCCTGTAAACCCTCCAGTGGCCCCTCCGGCCCCGGGGGACAAGAGACCTCTGAGTGACCGGGTCCAGACACGCCAACGGACTGACCCTTGGGTGCAAGAGCAGCTGACCAAGGGGGTGCAGGCCCCTTTCCAGGTAAAGAATGGGGTGCTCTACCACCGCGACTCTGTCTATGTTTCCCCTGGGCCCGAGCGAGCGGACATTCTCAAACTTTGCCATGATAGCCGGGCCACAGGGCATTTTGGGCTATTCAAGACCCTTCAGTTGGTGCTCCGGGATTTCTGGTGGCTTAAAGTGCGGAGGGATGTGGAGGACTATGTGGGCTCTTGCCCTGTGTGCCAGCGGGCAAAGAACCAGGGGGGCAAGCCGGCTGGTTTGTTCCAGCCGCTTCCAACCCCTTCCGCTCCCTGGAAGATGATTTCGGCCGATTTCATCACCGACCTGCCCAAGTCAAGGGTTCACCACGATTCTGGTTGTGGTGGACTGTTTCACCAAGATGGGACACTTCATTCCCTGTGTGGGGGTACCTACTGCCAAGGAGACTGCTGATATGTTTGTGCAACATGTGTTTTGGCTCCATGGACTTCCACAGAGTTTGGTGACGGACCGCGGCACCCAATTCACTTCCCAGTTCTGGAAGGCTGTCCAGAAGCTGCTGGGGGTCGATGTGCGGATGTCCATCACCCCCAGTCCGACGGGCAAACTGAAAGGGTTAACGCCACCTTGGAACAGTACCTCCGGTGCTATGTCAACTATCAGCAAAACAACTGGCGTCCTTGTTGTCTTTGGCGGAGTTTGCTTACAACAATGCGACGCAGGAATCCATCAAAGAGACTCCTTTCTTTGCTAACTATGGACACCATCCTCGGTTTTACCCTCTGGTAGACCCGTCTGGGGAAATGCCGGCGGCAGAAGATTGGCTTCGGGAGCTCACTGCGCTCCAAGACTTGCTACGTACTCAATTGGACCAGGCTAAGGCGGATTACAAGCGGATGGCTGATCGGCGGTGCCAGGAGGGCCCTGAGATCCTTGTGGGGGACACAGTTTGGCTGTCTACCAAGAACCTGCCTACGCAGAGGCCCAGCCGCAAGTTGGATGCACGGTTTTAGGCCCTTACAAAGTGTTGGAGAAGGTGGGGCCTGTTGCTTTCAAACTACAACTCCCAGCGGACATGAAGCTCCACCCTGTGTTTCGCCGTTCTTTGCTCCGGCCGGCGAAAGGGGTGCGGCCTGATGTGATGCAGCCGCCCCCTCCCCCTGTGATGCGTGACGGCGAGGAGGAGTTCGAGGTGCAGAACATCCTGGATGCGCGCATCAGATACCGGAAGCTGCAGTATTTGATTGACTGGAAAGGCTTTGGGCCGGAAGAGCGTTCCTGGACGCCGGCTCGAGATGTTCATGCCCCAGACATTGTTGCTCGGTTTCACCGCAAGTACCCTGACAAACCCAAGCCTCGAGGGCGGCCTCGGAGGAGCCCTGAGGGGGGGGGGGGATAGTGTAGCACAGCAGTTCTCGTTTGTGCCTGGGGACCAGGGAACAGCACCGGGAGTTCCATTAGCATTAGGGCCTGCACCAGCAGAGATAGATTCTGAAGAGGATTTGGAAGGGTTACCTGAAGATCGTTTCCCCTCACTGGGCCCCTTCTCCCACCGAAAGTTTGGCTTGGGATGAAGGTTGGCCTGACCCTATGAAGACATAGATAACCAGGTGCAAATGGAATCTAGTGATAGCGGAAGTTATGAACACCCGGGGGGGGAGAGGATCGCAGGAGTTTCTAAGTGAAAACATGGAAGAAAGCGGCTGGGAAGATTCTAGGGAGGAGAGCTCTCATGGAGATAGGGACCCAGCTGCTGAGAGGCAAGGTCGAACCTTTGATAGGAGAAGTAGCATTGAGTCCAGGAGAAGGGGATGGCACCGCAGCCTAGACAGGCCGAGGTTCGTCAGCAAAGATTGGAGAAGACAAGGCCTAGAGCATCGGGGACCTCGGCCGAAAGATTAAGTATAGCATCCGTGGGAACTAATCCCCAGTGCTTCGGCCACGTCTCTTCTGAGCAGATGTGTAGCGAAGTGGGTCTACGGAGCTAAGTTGGCTAGTGGCCACCAAGTCTTGTCTTGCATTTACCTTGCTTTGTTCCTGAATCCGCATTGTTGCGCGGAGCCCTGCTTAAGCCTTTTGGATTGCCTTGCCACGCTGTTTTGGACATTAATTGCTTCAAGCCTTTTGGACTACCTTGTTATTCTTATGGACATTATACCTTTTGAAGTGTTTTTTTATACAATAAAGTAGTTAGCCTTCAGTCCGTCTCTGTGTGTGTGATTAAGGGGCCGGTCAAGTCCGTGCATCGTGACATTGGTAAGGGTTGTGCAAAACTGTATGTTATCATCCTATGCCTGGAGTTTTTAGAAATCGAATCTTTCTGATTTTACTGTATACTGGTTTTATGTGTTATGTTTTTATGCTATGTATGGCTGCAAGTTGTATGCGCAGCATGTTTTTATTGTATGTTGTGATCCGCCCCGAGCCTGCAGGGAGGAGCGGAATATAAGATCGAATAATAAATAATAAATAAATAAATAAATATGTTCAACACGTACACTGAACATATCCAGGTAAATAAAGATTAGACTACAAGGAATAAATTGTAAAAGATAGAGGGGAAAAATCCAACAATTTAGGATATGCAGATGACAGCATACAACTAACAGAAAATAGCAAAGACAGAAGAATTACAGTCAATGAAGAAAGTATAAAGGCAAGTTGACAACTGAAACATTAAGAACTCATGACTAGAAATGAATCACATAACTTTAAAATAAACAATAATCATATTGAAATTGATCAAATTTTCCATAGTGAAGACTGTATTTAAGTCATCAGAAGATGGACCTAGAATCATAGAATCATAGAGTTGGAAGAGACCATTTGGGCCATCTAGTCTATCCCCTTGCCATGCAGGAAAAGCACAAAGTATCTGTGTATACTATACATTTAAAATAAATGTACTTTATGTTTATTTTAAATATAAAATATATTTTAAATAAATTGCAACTGTAGAGCAAAAAAGCTTGGGGGGGAAGGGGCTTGTGTATACCAACATAAATTGGTGGCATTTGTTTGACTATATAAATTCCACCATATCTAAAACAGGCAGTAGCAAGACCTATCTGGAAAAAGATGTCCTTTGATTCATCAACATTGAACAACTACCAGCCAATTTCAAATCTTCCCTTTCTGGGCAAGGTTCTGGAGTGAATGGTTGTTTCTTAACTCCAAGGATTCTTGGACAAAACTAATTATCTTGACCCACTGCAGTCTGGGTTCAGTCCTGGTCACGCTACTGAGATGGCTTTGGTCGCCTTGGTGGAGGGCAACTATGAAGGAACTAGACAAGATCTTGAATGGAAAAGATATGATTGAAAACTAGTTAAGATTGTCTGTGCCGGACCTACAGAGTCTCTGTTCAGACAGATCTTGCAAGCCCAAAGTTTTAGTTGAGTAGGCTGCAGTGCAGCCGGAGTTAATCATTAACTCTACCCTTCCCTTTCTGTGAGTGAGGAGAAAAGTGTTTAGTTTGCAGTTTGCAGCCTGAGCAGAAAGAAGAGAATCTCATAGAGCATTGTTTTTCAAACTTTTTGAGCTGCAGCACATTTTTTACATTTACAAAATCCTGGGGCACACCACCAACCAAAATGACACTCTAACACAGTAATGCATATAGTTAATATGTGTTTAAATGTATTTATACACTCAGTGTGAAACCTGGGCCTGTTTCGATGAACACAACATAGATATCCTGGCAGGAATGGCAGAAAGACACACACGAAGGTCTTGCTCAGCTGGGAATTATAGTTCACCCGCAATCAAAGAGCATTCTGAACTCCACCAATGATGGAATGGAATCAAACTTCCCACACAGAACTACCATAACCATGAGAAAATATTATAAGAGTTTGGTGGGCATTGACCTTGAGTTTTGGAGTTGTAGTTCACCTATATCCAGAGAGCACTGTGGAGGGGAGGGAGGAAGGGAGGAAGATGTGGGTCACGTCTTCCTCCCCCCTCCCGCAGAAGCGGCAGCGTGAGCAAAGCGAGGCAAAGCAAGCAGAGTGAGGCTGGGAAAAAGGGAGCCCGAGTGGAGAAGATAAAGTGTTCGACAGGAGGAGAAAGAAAGGGTATTGGAGGTTCCAATTTCCCACGGCACACCTGATGATTGCTCACGGCACACTGGTTGGGAAACACTGTGAATTCAGCCTGGTGTTCCTTTTTCCTAAATGAGGGTAGCTCGTCCAAGACCAATCCTAAGACTGCAACTCCCTTCATGTGCCTTTCTTTCCTCTATGACATAGAGGAAAGAAAGGCACATGAAGGGAACTGCAGTCTTAGGATTGGTCTTGGACAAACTACCCACATTTAGGAAAAAGGAACACCAGGCTGAATTCACTGTCCAGAAATATCGGACGTTCTGGAATTAAGTGTGTAGGCCTGGATGCCTCAAGGAAAGGACCTCGTTGCCACAAAGGAAGGTTTGTTCTTCAATTCATAGGGCTTCAGTGGTCAGGGATACAGCTCTTGTCAGCTATCCATTTTGAAGAGAGTTTTTAAGCACCATCTTAAAGCATCTAAGAAACTGAATTTAACTGCCTATATCTTTTGTTATCTGATTCCTTTGTTTGATTTTACAATTGTTGGAGTGAAGTTAACTCCACAATAAAAACTTTGTTTGTTTATACAAAGATAGACTCCTTGGCCCTTCCTTTTTGGATGGTGTTCGAGCTTTCAAAGGAGGCAGCAGCGTTCCCCCCGCTGAAGAGACCCTACGCATCAATAAAGGACCATAGAAGCTGGTGTGGTGAGAGCACATTGTCCACTCCATCATATTTCCAATTTCTATGCACGGTTGTGAAAGCAGGACTAGGAAGAAAATCAACTCCTTAGAAATATAGATACATGGGCTGCTAAACAGACTGATACATGGATCCTAAACTCAATCAAGCCTGTATTCTCTTGAGAACCCAGGATGACTAAACTTTAGACGTGTGTATAATGAAAAGACATGACTTGCTAGGAAAGACAGTAATGCTCAGCATGGTAGAAAGCAGTAAGAAAAGAGGAAGACTGCACTCCAGATGAAGAGACTCAGTCAAAGGAGCAAAACCTAAGCAGGGCTGTTGAGGACAGGATGACCTGATATCTGCTGGGGAGGGGGGATTTTTGTACCTACCTTGATCCTGACACATGACATACAACCCCTTTAACAGTGAAAGGGCTTCTTTTAGACTTTAATGTGATATTCCAAAACTCACTTCTTGTTCTGCAGTTTCCAGGAAAATCCGGTCTGTTGCTATGGTTTGCTATATGTACACAGTCTAGATCAGAATGACTTCAAAGGAAAGGTGTGCAACACGTTGTTGGAATGACAAACATCACCATGTTTTTTAAAAATATCCAGTTCTACTTTTTCAGTTATATGGTTTGTAACATTGCAGATCCTTTTAATTTTTTAAAAAAATACTACAATTCTGGAGAGAAGCATGCCACCAGCACCAAAGTCACACAAGGAACCAGACTAAGCAAAGAGGAGAAGGGTAAACCATTCACTCCCTAATAAACTGTGCATAGTCCCTAGTAAAGTGCTTCCTCATGAGTAAACTGCTAAAACCAGCGTTGATTCAAATGTGAAGACAGCTACAGAGTTTCAGTGCAGGATATTACAGGCAGATATGGCAGTAATGTGGCAAAACTGGGGTAGTCTAGAGCTAAATAATCAGAATTACAGGTGGAGATTTTTGTTTTTGTTTGGGGGATGTAGACGCAGACCCTTGGTAGTCTCTCATTTGTGAGATCACCATAAGACAAAGTTAAATTGATTGCAGTTAACAATAACAACCACTTGAAGCCAAATGTCTGGATCCTGAAACTCCATTAATGGACAGAACTTTGGGGTCACTTTTAATGACTCATATGCAAAAGTTCAAATCTTCCCCCCTGCCCAATCCCTGAAAAATCCTACAACAATGATGTAACTAACATGAGAACAATGCTTCTGGGTCTAAGAATGTCTTTTGGTATTCCCATGCATTGTGTTGCCAAACAGATCCGCAAGAGACCCTTTGAACAAAAAGAAAAAGGAGATATTTTAGCATATCCCATAAATCATATGTTCTCACAAATGGCCTGGCTGTTCATTGCGGCGAGTGTAAACACAGCTCTGCTCTCATCCAACTAAGAAAAGAAGCGGGATGAATTGACTTTGACAAATGTAAACTATTCAGCATTTGTTGGCAGGATTCGTTTTACATCAGTCAACAACAATTCTGCCAGGACTACTAAATATCTTTTGGGAATCCACACCCTGACAGGAATTTGTACAAATCATCCCAAGGAGAACCACTTGCTGAGGAAAAGAGGAAGTCTAAACAATTAGTTTAGAGGGAACTTGCTGGAAAAACATTTCAGATGTTTGGTAATTAAATCTATGTATAGAAAATGACAGGCAATGGGCTTATTTTCAAATAAGACACGGCATCATCACTCATTTATTTGAAGAAGCAACTGGGGACCACCTCATATATCATGTTTAGCTCTGATACGGAAATGAATATCTTTTTCTCAAAAAATGTTACTAGGGTATTTTGAACTTAAGATTGTGTGTACAGTGTTCCCTCACTTATTGCTGGGGTTAGGTTCCGGGACCTCCTGCAATAAGTAAAAAAAAAAAGGATGTAGGGATACTCTATTTATTTTAATATTTATACATTATTTTAGTAGTTAAACACTATTTTAAGTCTTTATAAACTTAAAATAAAGTGAAGGAAAGGATGCAAAGGCCCTTCAAGGCTGGAGGGAGGGACGGAGGACTGAGGAGGGAAAGCGCCTCGGAGAAAACAAAACAGTGAAAATACCATAATATATATATTAAATTAATATTTTTTAAATCCGCGAAACAGCAAGTGTGCAATAAGCAAACCGCAAAGTAGCAAGGGAACACTGTATGTCGGATGGTGATGATGCTATCCATTCATGGTGATTTTAATGTTGTTTTGTTTTTTGTTTTCTTTTTTCTTTTTTGGTTATTGTTTGTTTGTTTTGCATTTCAGTTTATTAATGCATCTATTTATTTATTTGGAGCCTCTGGTGGCACAGTGGGTTAAACTGCTTAGCTGCTAAGTTTGCTGACTGAAAGCTTGTCGGTTTTGCTAACCTAGCAGTTCAAAAACATGCAAATGTGAGTAGATCAATAAGTACCACTCCAGCACAAGGTAACGATGCTCCATGCAGACACGCTGGCCACATGACCTTGGAGATGTCTATGGACAATGCCAGCTCTTTGGTTTAGAAATGGAGATGAGCACCAACCCACAGAGTTGGACATGATAGACTCAATGTCAGGGGAAAATCTTTACCTTTTTATTGATTGATTGATTGATTGATTTAAAACATTTATATTTTGACCTTCTCACCCCAAAAGGGACTGAGAATGGAGCACAACATACAAATGGCAAACATTCAGTGCTGGGACATAAATACATTATACATATACATAAGTATTAAAATCATTTATCTCAACATTAAAATTCACTGTATAAAACCATCTCGATCATCTGCATCAAATCTAGTTGCCATGGTAAGGTTTCCTATTGCTGCGTTATTGCAGTGTCCCAAAAGCTTGGTCCCACAGCCAAGTGTTTACCATCCTTTTGAAGAACAAGAGGGAGGGGGCTGAACTAATCTCACCAGGAAGGGAGTTCCATAGCCGAGGGGCAATCACTGAGAAGCCCCCCCCTCTCTCTCTCTCGTCCCCACCATGACTCTAAAAACAAAATTTAAACATTCTGAGGGGAGAACATTTCTTCTGTGAATCATAGGACCACCTCAGAAAGGCATGCCTCAATTAAAAAGCTTTGAAGGAGCCCCAATGGAGATCCAAGAATTGCTACACATGGGTACACAAATGTGTAGAACAACTAGCAAAACCCAAGGAACTATATTTTAAGAACCCATGTTTCTTTAGACCACCCTAGAAGAATCCTAAGCCATCTGGCCATAAAGCAACAGCAACCATGCCTCTTTCCTAAAATAAGATGAGATAGGAAATGAAGGTCTTCCTTTCCCAGTATGACCACAGATGATTTACAGCACTTTAAAGTAGATGATGAAACACTGAAATAGTGCAAATTTTTCATTAATCAGAATGAGACAGGTGTCAAGATAGCAGAGGAATGATAGTATTTGGAAGGGCAGCAAGAAAGGAACTAGGGAAGATCCTAAAAATATACCATTACATACTTAAGTTAGGATTGTCCATGGCATTGTATTTCCTATTGAAATCCAGGCAGGGAAGAAAGCTGATAGGAACAATATAAACTCACATGAAGTGTGGTATTAGAGTAGAGTTCTCCCAATACTTTAAATGGCGAAATTGGTGCTAGAGCTAATTAATCCTGAACTCTCTCTAGAAGTCAAAATGACTAAACTGAGACTGTTGTTATTTAATCATATACTAATATGTGATTCATTGGAATGGATTATAATGCTTCATAAAGTGGAAAGCAGTAAGAAAAGAGGGAGACCACATTAGAGATGGATGATGGATGCCACAGCACTGGATCTCTGGGAACTGAGCAGGACTGCTGCGTATAAGATGACCTGAGGCCTCTCATTCATAGAGTAAACATAGATCAACATTGGCTTGATGGCAGTTAACATCAAGTCTTTCACAAATACAGAAAAAATAAAGATATGGAGGGAGGAAAAGTAAAGGGACATCCTCCACGACAGGCATGTAGCCGGGGGGGCTTGAGGGGCTTCACCCCCCCCCCCCAAATTCTCAGGGTGGTGCATTATTTAAACTGTTATGTTTATTCATATCATGATCTGATCACCATGCTCAATATATCCCATTAGCTGTCCCAGCCACGCGTTGCTGTGGGATTTTTTTAAACTTGGGGACTGTGTGTGTAGTCATGTATATGTGTATGCGTGTATATGTGTGTTCTTATGTATATGTGTGTTTGTATATGTATGTGCGTGTATATATGTTGATATGTGTAAGTACAGGTGTGTTTATGTATGTGTGTATGTGTATATTTGTATATTTCTGTGCATGTATATATGTGTGTGTGTGTGTATGTTTCTGTGTTCCTTTCTTCTCCCCTCTTTCCTTCCTTCCGTCACTCCATCCTTCTATCCTTTCCTTCCTTTCCCCTCCCCTCCTTCCTGCTATCCTTCCTTTTTCCTTCCTTTCTTCTCCCCTCTTTCCTTCCTTCCGTCACTCCATCCTTCTATCCTTTCCTTCCTTTCCCCTCCCTCCTTCCTGCTATCCTTCCTTTTTCCTTCCTTTCTTCTCCCCTCTTTCCTTCCTTCCTTCACTCCATCCTTCTATCCTTTCCTTCCTTTCCCCTCCCTTCCTTCCTGCTATCCTTCCTTTTTCCTTCCTTTCTTCTCCCCCTCTTTCCTTCCTTCCTTCACTCCATCCTTCTATCCTCTCCTTCCCCTCCCTTCCTTCCTGCTATCCTTCCTTTTTCCTTCCTTTTTTCTCCCCTCTTGCCTTCCTTCCTTCACTCCATCCTTCTATCCTCTCCTTCCCCTCCCTTCCTTCCTGCTATCCTTCCTTTTCCTTCCTTTCTTCTCCTCTCTTTTCTTCCTTCCTTCACTCCATCCTTCTATCCTTTCCTTCCTTTCCCCTCGCCTCCTTCCTGCTATCCCTCCTTTTTCCTTCCTTTCTTCTCCCCTCCTTCCTTCCATCCATTCTTCCTTCTATCCTTCTTTCCTTTCTTCTCCCCTCCTTCTTTCCTTGCCTCTCTTCCTTCTTTCCTTTCCCTCCTTCCTGCCATTCCTCCCCTTTCTGTATCAGTCCTTGCTCCCCTTGCCTCTTCTCCCTCCCTCCCTTCCACCAGCAATCCGGCATTCTAAACTACCAGAAGGGTGTGGTGTGAGGGATCATGGGAGTTGTAGTCCAGTGGGTTTTTTTGTATTTTTGGTCGTGTTGTTTAATTTTTTCTTTGGGGGGGTGGTAAACATACCAAGTGGGGTTTTGTGTGTATGTGGACTGATTTGGTGTTTCTGCCTTGTAAGCTTTCTCTGTTTGGGACGGTCGTTCCATGACGGGAACCCCTTTATATAATAGATATGCATGGGAGTATTGGGATAATGATACAAAAGGTTTGCTTCGGTAGACCCTCTCTCACTCAGACTCACCCCCCCCCCCAATCGAAATCCTGGCTACAGGCCTGCTCCACGATCATCATCCACCGTGATGGGGCCCTTTAGAATTGATCGTCAACTCCTGTTCTTGTAAGTAAATAAAATTAAAAGCTAACTGCAGAAATAGTCACACAGTTACTGTGATTTACAAGACTATGACCTTCCACACCAGTGAACCAGATCTATGAGCCAGATTTCTGCCTGAGAGGTCCTGTGGAGGCTACACATGTTGTCAAAATTCTTTTAAAGAAGAAGTTATGATTTTGCAAAATATTTTGTTTAATGTTAAACAGTGGAAAGGCAATCTCTTCAAAATCTGAATTGCTCCTTTCAGGCAATTTTGTGAAAGACAATTCATGCCTCCTGAGAGGTAACTCATGAAAGGTTGTTTGAAGAATCTGAAATAGCTGAGGGCCTCAAACAACAGCCTCGGGAACCTACATGCGAAACCAGAGATACACTTTGCTTTCCTTGTCCCCCATTCCACAGTCCAGAATTGGGCTGGAAAAACAAACAACTGGAAAAGAAAGTTAAGACTGCTGTGCAGTTTAAAATAATAATAACAACAACAACAACAACTATGGCTCAAGCCAGTAAAGGTGGTCCCAGTGGTGATCGGAACACTGGGTGGAGTACCTAATTTATTCAGGGGCTTCCTTGTAAACAGACATGTCTAGGATTGTGCCTTAATTTTTACAAGACTGGCAATAGAATAAATGTAAAATTTGTGCAGTTTAAAATAACAACAACAACAACTCTGGCTCAATCCAGTAAAGGTGGTCCCAGAGTTGATCGGCACACTCGGTGGAGTACCTAAAGGCCTTGGCCTTGGCCTGCACTTAAACACAATCGGCGCTGACAAAATTACCATCTGTCAGCTGCAAAAGGCTACCCTACTAGGATCTGTATGCATTATTGCCGATGTGATCCAATACAACAGCCAGCATAGTGACCTTGTTTGCTGTGTACTAATCTTGTTGTGTTTCAAATAATAATAATAATAATAATCGTTATTTGTATTCCGCCCTATCTCCCCAAGGGGATTCAGTGAGGATTCCAACATACAACAGCAAACATTCAGTGCCTTCATAAAAACACAAAGATTCTGACCTAAAATCTCGGTAAAAACCTGTAAAAATTATTTTTTTAAAAAAAAATTAAAAATTATTTCATTAGCCATTTTTTTATTTTAAAAGGCTGTATTTTTTCACACTTGCCAACTGAACACCTGTGTGCATTCCAGAGCTGTGACTACTTTAGTTATGCCTAAATTAAAGCAATGAGAAAGAGAATAAAGTTGCTTCTTCTGCAAATGAGTGGATATGCACACATTCAGACACTTCTCCCAACATATTTTCCAGAACAGAAGATAGTATTTCAAAACAAAGAATAATCAAATCAAGCGATTGGTCTCCAAAATAGAAAAATTGATTGCGGAGAGCAGACCTACAGCCACAAGCCATGTTTTATACCTGGGTTGAAATGCTTTATAATGCTAAAAATACAACAAAGCAGGAAGCAATTCACTTTTTGCCTTCTCAGTGAAAAAGTTAATGTTTACAGATGGTGTGTGCCATTGTTAGGCTCTGGTCTCTAAGCAGTAATTGCTAGGTGAATCCTTCTTGAAATGTCATTCCCTAAACAGCCTAGTCTGCTCATGCCTTCCTATTGGTTCACAAATCTTTTAATAATTAAGATACCAATGTCTGTGTCAGTCTCATTTAGGAACAGCATTTGCCTCAATATGCCATGGTCAATTTTTCTGTATTGTAATGTTTAGAGCTGAAGGAAGCTACCCAATATATTCATGTATAAGTCTAAACATTTTAGTCAAAAAATAAACCCAAAAAACCTGGATTGACCTATCTGTGGGTCAATGTGAGTATTGTACCTTAACTCTAATTTTAAAAAGAGACCACTCCCTTTTTTGGTGAAAAAAAATTACGAAAGGCAGTAGAACCTAAAAGAAGCACTGAATTCCTCTATTATCTCTGCAGTGGCCTCACTTCTGGCCTTTTTGGATACCTGGGTGGCGTTATTAGCAGTGGTGGTGCGCAGGAACACTCCCTCCCCCTAGTTGGCATTGGTGCTCTTCTTGGAATACCCACGTATCATATCAAAATTCATAATTTTAGCCCCAAAACCTGCCATCAGCTTCTACATGAGTACAAAGTATAAATGAGTATATATAATAGACTTTTATGTCTAGTGACCTTCATCAGCCTCAGTGTGCAGTTCCCAAGATTGAAGGCTTGGGGCTGAATTGGGGATTTCATTCTAAAGACAGAATATAATTCTCTGTGCATTTATTTCAATGTGCAATAGAAAAATGTGGAAATTGGGGGAAAGTGTAAAGTTGAAACACAGATATGATACTGTTGGAAAAATAGGCAGAAGAAACAACAAAACAAGGGTTTAATAAGTACAGTGAGTAACCCAACTTATGAATTTTTCAAGATACCAATTTTTTGCTTTGAGATACAAGGAGCAATCCAGGTTATGAGCTGTGCACCTGGCATCTGGAGGAGGATAAAGCTCCAAGCCCCCACCCATTGGAGGCTACTAGCAGGTGACTGGCAGAAGAGAAGGGTCCACCAAAGACCACAAGTTGGACCTGCTTAAGATGGCAATACTCTCACACTAGTGCTACCTCTAGCGAGAGATCTCTCCCAAGCTTTGCGAGAGGTAGCAGTAGCGCAAGAATACATGCCATCTTAAGCAGGGCTAGTTTGCAGCCATTGGTGGGGCCTACTCTTCCACCAGGCACACAACTCACCCCCAGCCCAGCACAGGACCTGCTTGCAACCTTCAGCAGGTTGCAGAGCCTTCTACTCTGCCAGGCACTCGACGCACAACTTGCCCCAGACCCAGTGCAAGGCCTACTTGCAGTCTGGGCGGCGGATGGAGAAGAATTGCCCCAAGCCCCACTGGGCTTCTTTCTCTGACAGGCACAACAGGGAGGCCTCCAGCTCAACTTCCAACATGTAGCGTCACCTACAAAGCCTCCAACAGGGAGGGGGAGACTAAAAATTTTCATTTTACAGTAATTCATTCTGTGACATTGTTCTTAAAAGGGTAAATTGCACTGCTTTTGCAGAAGCTGGAATGGATTAATTGAATTTCAATTAATTTCCATTGGGAAATTTGCATTGGCATATGAGCAAACTGAATTACGAGCTTGGTCACAGAATGAATTACACTCAGATGTAAAAGTATGACTGTACTTAAATGACATGAAAATGCAAAGAGTTGAAATGAATGCTGTAGATTCCAAAGAATTCCCAATATCTAGAGAAACCTAACAAGGGTGTCCGCAGTCTCCTACGCTTTTCACGTTAGCGATAGAACCATTAGCAGAATGAATAAAGGACAATGTTGCAATTTAAGGTATACAATTCAAAAATATTGATCATAAAGTACATTTATTTGCTTTTGCATTTATTTAATCAGTAAAAAGACAGATCCAAGAACAAGGATCCAGGTGGCATCACATTCCCCCTGAAAACACAGGTTTGCAGTTTGCGATACTCCTGGATTTGGCTCTGAACCTGAACGCTCAAGTAGTTGCAGTGACCAGGAGTATTTTTGCACAGTTGAAACTAGTGTGTCAACTACACCCATTCCTGAAGAAGTCAGATCTGGCCACAGTGGTACATGCCTTGGTTACATTCCAGTTGGACTACTGCAATGCACCCTACATGGGGCTGCCTTTGAAAAGTGCTTAGAAAGTTCAATTGGTCCAAAGCACAGCAGCCAGGTTATTAACCTGGCTGGATATAGGGAGAGTACAACTTCTCTGTTGCAATAGCTCCACTGGCTGCATTTCTGGGCACAATTTCAAGTGCTATTTTTGACTTATAAAGCCTCTATATGACTTGGATCCAGGTTATTTGAAGCACCATATAGCTCTCTATGATCCTGTTAGAAATCTATGATCATTTGAACCTGTCTCTGTTCTACCACCCTCTCAATCGTGTTTGTTGGGAGAAAAGGGAAGGGTCTTTTCGGTGGCTGCTCTCAGACTTCGGAGCTCCTTCCCAAGGGAGACCATGATGTCCCCATCCCTGCTGGCCTTTCACAAGCAGGTGAGGACATATTTTTGCCACCAGCATTTGGGAGATGATGGAGGGCACAGTGCTGGGGATGTTCTGGATGGGATTTTGGGATGATATTTAGCTTTTAAATATAATTTTTATTGCATTTTATTGTATTTTACTGTATTTTAACTTTGTATTCATGATGCAAATATTGAATGGGGTCTTTAAAAAAAATGTATTTGCCCTGTTTTTAATTTGGGGGTTGTGTCATGCTAGTTGTGCCAATCCCTAGTTGTGTCAATCCCTAGTTTTAAGACCTTGCGTCTAACCGCAACCAGACACAGAGCCTTTACCGTAGGGGCACCATCTCTCTGGAACAACTTGCCACTTAAAGTTCGTGCCTTGCGGGACTTACCAGCTTTCCGCAAGGCATGCAAGACATACCTGTTTTGGCAGGCCTTTGACTTTTGTTAATGTCGTTATTAAATTGTTTTAAATTGTTTTAGATGTCGCTTGTTTTTGTAAGCCGCTCCGAGCTCCTGGGGAGTGGCGGCATATATAAATTTAAATAATAAATAAATAAATGCTGTTGTTTGTCATTTTGAGTCGCTATGAAGAGAAACACAGGATAAACAAGAAGTAAATAAATAAAAAATGAAGGTAACCTTCCTTCAAATGGATATTCATTGGTTTTAAATTTCAACAGCTGTCTTGGCTCCCAGTTTTTAAGAAAAGATAGCACATCACTAAATGCCATCACGTCATCATCTCATTACTTCCAAAATCTGTCACAATGACTATATCAAAAACAACAGTAGGAAATTCTAAATGCCTTTTACAGAGCAAACAGCAATGAATGTCAAATTAAGTCTTGATGACTTCTACACTCTTCTGGAAGTGAATAAAGAAGATTTGGCTGACAAAAGAGGCAATGGCAGATAAGCAAGCAAAAGCCTAACTCTGTCTGACTGCTACCTAGCCATGCTTCGCATTTTCCCTTCACTCTACACAGAACAATTTCACTCATGAAACATTCTAGCAACCTCCACACAGTCCATTCAAAGTGGAATGTTTAGCTATGCATGAGTCCCTATACTGGGAGAAAAGGCAGGATAAAAAATAAAGTATAGAAATAAATATGTAATAGTTTTTACCACACCCTGGTATTCATGACCTGGTAACATCTAAGTCAATCTACTGCCATCCTTAAGATACAGAGGGTGATTCTGAAGAGTACACAGAAATCTCTAATAGTCCAAAAGAATCCTAAACTCAGCTGTGGCGATCCTAAAAGGAATCCTAAATTGAGGCAAACTAAGCTTGCATGGCACATGCAAAAGTCTTTGAGAATGGACAAATTCCGCTCCCGGCTAGTCAGTTGCTACTTGCTACTCTAGATCAGGGCTGTCCAACTTCTACCGGACCTGTGGCCGGAATTCCGGTTACTGATGACCTGGGGGCCGGGGGTCTGCCTCCGCCCCTGGCTCCGCCCCTCCCTGGCTCCACCCCTGCCCCGCCCCAGCTCCGCCCCTCCTTGGCTCCGTCCCTCCCGCCTTGGAGGTGTCTGTGGACGACACCGGGCTTTGACTTGGAGATAGAGATGAACACCAAAATCCCAGTCTCAAGTCCCAGTCCCTGCTTTGAACTGGATTATATTGCAGTGTGGACTCAGGGCCCTTCACACAGCCATATAACCCAGAATATCCAGGCAGGAAACCCCACAAAACCTGGTTTGAACTGGATTATATTGCAGTGTGGACTCAGGGCCCTTCCACACAGCCATATAACCCAGAATACCTGCTTTGAACTGGATTATCGGAGTCCACACTCATATAATCTGGTTTAAAGCAAATAACATGGGATTTTATTCAGATGTGTGGAAAGGAAGTCAAATAAGAAGCCAGGGCCCTTCCACACAGGCCTATAACCCTGAATGATAAGGCATAATATTCATTCTGCCTCTGCTAATAATAACAACAACAACAACAACAGGTTCCTGGAGTAGGAGACCTCCAAGGGCCATCCAGGGCCATCCAGTCCAATCTCCTTCTGCCATAAGGGGAAAATACAATCAAAGCATTCCTCACAGATGACCATTCAGCCTCTGATGATGATAATAATAATAATAATAATAATAATTACAATGGGTTCCTAGAATAGGAGACCTCCAAGGGCCATCCAGTCCTACCTCCTTCTGCCATAAGGGGAAAACACAATCAAAGCATTCCTCACAGATGACCATTCAGCCTCTGATGATGATGATGATGATGATAATAATATTAATTACAATGGGTTCCTAGAATAGGAGACCTCCAAGGGCCATCCAGTCCTACCTCCTTCTGCCATAAGGGGAAATCACAATCAAAGCATTCCTCACAGATGGCCATTCAGCCTCTGATGATGATTATGATGATAATAATAATAATAATAATAAAAATAATTGCAATGGGTTCCTAGAATAGGAGACCTCCAAGGGCCATCCAGTCCTACTTCCTTCTGCTATAAGGGGAAAATTTGCTCTGGCCACGCCCCCTCTCGCTCGGTGCATCTCTCTCTCTCCTTCCCTTTTTGTTCAGGTGGTGGAAGGGGAAGGAATGAAAGGGGAAAGAGAGAGAAGGAGGGAGGGAGAGAGGGGGAGGGAGGGAAGTAGGAGGAGGAGGAAGGGAGCCTGCTCCTCCTCCCTGCCCCACCCCAAACCCCCTGCCACAAAAAAATCAAAAAATAATTTAAAAAAAATATTCTTAAAAAGCAGGTATCTTGCAGTAGGGTAGGGGGCCGTGGGGAAGGGGCTGGGGGGGCCGTGGGGAAGGGGCTGGGGGGCCGTATATGGCCTGCGGGCCGCCAGTTGGACAGCCCTGCTCTAGATCACCAGCTTTCTACCAGCTCGCTTGCAATGGTGACACAGGCAACGTGTCTCCTAGATTTGAAGGAAGTGCTAGAATCACCTATTTCCTTCCCCTCTCCCTCAGTCCTGATAGGCTGAGAAGAGCATGTGATATATGTTTTTGCCTGCACCACCCAGTAGTTTGCTTGCACTGAACAAGAAGCTGAATCAATGCGACTTATGAAGAGTACTGAATATCTAACAAAAACCCTGTAAAAGGGTGCTTTATTTTGTTTGCAGGGGGCACTGTGCTGGCTTCATAATGCGAGTTGTAAGTACGGATTTACCAAAACACTTAAGACTTACGATTTGCATCCGAATTTTTGCACAATCCTAAAAATTTGGCAAGATCCATTGGTTCCCATTGATATGAGTACCACCAGCCATGCATAGTTCTGGTACTTGGGAGAACAATGTCTGAAAAAGATTGGCAGGTTATTGAACACCCCCCCCCCCCTCACCAAAACAAAATACTAATTCTAACTGGAACTAGTTGTGCTAGTGTAACTACTTAGCAAAACAACCATACCCAGACATATGTGTGTAAAAGTTTGATCTTCATATTCAGAGATGGCAGTGATGGATTCATCTGTGGAATTTCTCTTGTGAATTCTGCTTGTCTCTACTTCAGTCTCGCTTTGAGGAAATAGCCTTCTGTCAAAAGGAGTCATGTTCTCTTTCATGCTCTTAAAAATAGTAGCAGCTAATTTAGAAAAAATGCTGCAAAATCAAAGGGCCCATTGTGAGAAGATGCTATGATATTTGCATTAAATTGTTGCTACTTTCATAATAATCTCTGTGAACACCAAATAGCCACATAATGATAGGCCTGGGATAAAATTACAGAAAATTGTAGAGTTATTCTTTGCTTAAAAATTCTGCCCATTATAATGAAAATTGAAAAGCCCAGACAAACTGCATGCTAATATAAAGAAGGAGCCATGTTTATGTCTGTCCCCTGTTCTGTAATCAATGTGGCGGCAAAAAACATATCTTGATCAGAGGCAACCCATATGTTATCGAACAGCTGTCACTTCCCGGGACCGCTGCTCCGACAACCGGCAAGTCTCGTGGACCGACCACAGAGCAGAGCCCGCGAGGTTCAGTTAACCTGGCGAGCCAGGAGCGGTTAGGCCTCGTAATCTACCCGCCTCCCTTGGACCCACTATGCTCACCAATCTGTTAGGTAGATGCCATGAAATTGTTTATTCTGCTCAGCTGAGTAGGATGCGACCGCAAATTCCCCTGATCCCGCAAAGACGCATGCATATACATTCAAAACATTGGTTTTAAAGGTTACAGAACTGTCAAAACAATTGAAATTCCCGCCTGCCCCTTCTGGGCCGGCTCCGTCGATGATTGGTCGGAACGTAGAGATCAGCTGATGGATGGGGTGTTGACTGGCTCTGGGGAGCCTATCGGCGCTGTGTGGACATAGAAAGATTGTCCAGTCTGAGGCCGGTCAAGAAGTGGAGTGGTCACATATTGGCGGCAGCGGTGGGATCTTTAAGAGAGGGTCCACCCTGTCCAGCCGGTTGATTTGAACGTAGCTTCACCGCAGGTTCCTAGAATAGGAGACCTCCAAGGGCCATCCAGTCCTACCTCCTTCTGCCATAAGGGGAAATCACAATCAAAGCATTCCTCACAGATGGCCATTCAGCCTCTGATGATGATGATGATAATAATAATAATATTAATTGCAATGGGTTCCTAGAATGGGAGACCTCCAAGGGCCATCCAGTCCTACTTCCTTCTGCTATAAGGGGAAAACACAATCAAAGCATTCCTCAGCCATGTTGAATCAAACTTGGCAGACTAAACTCTCATGAGAGCAACAGAAAGTACTGAACCTTGAGTTTGGGAGTTGTAGTTCTCCTCCATCCAGAGAGCACTGTGGACTCAAATAATGATGGATCAGGACCAAACTTGGCACGAATCTTCAGAAGAGGAAGAAGCCAGAAAGGGAATGGATGAGCACACACACACCCCGTGCTCCAAACTCGGCCCTGCCCCTTTTTTGCTCTGGCCATGCCTCCTCTCGCTCGGTGCACTCTCTCTCTCCTTCTCTCTTTTGTTCAGGTGGTGGAAGGGGGAAGGAATGAAAGGGGGAAAGAGAGAGAGAAGGAGGGAGGGAGAGAGGGGGAGGGAGGGAAGTAGGAGGAAGAAGAAGGGAGCCTGCTCCTCCTCCCTGCCCCGCCCCTCACCTTAAAAAGCAGGTCTCTTGCAGGAGGGTAGGGGGCCGTGGGGAAGGGGCTGGGGGGCCGTATATGGGCTGCGGGCCGCCAGTTGGACAGCCCTGCTCTAGATCACCAGCTTTCTACCAGCTCGCTTGCAATGGTGACACAGGCAACGTGGCTCCTAGATTTGAAGGAAGTGCTAGAATCACCTATTTCCTTCCCCTCTCCCTCAGTCCTGATAGGCTGAGAAGAGCATGTGATATATGTTTTTGCCTGCACCGCCCAGTAGTTTGCTTGCACTGAACAAGAAGCTGAATCAATGCAACTTATGAAGAGTACTGAATATCTAACAAAAACCCTGTAAAAGGCTGCTTTATTTTGTTTGCAGGGGGCACTGTGCTGGCTTCATAATGCGAGTTGTAAGTACGGATTTACCAAAACACTTAAGACTTACGATTTGCATCCGAATTTTGCACAATCCTAAAAATTTGGCAAGATCCATTGGTTCCCATTGATATGAGTACCACCAGCCATGCATAGTTCTGGTACGTGGGAGAACAATGTCTGAAAAAGATTGGCAGGTTATTGAACCCCCCTCACCAAAACAAAACAAAATACTAATTCTAACTGGAACTAGTTGCGCTAGTGTAACTACTTAGCAAAACAACCATACTCCAGACATATGTGTGTAAAAGTTTGATCTTCATATTCAGAGATGGCAGTGATGGATTCATCTGTGGAATTTCTCTTGTGAGTTCTGCTTGTCTCTACTTCAGTCTCGCTTTGAGGAAATAGCCTTCTGTCAAAAGGAGTCATGTTCTCTTTCATGCTCTTAAAAATAGTAGCAGCTAATTTAGAAAAAATGCTGCAAAATACATTGAGATTTGATTGTTTATATTCTGTGCTCATAATGTAATGGGTGTTTTTGGGGTTTTTTTTTGAAATGGGGTATAATCATAAATACTATCAGTTATGTTGGGTTTGTGGCTTGAATCTGTTATGATTACTACTTGTTTGGTGTCTTGCTGCACACAGGCATATACTCCCATGAATCAGAATATCAGTCTATCCACTCCTTTGGCTGTTATTGCTTCTAAGTGTATGGTGGCAAAGGGCCCATTGTGAGAAGATGCTATGATATTTGCATTAAATTGTTGCTACTTTCATAATAATCTCTGTGAACACCAAATAGCCACATAATGATAGGCCTGGGATAAAATTACAGAAAATTGTAGAGTTATTCTTTGCTTAAAAATTCTGCCCATTATAATGAAAATTGGAAAAGCCCAGACAAACTGCATGCTAATATAAAGAAGGAGCCATGTTTATGTCTGTCCCCTGTTCTGTAATCAATGTGGCGGCAAAAAAACGTATCTTGATCAGAGGCAACCATACTCTACTCCTCTGAATCAATGCATGCCTTTTCCACCAGCTCATGGATTGTCTCCTCTTCCCTCCAAAAGGTTTCAACAGTTGCTTTTTTGAACTACAGCTACAGCCTGATTCCACAACAATTCCATCCCAGAGCTATTTTCATCTGACTGAACAATATGAGCAAACAGTGTGGTGTGGCAGCTAAAAAAGTCAATGCAATTCGATGCTGCATCAATAGGAATATAGTGTCAGCAGTCAGGAACATAGGAGGCACGTGTCAGCCAGCGAAAGTCTTAGAGAAGCCAGAAGTGCAGCGGGATGACCTGGAAGTTCCCAACAGCGGCGTGGTACAGCAGTGAAAACACTCCTACCTTACCCAGCAGGACAAAATCCAAAATAAAGAACTCGGAAGGGTGATGCAGTATAGTTCTGTCAGGCCAAGTTTTCACAATGTAAAGCCCCCTCTGTATATGCCCAAGGGGGGGGGGGGCAGGTGGCCAGCTGGGATGAACTCCCTTCAGTAGTAACAGCGTCTCAGCAGCAGTCAACCCAAAACACGCCCCAAACACAATAAGAGGTCCGGGAATAAGGTGATGGCAAGGTCCCAAAGGTGTGGCAATATGTGTGCCAAAGGGAGATAAATGAACAAAAAAAATCACAAAGAGGCATGCAGATGTATAAGGAAAGTATAAGGAAAGTACAAGGAAAGTATAATCTTCCAAGGTTACAAAAATGTTCCAAACAAAAGGACGCTAATCCAAATGGTGGACGAGAATGTCTCTTCACAAGAAGAGAAAACCACCAACGGGGAATCCAGTGCCAGGGGTACCACAAATCCCGTTTCGCATTTCAAGCTTTTTCAAGGCTACATAAAGTAGGCGGATTCCCAAAGGCTCAGGGCAGTTTACATAAGAGGTAAACAACCATTCAAACAGTAAACAGGATTAAAATGTTTCCATTAAAATGAAAAAAGCAAAGAAACCACCTGATCTTTCAAATATTTTACATGTCTCAGTAAAATATTTCAATTTAGAAAAATAATCCCAAAACAGAAGTGATACTTTAATATGGTTAAACCGTTGGTTTGGATTCCCATACACACTTCATGCTGTTATAACAATTACCTATGGAAAAGTA
The DNA here is from genome assembly GCA_030556195.1 of Anolis apletophallus. Classification (NCBI taxonomy): domain Eukaryota; kingdom Metazoa; phylum Chordata; class Lepidosauria; order Squamata; family Anolidae; genus Anolis; species Anolis apletophallus. Next base: position 65,691,073 of record JARBWK010000010.1, on the reverse strand, counting down.
TTTATTCTGAACTTCTCCCCTTGATCATTTCTTTTTTTCCTTTTTGCTCAGTGGGTATGCTCATAAAATCAGAGTAAATCTATTTTGCAGCGTCAGAATAATTAGCCACCATATTACTGTAGTACTAATGAACATCTGGGAATGTAACAGCTGTTTAAGATCTTTTAAAAAATAAAACCAGGAGATGCTAATTTGTTTCTCAAAAAAGTCTTTTAAATCCGCAGCTCCAACGGCATGATATATAGCCCATAAATAAAATGAATGTTTACTTCACTAAGAAATCAGAAAGCCACTTACTTCCCTACTGAGGAGAGCAAATTTTATTTAATTTGGACATTGAAAACATTTCTTTTAGAAGTGACTTACAGGCATGATAGCAAATGAGAGCTATTTCATGTTCTAGCTGCCTTCTAAAATATCAACAGCAGCCAGCATCGCTCAAGTCATCATTAGTCAATCTTGTCTTTGACAAAAGCCAAATATCAGAAGCTTCCGAGAACTTCAAGAAGAAGTTCAGAAGTTCACTTTCAAGGCCTCAAAGACCTTTACAGACTAAGCTGCAGAAAGCAAAAGCTCGGGGTGCTTTACAGGAAAGTTTAGACCATGAAAAATGTGTGGTTTAAACCTCACTAGTATAATCATAGATGCCTTAATTATCTTCATAAATATCTAATCCTGTTTGACTCTCACTAAAGCATTTGGGATGCAGTCCCCAAACCACATAGTCTAAAGTAGTTCTATTACAGGATTCAAACAGCAGGATTTAGTTCTGATGTATTTTTTCCCTATCCTACATACATACCACAAAAGATAAATGGGACTTTTTGTGCTTCCTTTGCAAAGATAATGTGGGGTTTTCACCTAGTACTTGCCCACACAAATAGCAATACGTGGTGCATACTACCTTATAGTTTTGTTTCCTGCATACATTTTCTGAACAAAAGCATATTTTAATGCAAATTAGAGAAAGGGAGTGCTAGAGTCCTAAAGTATGATGAATCTTATTGTAATTTCCTATTTTCTCAGTGGAACATCTAAAAATGAGTAGACATCCTTTTTCATCGAGGATCGGAAAATTCTGGGTATTCCAGAATCCTGGAAAATCCAGTTTCTCCTTACTAGATAAATTTTTCAAATGTACAAGATTCACTCTACTTTACAAACGTTACTTTCCATGAGAGCAAAATGACTACAAAGACATTGTGCCTTTCTCAGATGTTGTTGTAACCCTTTCAGAATCCCTAAATAGAGCCATTGTCTAGAAATAGCCCTTTTCAGAACTTTAAGGTATATTTACTGGAGACGTGTATACATCGGGTAAGCCACATGCTATTAATCTCCTTCATCTCATTTAATCCCTTTCTGAATAATTGAACAAAGTTGTATATATTCCATGTAGGATCTATGACACCCAGGTGTACTAAAAACATGCTCAAATGTCTGCATGTATTTGTGGAGGGTCATAGCACTGATGTGCTTAGGAATAAAGTGTTTGTAGTTGTGGGAAGAACAATTAACAGCTTATCTGCTGGAAACTTTCAAGATGAAGAAACATATACTTTCATGTCCACATTTGGCTGCTGAGAAGGTGATGTGTTCTTAGAAGAAAAAAGGATAGATTATTGCTGACTCAATTATATGTTTGTTTGATCTTGGGCTTCAAATGCATGCCAATGTGTGTCTGAAGTCTTTTACATATATATAACAACAGGGGAAAACAAAATTTTAGTTCAATACATGTATGTTTCTAATTTCACTTGGGCATTAAATGCATGTAATTATGAAAAGCAAGTCAGTAATCAGAAAAGGGTTCTTTTCACATTTGGTCCAAGCTGCTGACTTCAACAGATGGATAAAAGAGACCACTCCAAAGTCTAGTAACTGTTGCATCCCATCCAGGGGCGGTCCTACAGGTAGGCCAAGTAAGCAGCCGCATAGGGCGCCATCTGGGAAGGGGGCGCCATCCTGGCCGCATGGGGCGCCATCCTGGCCGCATGGGGCGCCATCCTGGCCCTGCCGATGTTCCTCAGGCAGCGCCACAGCTGCCTGCTTTTGGGCCCCGGCCTTGTGCACTCCGACGCTGCTTCTGGGCATGCGCGGAGGTTTTCTCACAGGCGCAGTTCCTCCGGAGCTGAAGTTGAGTGCAGGAGCAACTGCACATGCGCGAAAACCTCTGCGCATGCCCAGTAGCTCCCTTGAACAGAAGCCTGTAAGCAAAGCACTCCCTATTGGGCAGGCAGGTAGTGCTTCCCTTCTCACTTTGTCTCCGCCGCGCGCGCATTTGTAGGGAAGGAGAAAAGAATCAGTGAAGGAAGTGTAAGTGAAGGAGTGAATGAAGAGCTTTCCTCCTCCTATGTGACTTCTTCTCTCCCTCCTTCCTTTCTTTGGCTCTATTCTGTCTAGACCTGAGGGGCCTGAGGCTATGAGGAGTTGTGGGAGTTGGAGTCCAAAACACCTAGAGGGAGGGCGGGCCCAAGTTTGCCCAGCCCACGCTGCCTGTATTTGACCTCATTTGAACATTTTGGCTGTTTTTTCTATTTACATTTACATTGGGATCCTAATTTTGGACTTATGGGAGACTCCTATGAATTATGAGACGGGTGGTAGGTAATATATTCTGATTTTGATGCATTTACATTGCATTTCTTGTTGATTATTATACAGTTCTGCTTAATATTGTCATACAATATAATAAAAATACAATATAACAATAGAATAATGATATATTTTATATTACATGTAATATTACAAACAATATTGCAGTATAGTGGTATTGTACAAAATAGTAATATATAATATTTTATTTTACTTTATTTTGGGTTATTTGAGTTTTATAGGAGTAATGGAAATATTTAGTAGAGGATAATTTTATTTAAATAAATAATTTTATTTATTATTTTATAATAATATAATAGAATGTTATATTATATTATAATGTCAATATATTATAATATAATTATATTGTAATGTAGTATAATATAATTATGATATAATATAGTATGAGTATGGTATAATATATTGTATATACATTGATACAATATAATACTACTAATGGTATTGTGATATTATAATTGAATATTTGTTTTACATGGGGGGGGGGGCAAAATAATGTTTTTGGGGGGGCGCCAAAATAATGTTCGCTTACCATTTAAAATTACCTTAGACCGCCCCTGATGCCATCATAACTTTGGCATGCAATGTATTTAGCTCCTCTGGTAACCCTCACTGAGCTTGTCTTAGCAGCATACAATGTTCTGGAGACCTTCCCACACCTCCTCCTGATTGGCTGGGAAACTAGCATCCATACAAGGGTTGGCCCAAGGTTTCTCTGATGTCAATAACAGAAGAACGAGGTCCCTGTGACAGGAAAAACAGCTGACGGTTGGTCAGTTTAAAGGTTCAGCCTGTTGCAGAAAAGTCTGAATAGCTGTCAGAACTGCATAAATGTATTGTGTTTTACTGTGAATTTATGCTTGTACACTTTGAAGTCCATTGCTGGTACTTGCATCCCTTTTAACCAAACTGAATAAATCTGTGTAGCTTTGCCTTCCACTTGGAGTGCTTGTTCTCTGTCCTGGCTGATGTGGTTTACTGAAAGCTCACCGGGCACAGAGCTCCTTATCCATGGACCTAGATGAAATCACTACAAATCTAGTTCAATCTATAATAGACGTTTTTATTCAAGTAACTCTGTGGACATGATATCAAATGTGGTAATAGCAGCTTGCCCTTTCCAGTACTCTCAGGAAAAAGTAAACTGATGCAGTATCTTAGATTATTTGTTCTTACTCATTAATTTCTACCATCTTGAATCTGATTTTGCTTCACCACACATGTCCCAGTTTTTGTGTGATATTTGGGAGGGTATAGAATTGCAAATGCAAAGTCCAGGTTACTGCTGCATCAAATCATAACATAGGCATGCAATATAGTCAGCTTCTCTGGTAACCCGCACTGAGTACAGCAGCAGCATACAATATTTTAGAGACCATGTTTGGTGACAGCTCCTCTCCAGCAAAGTACTTCCAACAGTGCCATAAACTTCCATTCTGGTGTATCCCTATATATATATATATATATATATATATATATATATATATATACACACACACACACACACACACACTACACACACACACACACACACCTAAGCAACTTCTTAAGTGTTTCTCCTGGCAGGTTTTTCAAGGCCATTACTGATTCTTCCTTCAGGGAGAGAAAATTGTGAGTTCCATAGTAACATATTGCATTTATATTTAAATTGTTTCATCTCTTTGCTTTCTTTCCCCCTTTTTCGTTTAAGAATAGACGAAAAGAGCCTTGGGGCATAAGCAGATGTTTCTAAAAAGTCACGCCTTTTGGGAAGGAAGATGAGGTCACCAAAAGGCCACCTGGAAAAATTTTAAAATGCTAGGAATGGCATATTGATTTTTCATATGAAAAGAAGTAAGTAAATTTGTTCTTAATGTCCTCTGTCCAACTTCTCTGTAGTCTGTTCAAACTAAGGGGCAACATTATCTAACAAACCTATGCTGTAAAACTATTTTTTTAACCTTCAAGGTAAGATGAAATGTTACAGTTGTGATGTCAAAAGACACTTTTAATGTTTGATTTCCAAATGTGGGGGTGGTAAAGTGCAATTTCTTTCAAAATTTCAGTCTAAATGTCATAACTGAACATAAGGATTCATTTTGCAAATGGGTAGATGTGTTATTCATTTGCACCAAAACCAATTAAGAATTCAGTGGAACCTTAAAAACTAATCCATCTATCATAGCATAAGTTTGGTGGGCTAAAATGCAATCCATCCATGCACAAAGTTTTATCTAGAATGTAAGGTGTAGGTATACTACTAGTTCATATCGCTGAGAATGAGACTTAGAACCTCAACACATTTAGCTGCCTAAGGTGAGTGACAGCAGGGGGATTTGCCAGGTATCACAGTGAATCCATGGGGCAGCTGTGAAATCCATCGCCTGCAAGCCACAGCACCTTCTCCATATCACAAGGGAAAGCATCGCTGCCCAACTTCCCTTCATGCTGTCCCCGTTGCTGAAAATGAGAACACAGGAAGTCTCCCATGTTCTCCTTGCTCCGGTCTAGGATACTGAGAGCACAGTTAGGGGATGGAGCCTGCTAGAAGTAACTGTGCGACATGTCAAGGAATTTGTTGAGCTCCGTCCAGGAACTGTGCTCTCAGCATCTTATGACAGGCCGGAAAGCCCATGTGATGAAGTCGTAAAGTAATAAGGCAAAAGGGAGATAACAGAAATCATTGGTAATGGCAATTGCCCCTTTAACACTGGTATTTCATTAAAATGGTGGAATCATAAAAACATCTATTCATAAAAGTATTAATTGCCTCCCTACTTTTTCTTGCACATTCCTGATAGCTCTACATTTACTGTAAGCCAGAATGAATCCTACAACAGCTTCTCCTGCTCTGTGTCATAGAAAAGCCAAGAAGGTTCTGTTGTTTGGACTGCTGAGAAACATTATTTTCCTATAATGTACTTTGTTGTTTTTGTTGTTGTTTGCCATCAAGTTGGCTTCATCTTATGGTTCCCCAAAGAACAAGAGATTTCAATGAGCACAAGTTATCAACAACAGATTGTCCAAACGCAGAACCAAAGCATCTTGATCAAATAAATCCACATGTAGTGCAACCTTCTTTTTTCTACTCCTTCCCACTTTACCATGCATTATTGTCTTTTCCAAGGAGTCACATTATCTCATTATATATCCAAACTACAACAGCCTCAGTTTAGTCCACTCTACCCACCACTTCCTTACAGTGCACTGTTTACGACAAGGGGTGAAAAAAGGAGATGTTGGTTCATCTGCAGATGGACATGGGGGTATACACTTGATCCTTACCCAGAAAAGGTTGTCATTGTTATCAACTTCAATTTATGGCAACCCTATGAATGTGAGGTATCCAAGTTACCCTGTTCTCAACAGTTCTTTCAAACTTATGATTGTGACTTCCTTGAGTCTATCAATCTGCAATGCAATCCTCATCTTTTCCTGCAGTCTTTCATCGTACAAGCATTATTGTCTTTTCTAGTGAGTCACATAACATATGCAAAGTATGACAGTCTGATTTAGTAATTTTGGCTTCTAGGCCAAGGTTGGCAAGGTGGTGGGCAAAGAGTTCCCTAGAAACCGAAAGCCAGTTCTTCAGTTATTGCCCACAATGTCAAGCTTTTCCTTTTAACAAAATATTAAATTAACTGTTTAAAAATGAAATTTTTCAGGCTAGATTTCTTGCAAAAAGACAAATCCATCAAGATGAGGGTACAGACATTGTCTTCCTGGCTTGTAGACCTCTTTGCAACTCATTGGGTAATTGCTTCCATACATCCGCTTTCACACAAATGTTAATTGTTTCCACTTTATTCTTATCTCTGATATACATTCCTATCTCAATACTTTACTTTGAAAATGGAGCCAGTCCCTGAATTCAATTTTTTCACTTTGGCAGCCTACTGAAATTCTATTGTTAACCATAGACAGTAAAGAAAGCACTGACCCAGCATTGGAATGGCTGGCCCTAAAGTCAGAAATAAACTGCATAGGATGTGGCTGACCTAAAAATAATCAAGGGTAGTAAGAAGAAAGCACAGCATGGATAGTAAAAATCCACCTCACAACTGAAAATAAAAGAAAGGTGCAAATGGGTACCCTTCTGTGTCTTTGACAAATCTCTTTATCTGTTAACAAAATCCATGTTTCTTGCATGTCTCAGAAGGATCTGTTTCTTTCACGTCAGTGGTACTGCAAAACAATCAGTCTAGTTTTTCCTGCCCATAAGAATGTCACTTTTTTCCTTATTAGTTTAAACACTCATTTCAAAAATGATCCAGAAATTATATGTATGTGATTAACAAGAATCCTTATGTTTGTTTGTTTTGTGTGTGTGTGTGTGTGAGAGAGAGAGAGAGAGAGAGAGAGAGAGAGAGAGAGAGAGAGAGAGAGAGAGAGAGAGTATGTGTGTCAGGAGTGACTTGAGAAACTGGAAGTCGCTTCTGGTTTGAGAGAATTGGCCGTCTGCAAGGACATTGCCTAGGGGATGCCAGAATGTTTTGATGTTTCACCATCCTTGTGGGAGGCATCTCTCATGTCCCTGCATGGGGAGCCAGAGCTAACAGAGGGAGATCATCGCATTCTTCCTGGATTCGAACCTGTGACCTATCGGTCTTTGGTCCAGCCAGCACAAGGGTTTAACCCACTGCACCACCAGAGGCTCCGTCCTTATGTTGGACAAGATCCTTAATCAGGAGATGTACTGTACAGAAGTAAATAGTATAGGTCTCCCATCTTAAGACTACAAAGAGTATTCTGTATCAGCAGCTTAGTACACTAAACTTCTCCCAACCTGAAGGAATTACATTCACCTGTGCTCTAATGGCAAGAAGAACAGACCTTCTTCTCTCCATGCAGTTGATCATGGTGGTAAGAAGTTATGATCATGGCAATAGTGTCCTAGTAGTGACTAAGTAAGAATCATGGATATGGAATAGTTTGCTGAGATTTACAGTTTAGAGAGGGACATTAAGACTACCTCGTCGAACAATGCTAAATTGTTAATGCATCACCAAACTACAAACCCCAGAATTCTGTCATGACAGTCAAACTAGAGCAATAGCACTATAATTGTACAATTGTGGAAATTAAGTAATTTGCACAATTACGCAATTATAATGCTATAGTTCTATATAGCACTATAATGTTGCTGCTGTGGAGCAAAATGAAGTATTCTTGTGGGGGGGGGGAATAGTACCCACCCACTTCTGCTGGATACATAACATGTGGACAGAGGAAGTAACATTTTATTTTTGACTTCACCATCTCAAGAACCCATTGTGCCACCAGGGGCCTCAGTGACACTGCTGAGAACACTAGATAGTCTGTTGCCAGTAACTGGCTTGAAAGTTCCTAGAAGGCCAGTTCATATATTTCAGTAAGGAAATCTGTGCATGCACAAGTGTCTTCTTCTCCGCTTCCAGAAAAGGAGTTTGGGTTTTCTTTCCCCAAAGGCCAACCAATCAGTACAGAAACAACACTGGAAAATCCTCCCACTCTTGTCCCTTCAGCACTGGTTTCCCCTCCTAAACCAGATAAATGTGTTTTGCAGCAACAAACTCTTGCTGTTTGTTGTTTTTACTTGCCTTCAAGTAACTCTGCCTTGAGGAAATCCTATCATAGGACTTTCTTGGAACGATTTAGTCAGATAACGTTTGCCATTGTTCATCCTTGTAAGTGGTTGGAGTTCAAATATGAAAATCACCATGTAGATCTATCTAGTACCTACCTATATTGGAGAGAAGAGGGGGGGAAACTAGGCACTTTCTGGTTTTTCCAGTCTATACAGATAGCCCCCAAACAAGTACCAGCCATAATTCCATCCTGGACTAAAGATGGTAATCATATTGATCGAAGGTTTTGCCCTCCCTTCTGCTCGAGATCCCCGTGTACAACTGGTGGGCCACTGTGTGATACAGAATGCTGGACTAGATGGGCTGAGGTCCGATTCAGCATGGCTCTTCTTATGTTCTTATGTTCTTATGTTCTTATATTGTCAGTGAATTTGCAGATTGTGATTACAAGGAACCTGCTTTGTTTTGTCACATATTTAACCTGAAAATATGTTTCACACTCAGTTGGAGAAAGGGAAATCACAAGCACCTTGGCAAGGCCCACTTCCAAATGGCAAATCAATATTATGTCTGCAATAGGCCAGCATGACACACCATGGGTTCATCACCTTTTCAAAAGATGTCTGAAGCGATGTCCCCATTATTGCTTCTGAGTTTTATTAAACTACCTAACAAATTAATTACTTGAAAAATTAGATGTAACGCATCACAAAATCTAAGTGCACTGGAACCTGTGTTTAATGTGAAGTGGTATTAGCTAAATCACAGAAGACAAGTGAAGTTTGGCTTCGACTGGCAGAAACTATTGGCTGGGTGAATGTGCAACTAAGTAGCAATAAAGATTTTAGTATATGCTGGAAAATCCAAAGCCTGATTAATGTATCTATGAAAACTTCTCTGTGAAAGCTAAGCAATTGCCTCTATGAGTTGCCATAAAATACTGAGTTAAAGCTATGGGAAGAGTTTAATCCTCAGACCTCATTCATATACTACATAGTGCAAGTGGGAATACCTTTTTATGTATGAAATGTCACAATGAGAGGTTTTTAGTAGTTTGATTTGTTTGCAGTTATCCCATGTTGGCCTGACAACATTTTGGGTGAATAAAAAGTGAATACAGTCTGAAAATGGAGTTTTAACTGGTTCTACAATGTTAAGATTTATTTTAAATAACTAGGAAAGAGGCCTTTGAACTGCCTGGTACTTCTTCCACACTTCAAGAAGATAAAAGGGGGAAATACAAACAAAGCAAAACATTTTCTTTTTTTAAAAAAATCTTGCCATAGTGTGGCTTTAATTTTAGTGGGGAGGGGGGCAAAAGCTGGCCCAAAATGGCATTTATGTATTTATTTAAAAACATTTATATTCCACCCTTCTCACCCTGCAGGGGACTCAGGGCGGAGCACAATGTATATATGGCAAACATTCAGTGCCAGGACATAAAAACATAAATATATACAAATATTGAAATCACTTATATCCACTTTATAATCAGTTCATTAAAAACCATATCAGAACACCACTCTATTATTGCCTCATTGCACTGCCCCAAAGGCTTGGTCCCACAGCCAGGTCTTCACCATACTTCTGAAGGACAGAAGGGAGGGGGCTGATCTAATATTGCCAGGAAGAGAGTTCCATAACTAATAACTGAGAAGCCCCCATCAAACGTACCTGTGATGGTGGCAGGACCAAGAGCAGGGCTATCATGCTTAAACATTTGTATTTTCTGGAACTAGACTGGTACTTTCAGAAACTCTTCTTCTTCGTTTTCCTAGTGTGTGTCCCACGAATTCATAGGGTCCACTTTGCCACATTGCTTTGACAAGTTGGTGCAGCTGGCACATCGCACCATCTATCATTGCAGACCGTTGCCCCGTTGGTTGGTTATCCAGCCGACACCGCTAGGAGCTGGGAAGAGATTTTTGCCGGCCACTTTAAGAAATTTCTCTGGATATCATTAAACACATAATCTATTTTTCTAAGTTGCATTCTGAATTTGAATTTGGAAAACAAAAAGATTTCAGTTTACAGTTTATAAGACTAACCCTGTATCAGTAGAGGATACATTCTTAAACTTTGCATTGATACATTAAACAGTGGATAACAGCAAATCTTATTATTTTCAATCCGACTAATATCATAGGTACCGGGGAGAGGGTGCAGCTTGTACAGGAGACCGAGTAAACAATGAAACTGTGGATACATTAAACTGTATGTTTTGGTTTTGAGGATACAGGGGTTGTAGTGTAATTCAAATTAGGTACATTTCAGAAGATGGAACTGGCAAAACTACCTCTGGGTATTCCTTGCCTAAGAAATATTAATGGCCCCACCTAAATTGACAAGCAATCTGAAGACACATACACACAGAGATGTGCACACACCTCTGCAACAAACCCCTTCTTTAAAACAAGATGCATAGGAGTTGAGTGGTATAATTAAGATGAGTGCTATTTTGTAGTCAGTTAATAATATGGTCTAAATTTAGCCCTTTTGAATGTTTAGGTGCAGGATTTTAGGACTCTCAGATGTGGTGGCACTATATTTTCCGTCCTCTATTGTTCATTTTGAAATCATGCTTTCATGCTAGATTGGCAGCTGAACCTTCCTTCATCACTTGCAATGAATGACACAGTCTTCTACCACACCTAGGCAACCTGCACATTTGGGGAATTCAGGACAGGTTATGTGACATACACAATCCTGTTTTCCAAAAAATAGAAACAGCTAATGAGATCAGGAGAGACACCAACAGGATGTTGTTTCCATTGCTCCCCAGCACCTCTGGCCTGAGGCATTTGTCTAATGCAGTGTTTCCCAACTGGTGTGCCACGGCACACTAGTGTGCCATGAGCGATCATCAGGTATGCCCTGGGAAATTGGAACCTCCAATACCCTTTCTTCCCCCTCCTGCCGAACACTTTTTCTTCTCCACTCAGGCTCTCTTCTTTCCAGCCTCACTCTGCTCACGTGTTCAGGAGGGGAAGGGGAGGGAGGGAGGAAGACGTGACCCGTGGGGGCGCTACTGCGCAGACTCGCCCCATGTCTTCCTCCCTCCCCCCTCCTCTCCTGAACACGCTTACACTGCTCCCTCAGATCAAAATGGCAGCAGAAGTGGCAGCATGCACAAAGCAAGCAGAGCAAGGCTGGGAAGAAGGGAGCCCGAGTGGAGAAGAAAAAGTAAGTGTTCAGCAGGAGGGGGAAGAAAGGGTGCGAAGGGGAAGGGGGAGGAAGAGGTCTCTGTCGAAAGCTGGAATGGGCAAACTTGGACCTTCCAGGTGTTTTGGACTCCAACTCCCACCATTCCTAGCAGCCTCTGGCCCTTTTCCTTTTTTCCCCTCAGCCACTTAAGCAGGAAAGGGCCTCAGGCTGTTAGGAATGGTGGGATTTGAAATCCAAAGCACCCAGAGGGCCGAAGTTTTCCCATGCCTGTTTTAGGGACTTTAAAGTGGTGAACCTCCTTCCAACATTATGATTCTGAATAGAAAACAAACAACAACATAACATAACATTGTTTGAGTCCACAGTGCTCTTTGGGCGTAGGTGAACTACAACTTCCAAACTCAAGGTCAATTCCCAAGCAAACCCTTTCAGTACTTTCTGTTGGTAATGAGAGTTCAATATGCCAAGTTTGGTTCAATTCCATTGTTGCAAGAGTTCAGGATGCTTTTTGATTGTGTGTTAACTATAAATCCCAGAAACTGTAACTCCCAAATGTCAAGGTCTATTTTCTCCAAACTCCATCTGTGTTCACATTTGGGCGTATTGAGTATCCATGCCAAGTTTGGTCCTGATCCAACATTGTTTGAGTCCACAGTGCTCTCTGGATATTGTGGTGTGCCCCAGGATTTTGTAAAAGTAAAAAAACTTTTCTTCTAAAAGTTAGGAGCAGTTCTGAGCTGAAATTATGATTGTGGCAATAACAAATAATAATAACAATAATATTCAAATTGAGAACCAGTGCATTTGAAAAAGGAAAGCAACTGTGGCTCCAGTAGTGATAGGTGCACTGGGACCTATTCCAAATGCACTGGGGAAAAACTGAAATACACAGCCAAAGATGGGATCTCAGAAACACAATTACCAAATGTGGCATGGTTCCGAAGGTGCTACATTAACTGAGGAAGCCTCTCCACTTCCTAGATTCTTGATGGTCCAAAACTCCAGTTGGTAATTTCTGGTAGACTGTGGAACCAATGACAGCAATAGTGTTGTTGCCTGCCTTCCTCTTCCAGATAGTTTACAATATTAGAAGGATTATAGTATAAATAAAAAATACAGAGAAGAATATCATTCAAATGGAATTGAGCTTTATGGGTCTTCTAGTGTCTAGGAGCAGTCATTAAGAAAGTTGTGCCTTATGTTTCCACCAGAGATTCTCTTAAGATCTCAGAGCCTGAGCATACTCATATACAAGAATATGATCCATCAGGTAAATAGCCTTATAAACAATTCATAACCAGCAATTTGAACGGTGTCCGAAAAGCAGATCAGTAGCCACTAAAAATGCTGTCATAAGTGAAACACATGCTCCTCGTAACTAGCCATGTTCCAAACTTTGACTGCAGCTCTTTGGATCATCTTTTCAAAGGCACACCCACATATAGCACATTACAGAATTCCAAACAAGGTGAAACCAAAATATGAGTCCCTATAGCCATAACATCCAGACTCAGGGCATTGAATTGATGACTACACAGAAACTGAAAATCTGAGTGTTCTAGAGAAGTGTAACCCCAACCAACACAGTCTGAATATACATCACATCAATAATATTCTGACTGTCCACCAATATTTTTTTTATGTTCACTAGCCATCCCCTGCCATGTGTCGCTGTGGCCCAGTCTGTGTATATGTGTTTTGTGTGCGTATGTGTGTGTACATGTGTATATATGTGGTTTTGAGCATGCGTTGTAATGTATTATTAATTTTTTGCCTTTTAAGTCTCTTCTGCTATGTTTTTCAGTGTTTTTATGGGTGGTGGTCACTTGTTGGCCTGATAGGTGCATTGTGTCCAAATTTGGTGTCAATTCGTCCAGTGGTTTTTGAGTTATGTTAATCCCACAAACTAACATTACATTTTTATTTATATAGATTATCATCCACAAGCCATTACTAACAGCAAATCCTTGTTTGGAATTGAAACAGCTTCCTTGGATGTTTTATTTGACAGATGATATTTTCTATTTGAAGGGGCATTACAGGATTCTTCTAGTATCTTCTTGAAACTATCTTCTCTTCAAATGTTTGTCAAATTTAAGTATGGTTTAAAGACAAAGAGTCTTGGAAGTTTCCCATTAGAGGTTGACACTTGGACATACAAGCTATCTGGGTCATCATCCTTCCCCATCATAAAGAACTGTATTGAAGTTGCATTCAAACTATATTAAAATATTTTTAAATTTGCGTCTATACATGTAAATAAGTCAATAGAAATATTATGCAAATCTGGGTCATTTTTTGTCCTTTAATTTTTCTGATACCTTATAAAAACCTTACACAGGGAAATAATCTTCTGGTACTCATAAAGATTAAGCAAACATAAGCCAAGGGAAAAGAACAGAAGAGAACACATCTGCTTCCAAGGTGAACAGTACTACAGAATACCTATCTCTACAATCTACTGTTCAATATCCCATAACTGTCTCACATGACAAACTCACTTCTTGCTGAAGAGTTAATAATAGGGATGGGGGAATATTGAATTTAAAATCTGTATCCATTGGACATAAAGCCATGGTGGAGGAGAGAGATAAGGGGACCTCTCCTTAAGGCAATCGCAAATTCAGAACACTGCAGTCTATCTCAGATGGTAACCTTCCACATACCCTTTAGAGCTCACGTTTGTTTATAGTGTTTATAATCATCTCACATCAACCACCGCTGCCTTAATCCTGGTTGTTTGTAACTAAACACAAACCTCTGCTAAAGTTGATTTAATTTTTAAAGCATACAAATAATAAAAGTGAAGAATATTTTAGAAAAATACTTTACTTGTAAAGAGCATTTGTCAAAGAATTGGCAAGACACTTCAAACTAAGTTTAGATGTTGGAAGTGTTATAAACATTCATAATGTAGGAAGTGTGACTCAAGATGTCATTACACAGTGATAACTGACTTCTCCCAGGAAATTTAAGCTGATTTTACATTTTCTGTGTGCTTCTAGCATTATGATACACAACTGAGGTCAAGCAGTCCTCATCTCTATTTTTTATGATTATTGTTTCAAATTCCTTCATTCACAACTACACATCTTACCTCCCTGGAGTGCAGCTGCCTACGAGCTTATTCACAATGACTGTGGTATAAGGACCACAACTTCAAAATGGATCACTTCATTGCTACCCAGTAGATGACAATATGAGCTATAGGATGACTTTATCACATTATGCCACTATTCCATGGCATTCAGGTAATCATAGATGATTGCAACATACTGAAACAATTACCCTCATACTCTCTGTAATTAGAATTACAAAATTGTGATGATTCACCAGTCTATGGTCAGTTAGCCTCATAACTCCACCCTCCCATAGTTCCACTGTTTCATCATTTTCAAAAAATTAAAGCAACTTGCAATGACATCAAAGGTTAGAAATAGCCTGGGTTCAAGGAAATGTCTGTACCTTTCTTCCCAACACCTCGTGATGTGACATGTAAATTTTAATGTTTTCATTGTTTTATTGTAAGGCCGCATGGCTACCACATGCTGCCTATTTTATATGTTGTAACCCGCCCCGAGCCTGCAGGGAGGAGCGGAATATAAGACCAAATAATAAATAAATAAATGAATAAATAAATAAATAAAACTTTAGATCAATAATTATTGTGAGGCTGAACAGGGGAGACTGGGAGAAAAGGAGAAGCCCATCCTGATGTCATCTCATTGCTGGCATAGAAGCAGGTAAGTGATGGGGCCATGGCATGATCGGTACCTATTAGTGAGTTTGTCCATTAACAGAAAGTAATGGGTTTATCACAGGGAGGTAGCAGACTAGGCAGGTTGTGCATCATGTGATAGGAAGAGTCTAATGTCGATAGTGCTGTGGGTTAAACCTCCAGCTGCAGGAAATCTGCTGACCGGAGTGTTAGCAGTTTGAAGCCATGAGTCAGGGTGAGCTCCTGGCTGTGAGCCCTAGCTTCTGCCTACCTAGCAGTTTGAAAGCATGTAATGCGAGTAGATCAAAAGGTACCACCTCAGCGGGGAGGTAAAAGGATGCCCCATGCAGATGGGCAGACATACCAGCAACACGATTGGAGAAGTCTATGGACAACAGACTCCTCAGCATGGAAAATGGGACAAGAGCATCTTTCCATGGCCAGTTGAGCATCGCCTCCTGATGCCGGAAATGGAAGGGGAAGGCCTTTACCTCACTCTGTGTATTGTATGTTGTTGTTTACTATGTAAAAAGGCATTGAATGTCTGCCATATAGATAGATGATAGATGATAGATAGATAGATAGATATAGATATATATAGATAGATATATAAAAACTATACGATACTGCCCTTGTCACCCATTCAGAAGCAGCCCTGCAGCGTCTAACATCCTGCTTTGCAGCAGCTGCAGAGCTGTTTGGGCTGGAAGTCAGCCTGAAGAAAACGGAAGTCCTCTACCAGCCCACACCACAGGAAGAACACCATCACCCCCACGTCAGCATAGGCGAATCTGTGCTTAAGTCCATTCAGCAGTTCACCTACCTGGGAAGCATAATCTCTTTAGATGCCAAGATTGACAAAGAGATCACAGATTAGCAAAGGCATATAGTGCATTTGGAAGGCTTCACAAAAAAGTCTGGAGCAACAAGCACCTGAGACAAAGCACCAAAATCAGTGTGTACAGAGCTATCGTACTGTCTATTCTCCTCTATGGGTCTGAAACATGAGTCACCTATTGCCAACACCTACGACTCCTCGAACGCTTTCATCAGCGCTGTCTTCGCACAATCCTAACTATTCACTGGACCGACTATGTGACGAATGTTGCTGTCCTTGAACAAGCAGGGATCACCAGCATTGAGGCCATGCTATTGAGAACACAGCTGTGCTAGGCAGGGCACGTCTCCAGGATGGACACTGCCTCCCAAAGATACTACTCTATGGTGAACTCGCCACGGGTCAGCGCAAGAGGGGTGCCCCCATAAAGAGATATAAGGACTCCCTGAAACAACATCTCAGGCTCAGCCAGATTGATCACCAACAATGGTCCACCCTGGCCCCACATCGGGAGGCATGGAGACACACTATCCACAATGCTGCGGCCTCAATGCACGCCAAATGGGTCTCAAAGAGAAACGACAACACAGAAAGAACCTCAACTTGGAAACAACATCACCCAAGGAGACTTTCTGCTGTGCTTTCTGCAACTGAACTTGCCTATCTCAGATTGGCCTTTTTAGTCATCAACTTGCTTGTAAAAAGCATGGGATGAGTCCTTCCTAAGAATCTTCGTTCACGAAGTAATGCCGAGAGAGAGATAATCCACTCTGAGTCCTCCTGGGAGATAAAATGGAATATAAATAACGTGTATTATTATAAAGTTTATCAAAGGTGATGATCCTGTTTCAAGGCCATTGTGTCACCTTTGTGCAATAACGTCCAAAAAGTGGAAAATAGCATAACTATGTCTTTGGTTAAAAGAGGACATTTTAGCAGGGGCAGGTTTACTCATCACTTCATGAAAAGGCATACATGCCCAAATGGATATCAAAGACTCCAGACTGAATCATCCTAATGTATCTGGCCATTCCCTTAGAATATGATGTGTCTTGGTAATTTGCTATGGAGTTACAGCTAGAATCTATAAATGTTTAATCAGAAGAAAATCCCACCACGTTCACTGAGACTTATTCTCAAAGTATTTCCATGCATATTTATTGGGCATTAATGGGTTATACATAGTAACTAAACAAATGATAAGGTTGATAGACTGAGCAGATACAAACCATTTTTTACCAGTTGACAATTTACCATAGTGTACATGTAACTGCTTAGTAAGCTAATTGTCTACATCATCTTGACAGCTGGAATGCAATGTTTACAGCAGGTCAGGTACAGGTATATGATAAAATGTGTAGGTAGTTTTCAAAGCACTTGAAAATTAAACTATCTGAAGCTCTTATAGTACTTCACTATGCAATGAGATCTTGCAGGACCCTAGAGAATTTATTTATTTATTTATTTATTTATATGCAGTATTTATATTCCGCCCTTCTCACCCCGCAGGGGACTCAGCTTTGCCCTTTACCAGATGATGCTGCATGCCGATGTCTAGAACTGTAGAGATGGAAGGACTATCCAGTGCAACCCCCTGCATGTAGCAAAATTTAATCAAAGCACTCCTGACAGATGATCATCCATACCTCACTCAAAGACATAGTGTTCCATTGTAACACAGGTCTTACTGTCAAGAAGTTCTTCTTACTGTGTTGTTGAAGACTTTCATGGCCAAAATCATACAAGCATAGACTTGGAAGGGCTAATGAGTTCAGCCCTTTTCATGCAGGAACACACAGCTAAGCATTACTGAGATATGGCCATCCATCCCTCCCCAGTTCTTCTTAATGCTGAGGTGGAATCTCTTTTTCTAGCTGGAGACCTTCCAGAAATCACACTGAAAATACCAAACCACATGACACTGATTGGGAGCACATCCATAGTGTTTACATGCCCCATACTTTTAAGTAACTAGCTGATGTTGCATTTTCAATCTAGCCAGGTAATGCAGGTTTTTACATGCCCGCTGCCATTATAACCACTGGCAATGCAGATTTAAAGATTTTGAAGTTGTGGTCC
Organism: Anolis apletophallus; assembly: GCA_030556195.1. Classification (NCBI taxonomy): domain Eukaryota; kingdom Metazoa; phylum Chordata; class Lepidosauria; order Squamata; family Anolidae; genus Anolis; species Anolis apletophallus. The sequence continues at coordinate 65,673,114 of JARBWK010000010.1, read as the reverse complement.
AACAAATAACTTTCCCAAGCTTTGGATGACTTTATGGTCAACAGCTTTATTACTTCTACTGACATATATGACTTGCTTCAGGAAGTCTTTCCCCAAAATTTATTTTATTGAAAAAAATGTATCTCTACACATAAACAAAACAACAAATTAAAAGAAACAAACTGTTCCCTATAATGCTGCCAAAATAAAATCATTTACAGAGATATTGTTGGTGTAAAATAAGAATGGAAGGTTCAGCTGTATGCTGATCTCTTTTCATAAGCCTGATCAACTCCATTTTGACGATAGCTGACAATTCCCTATGGCTTGTATTGTTTGATGAGCTCTCCCATTTGTGCTATGCAGAAAATGTCATAACTGCAATATTGCATGCTCACGGCCAACAACCAGATGTAATGGTTACATAGAGAGAACCTCTTAAAGAACAAACAAGCTTTGGATACATTCTGTATTGGTCACATAGACCTCAGATAAAAATTACTATGTATGCATTAGATATTGATCATTCACACTTTGTTGTTGTCTGTATAACTCTATTTGGAATATATTTTATACAGGTATATCTCAAATAGTGCTGTAAGTATGTTGAACTAAAAGTGATGCGAGGTCTTAGTAAATCTATTGGCCAAAGCTTTGGTGGTTTTCTTCTATGTGCCTTCCTGTTCAGTTTAAGGGATCATTCCCACTTTGTGTTTCTCTTGAGAGATGTAGAGACCTGATATTTCAGTCCTACCCAACAATACAATTCTTATCAAAAGAAGCAAGCCCGGTGCATAATGGGTTAAACCCTTGTGCCAGCAGGACTGCTGACCGAAAGGTTGGCAGATCGAATCCAGGGAGTGGGGTGAGCTCTTCTCTGTCAACTCCAGCTTCTCATGCAGGGACACCAGAAGCAACTTGCAATTTCTCAAGTCACTCCTCTGACACCGGGGGAAAAAACCCAACATTCCAGATTATTTTAAAACGTTTCTCTTATTTTTGTACTCATTGTAGTTCCAGTCAAGTAAGTAATACCGTATATCTCTTACTGAAGTATTGGATAAAAATTGTGAACTCTTTTTCAAAAGCTCACTTTAACCATCTGTTTGAGTGATCAGTTTAATGAGCTTATGTTAAATTCCCTACATTATAAGGTTGACATTTCTTGTATCCTAAAATTTTCCAACACTTTAAAGGATACAGTAAACATTGGCATCATCATACAGAAGTCCTTTTTTGGGACATTTCACGAATCAAACCACAGGAAAAGCAAGTTTGTTTCAACGATCAAGGATACATATTGCCTCCTTAGCTCTTATCCCTTCATCTTCTGAATGCAAGTTAGGTCTGAGGAGATCAATATCTAAATTGGAGAAGCTGCCTTAAGCCTCGCAATGGAGGGATGCTGGAATATAAAGGTACTATAATTAAATAAATCCAGTTGGCTTGCAATGTCCTTTAACAACTATGTGAAGGTGCGAGAATATGAATGCTAAATACAAACCTGGTAAGCTGGAAGCCTATGTGTGCGCTGGCTAGTGTCAACTTTTCAATTCTACATAAAGGTTTATTGGGTCCTTTACTAAAATTATTCTAACTCTTTAGTTCACAAAGAAGGTCACATTTTTTATTGATGAGATAACAGCAGTTAATTAGCTGTACATGTTCATCATACGTACATTTTCAGTTCTGTTACAGGATCACGGAGTCAGAAGAGAGCCCAAGTGCCATATAATCCAATCACCTGCTATTATAGGGATCTACTAACCACAAGAAGTGGCTATCTAACCTCCTTTTAAAAACCACAAACAAAGAGACTCTGCCATCTTCTGAGGTTGCCTTATCAGATGACAAACAGCTCTTATACCTAGATGGCATTTAAGTTTTAAAAGCTTCAGCAGAGGAAAATCAACCGCCTTTGAGGTCACTTATTCCACTGCTCAACAGCTCTTATAACTAAATGGCATCTGCTAATTCAGTATTTCTTAAATACCAGTGCCAAGCTGACCAGTCAAGCAAAACTTGGAAATCATTGGCACTATCCAAAACTCACATGTGATGTCACCAAGGATTCTGGTTCAGACAGAACATTAGCATGTCCAAAGTAAATGTCCTCTTAAATGCGGACTAGAGACCCTTTTACACAGCACCTAAAATGCAGAAGTTAACAGGTTAAAAGGTGGGATGGCTACAAGACGCTAGCGGTAAATCCATGCTGATTCGCTGCAACTGGCAAAAACACAAGTTTTGAAAGTCCCTTTTTATCACAATTCCAGCCAGAAAATGTGCATATTCACATCACTGTACATCCCTGCACTCAAGGAAAAAGCCCTAAACAACTGATCAGCTGATTGGGTTGTGAAACAGACACACAGCTGATTTAAAGGAAGCACAAATGGAGAGCTATTAGAACTCTCTGAAACTCTTTATATTAAACTTTATAATAATAAACAGAGCTTGAATAGACAATTGGGGAAGAGAGAAATCTCGCTGAAGTTTTTTTAAAAACTCCCTATTCTGTGCTGGACTCTATGTGCATACATGTGAATCTGTTTATATTTATATTAAGATATTCACATAATAATAACTTTATAAATAACTTTATTTTTGTATCCCGCCACCATCTCCCCAAAGGGACTCGGGGCAGTGTATGTGGTGACAAGCCTGGTCAAACATAGAATTAAAACATAGCACAGTAAAATGTATATAAAAACAACAACATAAAACAACATAAAAACGCCATAAAATAACATCATCAATCAACCCATAAACTGACATGGTAATTGAATACTAGACTCGGACAGGCATGTGCTTGTGCAATAAAGTTGTGGTTGCAAGGACAGAGCAGATGCAAAAAGCCTCCCGATGCTCCCAGGTTCGCTCACTGCCCAATTCACCGACGTGGAGCTTCCGGCTTTGGCTGTTCTCGCGAGAAATCCAAGCCAACGTGAAAACGCCAGCTCTGCTTTTGCGGAGGGAGGAGGGAGGCAGTGAAAGAGGCCACACAGATCTATGAAACGCATAAACTCTATACGTTTCATACATCTGTGTGGCCTCTTTCACTGCCTCCCTCCTCCCTCCACAAAAGCAGAGCACTGGGCAAAAGCAATTGAGTTGGCGTTTTTGCGTTGACTTGGATTTCTCGCAAGAACAGCCAAAGCCGAAAGCTCTACGTCAGTGAATTGGGCAGTGAGCGAACCTGGGAGCATCGGGAGGCTGAAGCATTCACAGGTTTCCAAGAAACAAATTGAGCCTCTCCGCTTGGAAATGTTTTTGTTTTTTTACTATTTTACTGGATTTTTCGAGAGTCCCCCAGGGAACTGTTTATAACAGCTTCATGACATCCATAGTTAACTGGAAGCAAGTTTCACTCAGGGTGAAATTTCACAAGGGTCTGGAGAACAAGCCCTATGAGGAGCGGCTTGAAGAGCTGGGCATGTTTAGCCTGAAGAAGAGAAGGCTGAGAGAAGACAGGATAGCCATGTATAAGTATGTGAGAGGAAGTCATATATATGTTGTGTTCATCGAAACAGGCCCAGGTTTCATACTGAGTGTATAAATACATTTTAAAACATATTAACTATATGTATTACTGTGTTAGAGTGCCATTTTGTGTCATTTTGGTTGGTGGTGTGCCCCAGGATTTTGTAAATGTAAAAAATGTGCCGCGGCTCAAAAAAGGTTGAAAAACACTGGCATATGCAATGAACACATAATGGAGGAATTTTTTAAAATAAAACAACTTCCACTGGATGTCCCCCGTCCATCTTCCGTTTTGTTCTGATACAGAGGAAGCCCGTGAGGACAACAGGGGAGCCAATCCCAGGACTGTGTGGAAACCTGCAGTCAGGTCCTGGGATTTTTTTTATCCTTCATTTAAAACCCAGATTTTGGCGCTGTCTGGAAGCATCCTATATCTCTTGAATATATCACTTACCTTAAATGCACAGTGACAACAGCTGAAAGTGAGCTTTGGGTCTGCTTCTGTGGAGAAAATAGTGCAGTTAAAGTATCATTCTGTAATAACTTCTGAACACTGGAAGATTCTTTAAATGAAGCTGCTTTATAAATTATTCCTATTTGCTTTTGTTGCTACCTTCCAGCTGAAAGCAACAGTGAGGATTAATTCCAGTTCATTCTTGTCTTGTTACAGTAACATGGCAGATTTTTTAAAAAAAGAAATCCCCCAGGCTTTGTGTTGCTCCACAGTGTGTTACTTCCTTTGCAAACTGTTGTTGGCTCAAATTATTCCACACCCTCAAAGTGTACTCTTCAAATACATACATATCTTCTTTCTCACTATGAACAAAACAAAACATTACAAAAACAAGTGTAAAATCTTTCTGGCTCCTGTTTTGTGAATCAGGCAGTGCGGCCAACAGGTAATTTGCAATGGAGAAATTATGGGTGGCAGGAAGTGGTTAGCCTTTGTTGTTGTATGCCTTCAAGTCATTTCCAATTTATGGTGAACCTAAGGTGAATGTATTGCAGAGTTTTCTTGGAAAATATGTTTGAAGTAGGTGATTGCCTTTGCCTTCATCTAAGGCAGTAGTTCTGAATCATCCTAAATGCTGTGACCCCTTAATACAGTTCCTCATGTTGTGGTGACCCCCAACCATAAAATTATTTTTGTTGCTACTCCATAACTGTCATTTTGCTACTGTTGTGAATCGTAATGTCAATATATGATATGAAGGATTTATTTTCATTCACTGGACCAAATTTGACACAAATACCCAATATGCCCAAATTTGAATGCTGGTGGGTGCGGTGGGGGTGATTTTGTTATTTGAGAAGTGTAGTTGCTGAGATTTATAGTTCACCTACAATCAAAGAGCATTCTGAACTCCACCAGTGATGGAATTGAACCAAACTTGGCACAGAGAACTTCCATGGTGAACAGAAAATACTGGAAGGGTTTGGTGGGTATTGATCTTGAGTTTTGGAGTTGCAGTTCACCTACATACAGAGAGCACTGTGGACTCAAACAATGATAGATCTGGAGCAAACTTGGCATGGATATTCAATATGCCCAAATGTGAACACTGGTGGAGTTTGGGGAAAATAGACCTTGGCATTTGTGAGTTGTAGTTGCTGGGATTTATAGTTCACCTACAATCAAAGAGCCTCTTGAATCCCACCAATGATAGAATTGGGCCAAACTTCCCATGGGGAACCCCTATGATCAACAGAAAATACTGGAGGGATTTGGGAGGAATTGACAGTGATTTAGGGGAAATGTAGTTCACCAACATCCAGAGAGCACTATGAACCCAAACGAATATGGGAGGATTCACTTTCTGTTTCCAAAAAGGAAGAGAAGGGCAGGCTGAGAGATCTTTGGCCTTCTCTGCCAAAGGGATTCCTAAGACCATCAGAGATATGTGTTTTCTGATGGCCTTTGGTGACTCCTCTGACATCCCTCTCACAACTCCTACCTGTGGGTCCTGACCCCCAGGTTGAGAAACGCTGATCTAAGGGCTAGAAGAAAGTGTGACTTTTCCAAAATCATCCAGTGCATTTCCATGGCCAAACAGAGACATATATCTCAAGTCTTCTCCACATTTTTCCACTGAAATTTCCTATGAGCTCCGTTCTGGCACACATTTCTTCTTGTAGAAATATATTTGGAGCTCTTTGGAGACAAGGCAGTGAGCATTTTAGTGGAAAGGTACTGCAATGGAAAATCAATGAGGATAGAAATGTTAAGGACACAATTACCTTGACACTTTAGTGTTACAAATCTCTTTTGATAAGCTCATCTAAAGAAGCAGCAGAGAACATTTTGTTACAGACATGTATGTAACATGTAGTTTGGCCCTGCACAAACTAATTCCTGGAATTAATGGGGATTAATTCATACACTGCCAGCTGTACCTATTGTACTGTGTCATTTCAATGAGAAATCATTTTTAGACTTACAATTCTGAAGTCTAAAAATAGCTAGAGTAATAAATTGTAGAAATTTGCTTGAAATAAAAATATGCAGCCATAGAAAACACATTTTCTGATCTGAAAAGAAGTTTGCATGAATTGCTCAAGGATTCCCGCCTGGACATTTGTACTAATTTTATACAACACTAACTTTGCCTCTTTTGAAATATGTTGGATGTCATTTGTCCAAAAAATTTTTTAACAATATCTTCACCATTAATTGAAATTTTGTTTTAGGGCCCTTCCACACAGCCCTGTATCCCAGAATATCAAGGCAGAAAATACCACAATATCTGCTTTATTTATTTATTTATTTATTTCTAATTTTGACTGCCACTCTCGGTGGCTCGGGGCGATTTAGACATAATAGAATAAAACAATATCTGGTAAAACAAGATAATTTAAAAGAATTTAAAAGTTCCCAATATTAATCAAAAGCCTGTCTGAATAAATGAGTCTTACAAGCTCTGTGAAAGGTGTACAGATTGTGCAGAGCATGAGTCTCAGGCGGCAAGGCATTCCACAACACCAGGGCAATGATTGAAAAGGCCCCTCATCAGGTGAAAAGATCTTAAGCTGGAGATGTCTAAGAGGTTCTGATCCTCTGACCGAAGCGATCTCGGGGGGTTGTATGGGATTAGGTGATCCTTTAAGTACACTGGCGCCAGACCATGTAAGGCCTTAAAAGTAAGAACTAACACCTTGAAGGTGATCCGAAATTTGATTGATAACCAATATATAGCAGTGTGGACTCAGATAACCCAGTTCAAAACAGATATTGTGGGATTTTCTGCTTTGATACTCTGGGATATAGGGCTGTGTGGAAGGGCTCTTAGACAAGACTCAGTAACAATTCTAAAGCTAGCACTGGTTCTTTCAAAATGAGTTGAGGAGGTTCATCTATTATACTTCTTACTGCAATGTTAAGAATATTTTCCATTTCTGATGTAAAACAAGTGCATCTGTTTTTCTCCGCCAAATGTTAGAAGGGTACGCTCGAGCTGCTGGACGAATGTGCCACAGCAGGAGCTCATTCAAAGAGAAGCAGCAAATGTTCCAAAGCTGACCTTTCAGTCTGCTACCGTTGCCCTCCAATCCTCTGATCCTTCTCATGTGTTCCTACTCATATGCTTATAAATGCAGTGTATTGTGCACCAAACAAATTAGCACAAAGATCAAAAGAGGGTATTTCTATCTTAAATTAATTCTCATGTGGCATAATCAGAGGGAAAGGCTGAAATATATACTCCAACTTCTACGTCTCGTGTGTTTTTCTTTCTTTTCTTCACTGCCCCCCTCTCCTCCTGTTTTCCCATCCATTGGCCAGTGTAACATTAGCTTGTGGCTTTCCTCTTTGATTATGTGAAAGATGGGTCAATACCCAAACTTTCCACTTCCCTTTCCCTTTGCTTTTCTGTCAAATCTTTTAGTGGTCATTATTCAAAATTGTAAAACCATTTGGATTACTTTGGCAGGAAGGATGGCATAGAAATGTAGTAAGTAAGTAACTTAGTAAGTAAAAGCTTTGCATGCTTTATATCTGGAAGCCGACTCATCAAGTGTTGCGGTGGAGGCTGCAAAGGTCTTTTATATAAGCATCTTGAACTTTTTCTTCTTGAACTTAAAGGCTTACAAATTATCAAAATGGCATCTCTTGACTTGGGCATTTTAGGCTGAGATTCAAATGACAGGTTAACATAGGAGAGAAGTGAATCCCGTTGATTTCATAGGGGCTTGAGTCTGAGTCATGTACCAGGATACAATCTGGGCTTACTATGATCACTGAAATAATTTAAGGCTGTGGCCAAAATCCTGTAAATGGCATACAGATATGTAACTGAAATAATCATACAAGCATAGAGTTGGAAGGGCTATTTATTTATTTATTGTGTTAGAAGAGAAATTGAGAATACAGTTATAATATATTTTAAAAACCACAAACAATGTTTAAAATTGGCATTATACTAAATTTCCTTTGACCAGTAACTGGCCACTTTCAGTGCCTCTGGTATCACTGTGAGAAGGTCCTCCATTATGCATGTGGCAAGACTCAGACCGCATTGTAATAGGTGGTCTGTGGTTTGCTCTTCACCACACTTGCATGTCTTGGACCCCACTTTGGAGCCCCATTTCTTAAGATTGGCTCTGCATCTCGTGGTGCCAGAGCACAGTCACCCACTCTTCTGTGTGCTCAAAAGGAAGTTTCTCATCCAGTATCAGCTACGGATTGAGGTTCCAGGTTTTTTCCCTGCCACTTTTAGACTACTGTTTGCTGAGGTTTTGCTGCAAGTGTCTCTGTGGATTGTAGGAAGCTATTTCTTGATTTAAGGCATTGGCTTATTACTGGCTGATATTCGAACAAAGGATGAGCTGGAGATGTCAATGCCTTGGTCCTTTCATTACTGGCTGCTTCTTCCCAACTGATGTTAGAAACAGTGTAATTTCTCCAGGGAGGGCTAATGAGTTCAGTCCTTTCTATGCAAGAACACTCAGTTAAGCATTCCTGGGAGATGGATATGCATCCTCTGTTTTAAAACCTCAGAAAAAGAAAAAGTATCCTCCAGGACCTCCCAGCAGATCCTCCAGATGTCCAGAGGATATTGGCTTCTTGTAGTTGGTTGTCCAGCAGTTTGTCCTTTTCTCATTGCCACTGAATGGCCTTGTGGAGGGAAGCCCAACCAAAAAAAACATATAAGCTGAGCATGTGGGGATGATCAAGGGGAAGAAACTTCATTACACCTGGTAGATTCACAAGCTGCCATTGCCATGCAGGATCTCAGTCTATGAGTAAATGAAAACTTGTGGCTTTAGTACAAACTTTCCACACGCTCCTCAGCCTGGTTTAATAGTCAGTTTGATTAAGAGTTGTGGAATATTCAAGAGTTTGCTCTGCATTTTCTGACATATAGTTGGGGCAAACAAAGTAAAGGTTGGAAAAGTATAGCTAGTGGGATCCCAATGACTGAAAAAGTCATGCTAAAAAAACCCAACAAAATACATGGATTAAAAAAATAATAAAAACAGCTTTGAGGTGCTATAACACGCTATTTGGGAAGATGGACTCCACGCTCGAAAGCATCTTCCTCCTCCCCATAGCCTGTGAAGCAACCAGAAATGACAAATTATAAAGGACATTGAAATAATTAAATGTTTTCATTTGGTCAATGCCTTTATGATGGGGTGGGAATAGCTTGGAGTCTGGCAGTCTGCACTGACTAATTTCAGGCTCCTTTAAAGGACCACAGAGAATGATTGTGGGTGCCATTTTGGCCAGCCAGAAGTGATAACTTGTCATTTCTCATTGCCTCACAAGCTATGGGGGGATAGGAAACTCACCCAACTTTAATAACCACCTCTAACATCTCCCTCTAAACTCTGTTTCAGTGTCTTATGCCTCAATAACAGACACAATAAAAAGGCTTGAGATGAAAAATGTACAGTGATCCCTCGCTTCTTCGCAGTCCATGTATCTCAGACCCGCTGTTTCAGGGTTTTTTTACTTTCCTCTTCCTCCTCTTCTTCACCACATGGGGCCTCTTGCTGGCGCTTGGGCTCCATGTGGCATCGCAGCAAGAGGCCCCAGGTGGCGAAGATGAGGAGGAAGTGGAAGATAAGCAGGGCAACGGGGAAAGAAGAGCCACTCCCTCTCCCTCTTACCTTCAGCTTCTCCTCCTCTTCACCGCTTGGGGCCTCTTGCTGACACTTGGGCCCCATGTGGCGTCGCAGCGAGAGGCCCCATGTGGCGAAGAGGAGGAGGAGGAAGGTAAGCAGGGCAAGAAGGGGAGAACAACACTCAAACACAGGACAACTCTCAGTGGGCAACTCTCAAACACAGGGCCTTCTCAGTGGTGGCCCCCGGCTGTGGAACTCCCTTCCCAGGGATATTACATCAGCCCCCTCCCTCCTGACTTTTCGAAAATGAGTGAAAACTTGGCGCTTTGAGCAAGCGTTTGGAGCTGCGGCATGACCAGTTAACACAAAATCGTAATAGGAACATGGAACAGCTAAGACTACGGATGAGGAATTTGATTTGGTAGACATTGGTTTTATATTCATTTTTATAGTTTTATAGTTTTTATGGATTTTATAGCTATTTATGATGTTGTTTTAATTGTTTTTATTGATATATGTATTTCTATATATGGCATCTAATTGTTGCCGATCTGTACGCTGCCCTAATTCGCCTTCAGGCTGAAATAGGTGAGATATAAATGTTGTAAATAAATAACTAAATAAATAAACTCCAGAGAGGAAACAATCAGGAACAACTAACTACCTCTCAACCAAAGATTCCCCCAGCACTAACAAGCCACATCAAAAAAAAACCCTGCCAGGCCATCAAATGGAACCCATTAGGTTCCTGAATGCTCTGAGGGATTTGGAACTCCCCAGCGGCTCAGTCGACAGGCAAGTGGACTGTTGGAACACCTCTTTGACCACGGCCTTAGACAAGATCACCCCCAGACACTCTCTCATCCCCCGTCGTAATCGTGCCCCTTGGTTTACCGAGGAGCTTCGAGCGATGAAACGGAGGAAGAGACAGCTAGAGGACGTGTGGCGTGGCCTCCGTGACAGAGCATCGAAATCGGCTTATAAACAATTTAAGGATGTTTATGAGCGAGCTATCAGGATGCCAAAAGGATTATTATTCTACCTTGATAGAGTCGGCTAGTTCACGCCCAGCTCAACTCTTTAGAATAATTCGGTCATTGACAACAATTTCGGCGGTCCCAAACGATAAGGATTTGGCTCCTACAGCTGAGGTTTTTCAGAACTATTTTGCCGACAAGATCTCGACTCTCCGCCGGGATATCCCAGCCACCTTTGATACAGTGAGTGAACTCGAGACTCCGCCGCCACTCGGCGGGCCCACCTTCACCCGTTTCCAACTGCTGGACGCAGCAGCTGTCGATAAGTTACTCACTGCAGCTAGACCAACAACCTGCTCCCTCGATCCGTGCCCCTCCTGGCTTGTTAGATCCTGCCGGGAGGGGTTACGAGACCCCCTGGGAAAGATTATCAACAGCTCCCTTGAGCAAGGAGTGTTCCCAGGGGGTTTGAAAGAGGCTATGGTAAGACCGCTGCTGAAGAAGCCGAATTTAGACCTTTTGGCTCCCTCCAATTACCGACCCGTGTCAAACTTGCCTTTTTTAGGCAAGGTAATTGAGAGGGCAGCAGCGGATCAGCTGCAGCAGTTCTTAGAAGACACAACTGGACTTGATCCCTTCCAGTCCGGCTTCCGTATTGGGCATGGGACGGAGACCGTGCTTGTCGCCATTACAGACCAACTTCGCCGCCAGCTGGACCAGGGCGGGTCAGCCCTGCTTGTTTTGTTAGATCTAACAGCAGCGTTTGATACCATAGACCATGCATTGTTGGCCCACCGTTTAGCCGTGACTGGGGTTAGGGGGATTGCCCTTAAATGGGTGACCTCCTTTCTCCAGAATCGGGGACAACGCGTGGAGAGGGGGGAGGAGGTCTCCGGGAGGCTCCCATTAAGTTGCAGGGTCCCCCAGGGGGCCATCCTCTCACCCTTACTATTTAACATTTACATGCGCCCCCTGGCCCAGCTGGTCCGCGACTTTGGTCTGGAGTGTTATCAGTATGCGGATGACACCCAGCTCCTGCTGAGAATGGACAGCAGGCAGGATACCGTACCCAATTGTTTCCATCTATGCCTTGAAGCCGTGACTGGTTGGCTGCGTGCCAGCCGGCTGAAGGTGAACCCGTCAAAGACGGAAATCTTGTGGCCTGGTCGCCCTGGGCTGGATGAGTGCCGGTTGCCTACCCTGGATGGCGAGCAGCTCAGCCCGTCATCCCTCATAAAGAGTTTAGGTGTCCAATTGGACCCAGGTCTCCATGGTCAGCAAAACGGCGTTTTACCATCTCCGTCAGGCTAGGCGACTGGCACCCTACCTGTCCAGGGATGATCTGGCCATGGTGATCCAGGCGACGGTCATCTCGAGGCTGGACTACTGTAACGCCCTCTACGTTGGCCTCCCCTTGGCTCGCTTGCTGGTGGGAGCACCAGTGAGAGAGCATATCACTCCCATCCTTCGGCAACTGCGCTGGCTGCCTATTGAGTACCGGATTGCCTTCAAGGTGTTGGTTTTAACCTTTAGGGCCTTGAGTACCTAAGGGACCGCCTTAACCCGTACATTCCCCCAAGATCACTGCGCTCAGAAGAGCAGAACCTGTTGGTTATTCCATCACCCCGCTCCTGCCACCTGTCCAGCACAAGACAGCAGGCCTTTTCTGTCGTGGCTCCCATGACTTGGAACTCACTGCCTAGCCACGTTTGGGCGATCCACGAACTTGGTCCTTTTCGAAGGGCCTGCAAAACTGCCCTCTTCAGACTAGCGTTTGGCTAGCCTGAATGTAGACGCATATCATCGTCCGAGTTAAGATCTGTAATTTACTGGTTACCGGCTATGTATTATGCGTTTTATTGAATTTTACTGTATGTTTTATTGTGTATTTTAATGCTATTGTGATCTGCCCCAAGCCTGCAGGGAGGAGCGGAATATAAAACCAAATAATAAATAAATAAATAAATGCTAATTAAGTTGGCCAGTTGAAACATTCACACCTACCTCCAACAGACAAGAGTTTTTTCTCCCACCCTGGACATTCCACAGATATATAAACCCAATTTTCCTAGTTTCCAACAGACTTCACAACCTCTGAGGATACCTGCCATAGATGCAGGTGAAACATCAAGAGATAATGCATCTAGAACATGGCCATATAGCCTGAAAAACCTACAACAACCCAACTACCTTTTTCTCATAGGGAGAGAACATTAGTTCTTATAGTTCTGATCGCATGGAGAAGGAAACTGTAATTGAAGTTAATCAACTTTTGTGATACTCCCCAAACTCATCAATATTTTGTAATTTTGTAATGTTCCTGTCACCTACCTTGTGTGAAGGGTCATTCCGCTTCTGTACCAGCAGTTCATCAGCCTCTATGGGGGAGTCTTCGCACTGCTCCATTCAACATACCTATCAGCCTGTATTGAATAAAGGAATGTCATTCTAATTCCTGGCCAGTAGGGGCCGTCCGCGTGTAACAACCCTAGCAGTACTCTCCATTCAAACATCCAAGGTTGTTTTCTTTCTATCAGCCTCTATAGGAGGAGGATGGCAAATAAAGGAGAGTCGTTCTTATGCCTGCCAGTAGGGGCCACCCGTGCGCAACAACCCCCAGGGGGTATTAACCTCCACTCCCTCTCACTATTCACGAGTTTCACTTAATATTTTACAATTATGCTTGCACCTTTTTGTTTTGTTTTTCACTGCTAAAATTGCTCTAGAAAGGATTTTTTAAGTTACTGAGCAGCAGAAGAGTAGGTAGTATTATGAGCATATGCAAAGTACACTCGTGGAAGCATGGATTGACAAATCAGTGCAATTGTGCAAATGAAAAGAGGTGGTGTTATTGAAGGTGCTCATTTCAGTATGTATCTGTAAGAGCATGACTGTCATGGGATAGCAGCTTCATTCAATAAAGTCCTTAGACAAGGGCTTGGGGGGGGAGGGGGGGAGGGAGGGAGGGGGAGAGATCAACTTCAGGAATTTGAACAATTTGTAGTTATTGTCTAATGTCGTAATTACGAGACGAGGCATTTCATTCTGGTGTCAATTAATTGGTCATTCCAAACATTAAAGGCCATATGTTATCTGTCTCAAAAGTAATGAGATTTTTTTTGGCACAGTGTAGAAGGGCCAGGAAAGGAAAGTGGGCAGATGGAGGGGAAATGCAGACTTATAATTTATAATTATAATCAAAACTTTTCTTTTTAATAAGGCATTGTCTTGTGGGGTTCCTCAGGGCTCAATACTGTCTTCCATGTTGTTTAACATCTACATGAAGCCGCTGGGGAGTTGTAAGGCCAAACAGGCCATAGGGTTACAGCCTGTGTTGGTTGGGGTCACACTCCCCCTGGAGACACAGGTTTGCAGCCTGGGAGTGATCCTGGATTCATCGCTGAGCCTGGAACCCCAGGTCTCGGTGGTGACCAGGGGAGCTTTTGCACAGTTAAGACTCATGCACCAGCTGTGCCCATACCTTGGGAAGTCTGACTTGGCCATGGTAGTCCACACTCTGGTTACATCCTGTATAGACTACTGCAATGCGCTCTGTGTGGGGTTGCCTTTGAAGACTGTCTGGAAGTTTCAAAAGGTCCAACAGACGGCAGCCAAGTTTCTAACAGGAGCGATGCTCAGGGAGCATACAACGCCTCTGCTGCACCAGTTCCACTGGCTGCTGGTGTGCTACTGGACACGATTCAAAGTGCTGGCTTTAGCCTAAAAAGCCCTAAACTGTTCTGGCCCAACTTACCTGTCCGAACGCATCTCCCCTTATGAACCAGCTAGGACTTTAAGATCATCTGGGGAGGCCGTGCTCTCACTCCCACCAGCGTCACAAACACGTCTGGCGGGGATGAGAGATAGGGCCTTCTCAGTGGTGGCCCCTCACTATGGAACAACCTTCCTAGGGACATTAGATCGGTCCCCTCTCTTTTAGCATTCTGGAGGAAAGTAAAGACTTGGCAGTTTGAGCAAGTGTTCAACAATGCAGTGTAACAGACATAGGAATATGGAACAATTGGATGATGATTTTGGACAACGTTTTTAATTAAGAGAACTTATGATTTATGTTTTTAACTGATCTTGTTAAAATATTATATTATATGTTAATGTTTTAAAATGTTTTTATGCTGTTGTTGGTATTAAATTGTTTTTTTGTTAACTGCCCTGAGTCGCCTGCAGGCTGAGAGGGGCAGTATAGAAATATAGCAAATAAATAAATAAATAAATAACTGAAGTATGGGAGGAAGGAGCCCCCAGTGGCACAGTGGGTTAAACTGCTAAGCTGCTGAACTTGCTAACTGAAAGGTTGGTGGTTTGAATCCGGGGAGTGGGGTGAGCTCCTGCTTTTAACCCCAGCTTCTGCTGACCTAGCAGTTTGAAAACATGCAAGTGTGAGTAGATCAATAGGTACCACTCTGGTGGGAAAGTAATGGTGTTTCATTCAGTCATGCTGGCCACATGACCTTGGAGGCATCCAGGCACAATGCCAGCTCATCAACTTAGAAATGGAGATGAGCACCACCCCCAGAGTTGGACACGACTAGACTTAATGTCAAGGGGAAACCTTTACCTTTACTATCGGATGATATTGGGGATTTTAATGTTGGTACATAGGAGGGCATTCATGGGGAGGAGGCTATTGCTTTTATCTTATTTTGTGGATTTTATTGTATGATGTTTTATTATAGTCACACCTTTTAGGTATTTCTGTTTGATTCATTTTATATGCTGGTGTACTGTAAGTCGCCTTGGGTCGTCTTGTGGAAAAAGGCAGAGTAGAGATGCCCTACTACATAAACAAACAAATAATTTAACTTTCCTCAGTTGAGTCTGTGCTTTTTTTAGGAATCGATACATTAGCAAATTGCATAGTAGTTTTTGTGTCTTGTTGAGGACAATATTGCAGAGGAGTCTGGAGTAGTATTCTTCAACTTCAAGAATTGAGAACAACGTGGCTTGTGTGAAGGCTGTTCTGAACACTTCACTATCCACTGTACAGCTCTGACTTGGCTTTCTGTGGTTTCTATCTCCAAGCTCACCCCCCCCCCCCCCTCAAAGGAATCATTTTGGGACAGTTGGAAACATCCAGGCAGGTATGATGAATGCTTTGAACATCTCAAGTGAATATTTCCTCCACTACTATGAAGAGTGGCAACAACACTGAAATTGTTGTATTCGGTCACAAGGAGCCTATTTTGAAAGGGATAAACGGTAATTGCATATATGTTCAATTTAAAAAATCATTCTCATTACTTTTGGGATAGATCATGTATCCAAGGTATTGAGTTGTATTTTCAAAGAGGTTCAGCACCTGGGATATTTTCCAGATAAGATACTCAGCAAGCGAGAGTCCAAAAGTGGCAAGCTAAAACCCAGATCTTCAAGCCATGGCTGATACCGAATGAGAGACTCCCTTGCCAAGTTTTTTAACTCTCTGTGTGTTTCTTATATAAATATATTACAATTGTACCCTCAGTTTGCTTCTGATACTATAAATAAATAACCCAGATCAGATTTACTGCCCCACTGACATTAGAATCCACACACATGCGCGCACACACACACAAAAACTAACTACTATTTCACATTGACTGTTGGCTGAAGCTTAATCAATTCAGAAAATAAACTTGTTCATGTTTAATCATGGAAGAGGAAGAGCTTGTACCCTAGTGGATTGGAGCAAAACACCAGCTGTAGCAGAAAAGCTTGATAGAGGCTTCCCTCACCAATGCAAAGCTGTTCTGCTCATTCGTCTTTTTCACAACCTCATGAAACTGTTCCAAGAGTAAGACCTGCCTTCACACAGCTTCCCAAGCTAGCAGCTGCATCCATTTCTAGTTATAAAGAAGCATCATTTTCACTTTCGTCTCCAGCATATTTCTTACAGAGGGGCCAAAAGCTAAATAACAGGAATAACTCGATAGCAGCCCTCAGAGGCGGATCTTAATGGAGGCCAAGGGAGGCGGCTGCCTCAGGGCGTCACACATCTGGCCATGGCGAAGGGCGTATCTGGCCATGGCGACGGGCGCTTTTGGCTGCAGCCACCAGGTGCAGCACATGCAGGGCCCTTGCCCCCCGCGTGTCTCCTCCCTCTGTTGCCGGCGCTGCTGCTACTGCTGCCGCC
This sequence comes from Anolis apletophallus, assembly GCA_030556195.1. Classification (NCBI taxonomy): domain Eukaryota; kingdom Metazoa; phylum Chordata; class Lepidosauria; order Squamata; family Anolidae; genus Anolis; species Anolis apletophallus. Next base: position 65,656,482 of record JARBWK010000010.1, on the reverse strand, counting down.
AATGCACGTGGGGCGAGGGAGGAGGAGAGGGAGGCTGCGGTCTGATAAACCCTGACTTGGTGGCTCCCTCCTCCCATGCACTCATCCTCTTCCCCTCGCACTGCTCTTTCCCCTCCCTTCTGCCTCGTGCACTTTTCCCTCTCTCTCCTCTTCTGCCTTCCACTCGCTTGCTCGGGCTCTCTCCCAAAACATCACGGAGGAGGGGAAAGGGAAAGCTCCTTTCTTGGAGCTGCCCTCCTTCAGAAGCCCAGGCACTGGCCCCGCCCTCCAGGCAGCACTCATATGGCAGGAATGCCAATCAACACCAAGCCCCACCTCAGTCTCACACCACTTCCGCCTTCTCTAAGGTAACCAAACCCACCCCCACCCCTCCTAGAGGGCCAACGGATGCTATTGCTTGCGGGGGGAAGGAGGAGGAGGCTGAGGTGAGCGGAGGGAGGGTCGGAAGAGGCCCACCCATCATTATATGAGTCCACAGTGCTCTCTGGGTGTAGGTGAACTACAACTTCCAAACCCAGCAAACTCTTTCAGTACTTTCTGTTGGTCATGGGAGTTCAATATGCCAAGTTTGCAAGAGTTCAGGATGCTCTTTGATTGTGTGTTAACTATAAATCCCAGAAACTGTAACTCCCAAATGTCAAGGTCTATTTTCCCCAAACTCCATCTGTGTTCACATTTGGGCATATTGAGTATCCATGCCAAGTTTGGTCCTGATCCAACATTATTTCAGTCCACAGTGATCTCTGGGTGTAGGTGAACTACAACTTCCAAATTCAAAGGTCAATTCCCAAGCAAACCCTTTCAATATTTTATGTTGGTCATGGGAGTTCTGAGCTCCGGAGAGAGCAGTCTACTAAGTCGAATTAATAATAATAAATAATAATAATAATATGCCAAGTTTGGTTCAATTCAATTGTTGCAAGAGTTCAGCCTTGGTTTGAGTGATGGTTGTCTTTGATTGTGTGTTAACTATAAATCCCAGAAACTACAACTCCCAAATGACAAAATCAATTTTTGACCGATGGTCCCTCCTTGAGTTAGTATTAGTATGTTTTGTGGCCAAATTTGGCAGCAATTTGTCCAGTGGTTTTTGAGTTATGTTAATCCCACAAATGAACATTACATTTACATTTATATTTATATTTAGAGAGAGAGAGGGCGCACATCACAGGGAAGCATGTCTGTGTAGGAGGGTGGGTCAAAAGAACATCACTGCAGACTGAAGACTGAGAGGAGACATGATAGCCCTATAGAACAAGCCCTATGAGGAGCGGCTTAAAGAGCTGGGCATGTTTTGCCTGAAGAAGATAAGGATATGAGGAGACATGAGAGCCATGTATAAATATGTGAGAGTAAGTCATAGGGAGGAGGGAGCAAGCTTGTTTTCTGCTGCCCTGGAGACTAGGACGCAGAACAATGGTTTCAAACTACAACAAAGGAGATTCCCTTGAACATTAGGAAGAACTTCCTGACTATGAGAACTGTTCAGCAGTGGAACTCTCTGCCTCAGAGTGTAGTAGAAGCTCCTTCTTTGGAGGCTTTTAAACAGAGGCTGGGTGGCCATCTGTCTGGGGTGCTTTGATTGTGATTTTTTTGTTGTATGAAGGCAGAAGGTCCATGGACTAGATGAGCGATGGGCAACCTTTTGAGCATGGTGTGTCAAAATTCGCCAAAAAAAACAAACATAATTTGGGTGGTGTGTCACTTCAATATTTAGTTTAAATAATGATAGTATGGACTCAGATATCCCAGTTCAAAGCAGATAATGTGAGATCTCCTGCCGTGATATTCTGGGATATAGGGCTGTGTGGAAGGGCCCCAGATCATCAAGGCAGGAGATTCTCATTATCTGCTTTGAACTGATATATGGCAGTGTGGACTCAGATAACCCAGTTCAAAGCAGACATTGTGGGGTTTCCTGCCTTGACATTCTGGGGTAAAGGGCTGTGTGGAAACGCCCTGAGAAGGAAGGAAGGTGAATAGATACAGATATAGACACACACACACACACACACACACACACACAAAGAGAATAGTAAGAGGGCAGGGGAAAGGGTGAGAAGGAAGGTGTGTGTGTATATATATACATATGGCATGGCCGAACTTTGGCCCTCTGTGTGTTTTGGACTTCACCTCCCACAATTCCAAACAGCCAGTAGGAAGTCCAAAATACCTGGAGGGCCAAAATTTGTCTATGCCTCCCCCCCCAACATATATATGTGTGTGTGATTGGTGGGGGGGGGGGGGCCAAAATACTGTTCGCTTACCATTTAAAATTACCTAGATCCGGCCCTGGCAGCCCTTTGAGCAAGCGCAGCATGTTGCAACATGGTCAGGCTCCAAGAACCTAAAATAAAGATTTAATTTTAATGTAATGAGATGGGTTCAGGATCCTAATTAAACACAAAATTGATGATTAAAATATATTTAGCTTTAACAACTGTGCCATAAGAGATGCATTTATTATAAAGCTGCTGAACCTCAGTGACTGCGTTCTCAATCAATTAGCCGCTATTTCATGTTCAATAACTAAAGCCAACCCAGTTTTAATTAAACATAAAGTGTAAGCTGTATAGGACACTGTGTAACATGCTCCCCTCAATGCATTTTTTAAGTCGTAAAAACTTCTGCACATTCCCAGTTTTCTTTTGGACAAAAATTTTGTTTAACTTACTGGGTTTGCTTCGAAAGACGGACCCCCTAAAGAATTGCTCTTGGTAGTTAATTCGATCAAAAGGCAAAAGTTCTGCTCTGCACCTCCATGTCTAGTGCTGATAAAATTGTGGGTGGGATGATATGCTTAATTAACCCTGTAATTCTTAACATGTGGGCTAATTAGCATATAAATTAGGATTTCTTTTGGATTATGTGTCTGATGCAGTAACGTCTTCTATGCAATTTAGTCCTCTGGCAGCGAGATAGTGCAGCTTGCTCGCGTGAGTGGATTACATTAATATTCAAATGGTGCAAGCGTTTCTTTCTACCTGGCAACCAATCATTTCATCCCTTGGGTCCACTGATGCAGAAGTCTACCTTCTAGGAAATCTGTGCTTTTGAATTTGTAACAACGAAAAACTTTGGCAATTACTAGAATGATGTAGGAGCTCCTCTCTCCACAGGCTATTTCCATTTTCAGCACTCTCACAGTCCAGTAAAGTTTGACTTGCATTCTTTTCTAAAATTGAAGAGCACTTGAACATTTTTTTCCAAAATAAAAAAACCCTAATTGCAGGCTATTAAGAAGAGGTACTTCATAAGTAAAAGTTACATGTTTCCCCTGACATTAAGTCTAGTTGTGTCCAACTCTGGCGGGTGGTGCTCATCTCCTTTTCTAAGCCCAAGAGACGGTGTTGTCTGTAGACACCTCCAAGGTCATGTGGCCAGCATGACAGCATGGAGTGCTGTTACCTTCCCACAGAAACAGTACCTATTGATCTCACATTTCCATGTTTTCAAACTGCTAGGTTGGCAGAAGCTGGGGCTAACAGCAGGAGTTCACTCCACCCCCCAGATTCGAACCACCAACCTTTCGATCAGCAAGTTCAGCAGCTCAGTGGCTTAACCTGCTGCACCACAGTTCTACTTCATAAGTAGAACCAAAATACTTCATTGAAATATAACTATGGCCGCATCTACATAGCAGAATTAATGCAGTGTGGCACTCTTTTAATTGCCTTAGCTCTATGGAATCATGGGCGTTGCAGTTTTTTTAAGAATGCTGCTGCATCACCAAATCCCAGGATTCAACACACAGCTTAGAGCTGTGGTAGTTAAAGGGGTGGCAAACTACATTAACTCTACAATTGTAGATGGAGCTTTCATTTGCGGTGCAGGGACGGACTCATGAAAAAGCACCAAGTTAAAGAGAGAAGAGAGAAGGCGAATTGTTGTTTATTCGTTCAGTCACTTCGAACTCTTTATAACTTCCTGGACCAGCCTATGCCAGCGCTCCCTGTTTGCCGTGGCTACCCCCAGCTCCTTCAAGGTCAAGCTGGTCACTTCAAGGATAACATCCACCTATCTTGCCCTTAGTCAGCCCCTCTTTTTCCTTCCATTTTCCCCAGCTTTATTATCTTCTCTAGGCTTTCCTGTCTTATTATGTGGCCAAAGTACTTCATCTTTGTCTCTGATGTAAATGCTCCCTGACTTTCTTTCCAGTTTCCTCTCACAAAACACCTCAAAGGATTCAGAGCTGAACACAATCCAGTCTTAACATCTCATGCTTTCCAAATGCTGCAGATCAGCAAAACAGCCCAACTTAATTCTCTGCATTCCTGCTTTCTCGGGGCCCTTCCACACAGCCATATAACCCAGAATATCAAGGTAGAAAAACCCACAATATCTACTTTGAACTGGAATATCTGGGTTCACACTGCCATATATCCCAGTGCAAAGCAGATAATGTGGGATTTTATAAAGCTGTGTGGAAGGATTCTCGGTGGGTGTTAAAACATCTCACATCTCAGCCACTGTAGACACCTCCAAAAGGATAGACAAAAATGCTGGAAGCTCCATGTTTTCCCCCCAATGTTTTCTGATATTATTGTAAATATTATTCATATGACATATTCTGATGGCACTTTGTGTTACTCGTTCTTGCTATTGCTTTTTGCCATGTATCCTTTCAAACTGACACTAAGCTATCTTTTCCTCTTCTCAGCATTAGCTACCACATCCTCCTGATCACAGAAGGTAGAGAGGAGGATGAAAAATGTGGAAAGGACAGCAGGAAACACCTTGATTCCTCAGGCTACTGCTATTTCACTTTTCCAGTCCCATTTCCCAGCAGGTTTTAATTTCCTGCAGGAAAAAGAGGACCACCACTTAACACCACCCAGGAAAAATATGGGAAGCAAAAGAAGGGTTGAAAAGCAGAATAGCAGCAGTGATGAGGAAGTGTGGAAGCCTGTCCCTGTGTCTGCAGCATGGTGGAGCAAAAAGCACTCTCCCTTGAAGCCGGCTGGTTTACACCTTCCCCTATTGTTTTTTGTGTCCAAACCAAAACAAGAAACATTTCTGCTGAGATCTTCAGCACCACGCTATTTGAAAGGGCAAATGAGTGACCAGGGACATTACCTGTGCCACTATTTCCCTGGTTACGCCTTTTCCCTCTTACAAAGCCTTTTTGCAAGGACACGTTCAGCAAAGCTGCCACAACTATATACAGGGAAGCCAATTCTTGCAGTAGTGTTATTTCTGTGACCTTGCAAGTGGTGGCAGTAGAAGTGATGAGATGAGTGACTGCTTATTCTGCCCCACTTCCATCTGTAGGATGTTGGAGAATATGGCATATACCCCACATCCAGTTGCAATGGAAGAGCAATAGTCTCTCTACCATCATTGTTCTCGCAGCCTGGCAGCAGTTCCATTTTCTAATATTCTTTTATATCCTAATCCATAATCAGACATACTCCCTTTGTCAGGTCATTCTGAGCTGACCTGAATTTTTATAATACAAAATAGACCTGAGAAGAAAATATAGGGCTATAAATTCTGCCTCTGTTTTTGCACTGAGGGAATAGGAAAGTTGCATAAGTCCCTCCCACATGCACAAAACTTCTCTGCCTTCGAAACCAAGAATTACATATTCTGCATATAATTGCCCCCAGGCATGCTTATGACAAAGTGGGGGAAAGCCAAGTATAGTTCTCACTTCTAACATATCCTGTACAGTTTATTGCTCTTACTTATCTAAGGGTGCATTCGGATATTAGAGCACATTAAATAATTTCACAGGGAAAATTACCATGCAAAATTGTGAAACTGCTGCACTCAAGGGGATAAATCCTTGAATAATTATTAAGCAGAAGTACTTCTGGCAACCTGCCTTCATTTGCAGAATTTCATCCACTCAAAAAGGGTGAAAAATACATGTTCTTCTTTGAGTTTGTTTAGGATGTGCAGGCATATTAACAGATATGGGACTACACTTAGGACTTCACTTTGAAATAATTAACTAGTAAGCTGATCAATATATGTTATGTATTTGTTGGTGTTCTTTATATTTGTCATCAGATCAGCTTTAACTTACAGCTGCTCAGAAATGAGAGAATTCCAAGACGCACAGAAATCAATAGCCCTGCTCAGACATTGCAACTCAGAGAGGTGGTTTCCTGTGTTGAGTGAATATTCATGTAGTGTTGTCCTCTCTTCTTTTGGCTTCAACTTTACTGAGAATTATCACCTTTTCCAATTAATAATGCCATCTCACAATTGTGTATATGTGCATATGCCTTCAAGTAACTTATCAGCTTATGATTACTCCATGAATTTCATATGTTTTCTTAGGCAAGGGTTACTCAGAGGTGGTTTGTCAATTCCTTCCTCTGATACCAAAAGTATCAGTTTAGCCATTTTGACTTCTAATGACAGCCCAATGATAGTAATAACAATAATAAAACAGCTTTATTTGTACCCCGCCACCATCTCCCCAAGGGGGACTCGCGATAGCTAACATGAGGCCAAGCCCAAAATTAGTGATAGTAATGATAGTACAAAATGTAAAAGGCACTAAAAAATCTTTATCTTTTGTATTGTTCTAGCCACCCTCTGAAGTGTTGTTCTCATTTTATTCATGATAAATAAACTTGGAGAAAATAACCTTTTACAATAAGCAGCAAGTCATCCCAGCTCATCCACTAAATATATAACTGAACCAGGAATTAAGCTCTGATTCCCCAGATTTTAGAGCACCATGCTGTGATCTGAGCACTTCAAAGTCAAATATGCTGGCCTAAAATATTTCTCAAAATGGATGAGAGCTTCCAAAATGATCAAAGGTCTGGAAGCCATGCCTTATGAGGAGCTGCTTCGGGAGCTGGGCCTATTTAGCCTGAAAAAGAGACGGTTGGAAGGGAACAAGATAGCCATGTTTAAATATTTGAAAGGAGGTCATATTAGGCCGGAAGAAAGGTTGTTTTCTTCTACTACAGAATCTAGGATATGAAGTAGTAGACTCAAACCGCAGGAAACAAGATTCGATTTGAACCTTAAAAAAGAATTTACTGATATTAAGAACTGTTCAGCAATATAATATGCCGTCTTAGTGTGGGGGATTTTGTTTTCCTCTTGACGTTTGTAAGCAAAAGTTTGATGATCATCTGTTGTGAGTGCTTTGATTGTGTGTTCCTGCATGACAGGAGGTTGGACCAAATGACCTTTGAGGCCTCTTTCAGCTCTACAATTCTATGATCCTATGAGTCTAACAGGCACATCTAAAATTCCAATTGTATGACTTGAGCAACAAGTCAATCCTGCCTGGTTCCCTCTCTTTTCTACTCTTATCTGGAGAAAGGAAAACAGCAAAAGAAAATGATTAGCAATAGAATCTGGACAAAAAGTCCCACACGTACTGGCTTGTTGAAATTTAGAGTGCCAGTTCATCAGATGATAGATAAATAAATATTCATTTTGAGAGATTCACTGTCACACTATATGCAGGTGGCCAGCATAATTAAGAGCAACATAAGAATGTGTAAGAGCAATTGAACTCAACTCTTAAAAAATAAAATGGATGTGCTTCCATCATATAAATAAGAACACAGACTACAACAATGAGACTTATTTTTGTGTGAACACAAATAGAACTGGGCTATATGAGAAAGAATGCATTTGCACAAACTTGCTCTGAAGATATAAACATAAGACCATTGCTTTCCTCTTAGAAAACAATAGGGAATAAATTTGACTTTTACATTACAGTATGACTCCCATATCCACAGGGGTTATATTCACAGACTTTGTATGGAAACATAAAACTGTAGTTAATAGCAAACCCCATTGACATGAAATATGTTTGTTTGTTTGTTTGTTTGCTGCATTCATATCCCACCCTTCTCACCCCAAAGGGGACTCAGAGCAGCTCACAAACCAGGCACAATTCAATGTCCTATACATAGGATAATACAACATATACATTGAAACCAATCAATGAAAAGATATCACTCTTAAAACAGTTAATTAAAATCACACAATCTAAAGGCATATACAAAGAGTCATTCTGATTGTCAATTGCATTGTTCCATGAACACATATTGCACTGAGAATTATTGTCCAAAGGCTTGATCCCATAGCCATGTCTTCACTTTTTTCTGAATGTCAGGAGGGAAGGAGCTGATCTAATTTCACTGGGGAGTTCTATAGCCAAGGGTCCACCACTGAGAAGGCCCTGTCTCTCCTCCCCACCAATCATGCCTGCAGAGGGGGTGGATCAAAAGCAGGGCCTCCTCGGATGATCTTAGAGGGAGATACGTTCTGACAGGTAAGCTAGGCTAGAACCATTTAGGACTTTATAGGCTAAAGCCAGCACTTTGAACTGTTTGGACTAGGAAAGGCACAGAATCACACCAGAGGACCTAGAAAATGCTTAAAGAGAACATATTTTGTTGGGCATGGGAAAATGAATTCCTATGGACACACAGGTCATATAGAAAAAAAACTCTGATCAATTTCAAGATGAAAACCAGCCTTATCTTTCCCAGGATTCTGTGTTCTCCATGACAAATCAGATGCCGATGGAATCTTACAAACATAGCAGGTGTGCAATAGCACTCTAAGCCACAATGCTTCTTTTTTTGCTTTCATATAGCATTCTTCCATTTCTGTTGCCAAGCAGCTAGTACACAGAAGCAAATTACTTCTGATGTGAGAGGTAACATTGAACTATCATAGCTAATAAACACTGAGTGACTTTATTCTCCATACATCTGTCTAATCCCCTCTCAACAAGGTTCAAGCTCTACTTACGTTTTCACCAGCTGTGTGCAAGAGTATTCATCTCTCTTGAATCTTCTGCCATTCAATTACATTGGAAGACTCAAGTTCTAATATTCTGAGAGCTTTTCCTACACTTGCCTCACAATAGGACGAAAATATAAATATCTCCATCATGTCCATCCGTTTGCCTCATAACAATGACAAATCTACAAATATCTCCATCCATTCTTCTTTTTGAGCTAAAGAGTTTCAAATTTTGGAAGTTTTCCTTATGACCCAGGACACTGTTTATTATGACTGCTCTTTGCTAGGTCTAAAATGTCACTTTTGAGATTTGGTGACCAAACCGGTCCAGTTTTTCATGATATTTTTGCCTCTTTTTGTCTCCAACACCTATATGTCATATCATAAAATGTTTCTAATTTTTCCATTTTAAAGTGAGTATATCAGTGCTTGAGCTAATATTGCAATTTGCCATTAGGCAGGCCTGCCTCCAAACCGTAGTTGTGCTCATGCAAAATGTGGTGCACCTAGCAACCGTGATAATCTGAAATTGTTGAAGAAAAGATCAGAGAGCAAAAAGGAAACTATCACTCACCAATGGAACTTGAACTCTGCCAGAAAAAAGAGAAGGAGGAACTTCATTCTCTAAGGCAATTATGTAAATGTCAGTGAGTTAGTTGCGGAGCTTTTTCTTCTTTTCTTTTCTTTTCTAATCTTTTCTACTTTTTTTAGAGGCCATAGTGCAAAATTGACAGGGATGGAAAATCGGTATGAAGGAAAATGAAGTTCCTCAAACCTCAAAAGTGGGAAATATGATCAACATGTCAGTCTCTGAAATGTTCGCTCTAGGAGAGATTGTGTCATTCATTTATTAGGCCAGCAGAAAATGTGGAGGTAAGGCAAAAATATGCTTCAGTAAACTGGATCCATGAACATTTCTGTATCGTATGAACATATATGTTCCACAATCCAAAAAAATCATTTCAGTGTGTAGAAAGATGTGCAAATAGTACACACTAGGATTTTCTTGATTTTTTTTCCTGCAGTAGCACTTCTTGCAAATTAGCATTCATTTGTGTGTGGGAAGATCTGTTACATGTTTTCTATCATTGTCACTCATGCTCCCATTCCTGCTGGCTTCTTGTCTTCAGCTCCTTGAAAACTAGGGGGGTAAATGATTTCAAACACAAAACAGAGGGTATGCCAAATCTATTGAATTCCTTTTTTAATGTCTAAGATCATTCCGGCTTTTATAGGATATCCAGCAAAACTGGCTGATAGCATTCTGCACACTGTGGAAACCCATCAGATCCAAAAAGCCAGCCTCCAACAACATACCATCTTTATAAGTCCTTATAATAATAATAATAATACTTTATTTATATACCGCTCTATATCCCCTAGGGGGACTCAGGGCGGTTTCCAAGTAACATTACCAAAACATACAAAGTAAACAGCATAACATAAAATTAACAAAACAACATAAGCATAAAATTATCACAATAACACATATATATTAAAAATAATCCTGCCTGTTCAGAACAATTAAAAAGCCGGGCTAAGGCTAGTGGAAACTCAAAATATAAGTGCAGGGGTTTACCGACTTAGTAATATCCACATTCACCAAAGAGAGTTCTTCCATGATAAGGATGTTATTATTCTGTCCTTATCCACATAAACCTTTACATCCATTTGTTACAGAATATAAAATTTAGAACATGACCTGCCAAAGAAACTCAATGTGTTAGACAATGAGGCAGCCCAAGAATATCATGGACTCAAAGAATTCCAGATTTGCCTGCATGGAGGAAGTAATTTTTTTAAAGGTTGTCAAGAAAGATAACGTGTTCAAGAACAACCGGATCCTGATGGAGCACATCCATAAACTGAAGGCAGACAAGTCTTGTAAGAAGCTTTGGTTGACCAGGCTGAAGCCCGGAGGTTTAAGACCAAGGAGGCCCGTAAGTGCCATGAAGAACGCCTGCAAGCCAAGAAAGAAGAAATCATCAAACCCCTGTCTAAGGACGAAGAAACCAAGAAATAATTTCTGCCTTTCTGTGTAGATAGTGCACAAATGGTATCAAATAATTTTTTTAAAAAATTTAAAAGAAGCATAGGATGCTCAATACCATCTCAGGAAGTTACCACCTAACTCTTGCAGTTGAGAACAAATCATTTCCAAAGTTTCTCCCTATTGGAGAGAAAATGCATATTTCTATGCAGATCTCAATTGGTATACACACTTCCCAAAATATTTTAGGAAATTAATCTGCACAAAAATACACATCGGAGGTGTTTTGTGTGCGGGAGGGGGTGGACAATGTGGGTTCACACACAGAGAGAGAAAAAGAAAATGGGTACAGGCAATCACACAACAGTTTTCTCTGAAAGGTTGTTTTGTCTATGAAAAAATATTGTGCAGTAAAAAGCAATCTTACACAACAAAATCATGAGCCTATTATTTGCGCAAGAATGCTGAGCTTTGTGCAGGTTTTTGTGTCAGCTTTTTATTGCACACAATTGTCGCTTTTTGCATAGTATGTTTGTTATGCAAGATTTTGTTGTACAATAATATTGTAGTATTTGCACAAAAAATAGCAACTTTGCACACACACAAAGCACACATGCCTGGCTGGGTAACATTGATTTATTTGTGTGTGTGTGTGTGCATGTGCACACACACCAATTATCCCACAAATAACCATGTTTGGTTTTGCACAAAATAATTTCCCAATTTTTCAGTATATAGCAATACTGGGCAAAATGGAAAAAGTCTCACAACTATGTTGTCCTTCCTGATTGGAAGGCAGCTACACTGTTGAATTAATGCTGTTTGGCACTATTTTAACTACTATGTCTCAGTGCTATGGAATTTTAAGAGTCAATTGCTTGCTCTGGGCTGATTCAAACCTTATTAGTCATATGCAACTTAAGGTAAGTGCTTTTGTCTCTTCCAGACAAGTCTTAAGAAAGCAAAGCTCGTGAATCCTCTAGTCAGCATGATCACTTATAGAAAACCTGTCAGGTACTACAAAAGAAAAGACATGGTACTTTGGGCAGGTAATCTCACCTGGGACTGCCAGACCTCAGTAATAAGCAAAAAGGAGATATGCATGCAGACCTCACATAAGGAACTAGTGGCATTAATTTTGCATTCCCAATTATCAAATATGTTTATTACAACATACACATTCATCTTCTTGGAATGGAACATGATTTTTTTAAAGTTTGCTTTTTATTTTTTGTATAATTCAAGAGAAAAGAGGTGGTCATGGTAGTCATTGTGATAACAGGCAAAGACGCAGAGGGTTCCTTTGCGATTTTGAAATGGCTTTTAAAAGCAAGGGTGTGCACTAGGCATTTATAATGCCTATGTATTTAAAGGTTGCAATTGCATTATTGATTTTTTTTTGACAGCAGAATTGTTTTAACCTTTTAATCTGTTGCCATGTGTGGTACTACTAGAAAATTGTAAGGAAACCCTTCCCTGCAAATCTACTGTCCAGGGAAGCAAGCCTACTGACTAATCTCTCAGCAAGGTCATGCTGGTAAACTGTCAAAATACAATAGTCTCCAAATTCAAAAAGATCTTTGCCAATCTGACCACCTCTGCTTAAACAAAGTTTGAAAATCTCTGCGTGGAACTCAAAATATTGACTTTCTGGGAGTTGCTGACCCAAAATGTAATCTTTCAAGCTTTGCATATGGTCTCCTTTGTACATAGATCTTAATAACAGTTTAGTTCTCTATCTTTGCTCAACATGTTGCTTTATGGTCAAAGATCATCTAAGCTATTATTGGATCATATCTCATCCATTCTCCAAAAGTTTATGTTATAATTTTCAATGCTCTAAAAAGAGCTGGACATCTTGTAGCCCTCCAGATGTTGGACAGCTATCACCAAGTATCCCTGGTGACCATGGAATGATGTGATCTACAAGACCTATAATATCTGCAGGAGCATAGCTTGTGAAATATTGCTCAGGAACAAACATAAAAACAATATCATAGCTGTGAGATGATATTTTAAAATTTCTTCTACCTGTTCAACAATTTATCAGCACAAAAGCTAAGAACATAATAGCGAAGCTGAGTAGTCAGTTTGTTTAAAAAAACTAAACTGGTTACAGAACCAAATCTGCCCAACCCTGGGCATGCTGTATGATTTTTAGTATTAGCCACTTTGATTAGTATTATTATTATTATGGCAAAAACTCCCACTAAAGTCAATAGGATTTCTCAATCGTCCACTGTTGTTCAAAAGACTGCAGTCATAAGACTTTATCACACGGAGATGGTGAGCCTGCACAGTGGCTGGGTTGCCACCTTTTGTAATAGTTCCTATTGTAATACATTGTGAAATATCCATTGCCGATCTGCCACCTCTCATTATTTATTATTTATTGATTTATTCGTTGCCACTCCCATCAGGCTCGGGGCGACTTACAAATGCTAAAAACACCATAAAATAATGAAGGCATCAGAAGCTATTGATGAGCAAAGCCCAATAACTGCATCCTGGGCCCAGGACTTAACCTCCAGGCAAAAAGTCTGAGCCCCCCCCCCCCCCCAGCTTCTGTGGCTGCATCTGTTGCTCTTTATTTATGAAAAATATTTTATTTTTTTTGTCTTTACAGCAGACCCTTCTCAATTTTGAAATGCCTTAAAATTGCTAATAAAATAAAATAAGAAAATCAAGGGGGCAGCAAAGCATGAGGGTAGTGTTATGGCACCCACTCAGAAGTGAGCTTCGCACAGCCAAAGCTTTGCAATCGCGCTATGTCAGCATCTCTATGATATTAACACACTGGTTCAAAACAATGGGAATGTTATAACCAAAACACACACACGATGCTTAAATTTGCTCAGAATATCTTCTATAATCATATACTCATATACATAACATAAATTCACAGTGTCAATACATACAAATAACGCCAAGTAGAGCCGACTTGTATCGCTGGGGAAGACAGGGAGTCACGGAAAAGTTCTTGAGGGTGGGAATGTAGCGAGACCGGGAGGAAAGTTCAATAGGAAATGTAGTCCCAAGTCCGGAGATGATTCACCCCGCATATATCAGTACATAATCCTAACACCCTTGAGATCAAAAGGCAATGCCCGAGCGACTCCACCGCGTTGGTTGCATCCAGGTGGGCTCCGGGAGGCGTGTATGGCAAGGGCCGCGACGGTCTAATTACGAGCCCGGCCGTTTCGCCCTCCACGGGCTTTTTCAAGCGGCAAAAGAGTAGTACAACATGGCGTGACACAGGAGGATCAATTAATCTGTAACAATAATTCGCATTTAAAACATGAAAGCAACACATTCCCATTAACCCGATTAAATGAGCCCCTCCCCTTATCCGCCCTACTCACCTGAATCAGCTCCGTTTTAATGTATAAATTGTATCCTTGCTTACCTATATGCACCTTCG